>OZ022235.1:5391879-5715319 GCA_963978835.1 Tenthredo scrophulariae | reverse complement strand
GAAGGATGACGATGAGGAGCGGGTGGAGGAGGAGAAGAGGGAGAACAAGGAGAATAATAAAAAGGATGGAGAGTAGGAGGAGAAGGTGGTGGTGGAATGCCGAGGTGACACCTCAACTCATTATTCGGTAAGTTAATATCATTTTTCATCACATAACGATTGGTTATTGCAACACCTGTATGTTTCAGATACGTGTGAACCTCGGTGCGTGATCGCCACCTCTTTGTAAATATATAGCTTAAGTTAGTTCTTAAGAAATTTTTGTAAATATATAGCTTAAGTTAGTTTTAAGAAAAAATTTTTTTACTTTAGAATATGTTAGACTTAAGAAATATAGTTTAGGCTAGTTTTAAGAAAATTGTCACTTTAGAATAGGTTAGACTTAAGATATACCAAATAAAAAACATATATTATCGGATGATCCGCGTCACTGCTTGCATATAACATACCCTGCCACTCTTTGAGCATTTCAGCTAGTATAATTCGCATATATATGTAAGCTAGGAATTAGATATTTCAGAGCGGCCATCATGGATCGATTGTCGGTAGATCGGTAATCGTTACCATGATGCGAAGGCGAATCGGTAGTGGCGCCACCGCGAGACGAAAAAAAAAATCGCAGCCATCCGATTGTCGGTAACAGAAGATCGACAATCTTAGATTCAGAATCGTTACCATCGGACTACCGATAACGGAAGTGGTGCCATCACACGGTGAAAAATTGCAATCGCGAAACGGAAAAAATTGCAGCCATCCGATTGTCGGTAACAGAAGATCGGCAATCTTTTATTCAGAATCGTTACTGTCGGACTACCGATAACGAAAGTGGCGCCATCGCCTAGTTGCAAATTGCAACCATTCGATTGCCGGTAACGGAACATCGCCAATCCATGATTCACGTTACCATGATTCAACATCAGTACCATCAGACTATCGGTAACCCAAAGATCAGCCATCGTTACCATGATCCAAGAAACGGATCGGTAGCGGCGCCATCGCATGGCGGAAAATCGCAACCATTCGATTGTCGGTAACATAAGATCGGCAATCCGAAATCGTTACCATCAGACTATCGGTAACAAAGATCGGTAATCGTTACCATCCGATCGTCGATAACTTATCGGCGCGGTCGGTAACTTACCTACTGCCTGATGGCCGGTAAAGAAGGCTGGATCCAGAACTCTCATATATACACTACTCATATCAATGATCTCAAAGAAGAATCGTTCAAGGAAGCCCTGCGATTTGTCATTATGAGTGATCCGTTTGAAAACAGTCTTTCCACTGGTACCGAAGTTGCCATCACACTAAGTATATCTCTAGCCATTCTTGCCAAGTGTGGGTAAGATGCTTGGTGTGTCTTTCACCACTTCAGAATATCTGTGTCCATTTTCGCTCTCGGAGCATTTAAATAATTTGTCATTTCGGCCTCCCAATTATCATTTAGTATCTTACCATTTTTCAAATATATCGCGTTTAAGTCAATAATATCCTCATCCTGTTCTTCACTTACATTTTTTTCCTAATTGTTGGCTGCATTTGGTTCATTCTCATGAGAAAAATAATCGTTCTGCAAAATATGCTTAAATTTTTTAACCGTTTCATATTTTAAGTTTCGGCCCCAAACTGTGAGATCGAAAGCGTCGAGTTTATGACGAGGATCTAAAATCAACGACACACAATAGATCCAGTTTGTTTTATTGTAATGCTTGATCATCTTGTCCCTTCCAGCTTGAAAAGCTAAAAGGAGCATTTCGTCAGTTACAGTTCTGGGTGACTGATTATCTAAATTGAAAACCAATTTTTCTATCTTATCGAGGAGCAAATTAAAAGTGACAATCACTAAGGGTAGAGTTGAATAGTTTTCAGCAGATAGAAGGGTTGAAATCTGTTTGAAATTTTCCAAAAATTCAAAAATTCTTTGCACACCTGTCCATTCATCTTCGCTTATTTAAAATTTTTTTACATCAGTGCAATTTTCCCACAACATTACGAATGCCGGTTTCAGTTTAAATGCGACATTCAGCATATCAAAAGTGCTACCCCACCTGGTTTTCACGTCTAAAATTGGCTTCAAATACTTAATATCTGCTGCACTACAAAAACTTTGTAACCTTATCGACAAAACTTCAGATTGTCGAATTTTTTTGCAGGTTTGTCTGATGTTCGAAACTACTGCAGACCATTTATAATTAGTTGAATAAAAATCTCTTTCTGAATCCTCATTTTCAGTTTCGATATCGTCACTATCATCGGTTACGCGATTAAAATCGCCAGAATCGGAATCCTCTTCTGAATTTGAATTTTTATCTCGCTCTCCAGATCCGTCCAATACAACTAACAGGTTACGTTTGTCGTTAACATCCACGTTAAGCAGTTTCAGAACGTCTTGCACAGCCAAATTCAAAATATGGGCTATACAACGAAAATGTTGATATTCGGCACTGAATTTGAGGTTCTCTTTCTCCAACAATAATTGTAATTCAAACATGAATGTCGAGTTGGCAGAAGAGTTATCAGCAGTTATGCCTTGTATTTTATTTTGAATTTCGAAGTCTTTGACAGTCTCAAGAAAAAAAGTAGCAATATTTTTACCCGTGTGCTTTCCTTTAGAAGCAATAAAATCTAATGCTAAGCCTTGAAACTCCCAATTTTCATCTATATAATGAATAGTTACACCATAAAATGACTTCGGATTTCGAGCTGTCCACGCATCGATAGTAAAGGAAAATTTTGACTCATTCTTCGCAAGGAGTGTTTTGAAGTTGTTTTTCATTTCTTCGAACTGCTCATTTACTTTACGTTGCATTGGTTTTCGTCTTGGCATTTGCTCATTTGGATTTATTAATTTGAAGAATTTTTGAGTTATATCGTCGTCAAAAAAGTTATAAGGAAGTTTTTTATACGCTAGCTAACATACATATAGCTTATCCTTGTTGCAGTCATCAAACTTTCCCTAAAATGAGAAAAGTATCATGCGTTACCTTTCTTGTGAAACATTGTATCGACATAGATTACATTTCAAATGCTACGTAGGTCAGAAGCAAAGTATGAAATGACATTCCGGTGAAATATATTATTTTGAGAATCCGTATTTTTTTCTTTTGCTTTAAAAAAGTTATCACGCCCGATATGGCTAACAATAAATAGAATCAGCCTCAAAAATCTCACGTGTGAAACTTGAGATAAAATCACTTTATGGAATGATACTTACTTTTAATTGATAAATATCCGATATATTCCGCTGTCCTTTCTCGCTAAGTGGATCCTTGTTATTTTTTTCAGACAAATCTTTGTGTATCGATGAAAGATGCTTTTTTAATCTACTAGTATTAGAATTTTTCATTTTTATTTTCATAGATTTTCTTATTTTTTCCCACAATAAACATATGCCATATTTATTTTTATCCTTCTCAATGATTATGTTAAAATACGTTTCATAATCTATTTTAGTGGAGGTTTTCGCACACTCAGTTTTAGTATCAACATATCCAACATCCGATTCAATCGCATTCGCAATCGACACGTTTTCTTTTTCTTTATCAGTCGCGTCCCCAGTCAGACACATCTTTTTAGTTTGTTCACCACGTTGGTCACTTGATTTGTTTACGCGCTTCATGATAGAAGAGCCGATTGAACAAACAAAATTGATGTGCTTTGCAGCTCGAATAAAATATTTGAACGGACCGGCGTTAACGCGAGGCTGCGGTAGTGCTTCGTGACACAGACACAGACAACTAGCTGACGACGCGACGTCGCTGTACACAAGTCTGTGCATGTGGCTGAAAGCGAGCACACGGCACCAGTTACGTGGGTGTTTTCAAATCATGTCGCATTTGAAATTTGGTGTTTCTGCTTCTCCTATGAATAATCTTGACCACGGGATTTTCGAATTGACATAATTAAACCTCAGATTGATTTGATACTTTATATTCATTTTTTTCTTGCAAATATAATACGGAAAAACTATCAAAAAGAAAGAAAAATAATTAAATGGGAACTAGATACGTATGGTAAAATTCAAACTTAAACGTTCTTCATATAAATGATGCGTCGAATTAAAAATTCCAAATTTATATGAAATAATGTAATACTCAAATAATTGGGGCCATTCAGGGACAAGCAAGACCAAGACAAGACCAAGACAAGACCTGAATATCGAGGTTTTTTCGAGACCAAGACCGAGACCAAGACCAAACTTCACAGACCAAGACCGAGACCAAGACCAAATTCCACAGACCAAGACAAGACCAAGACAAGACGTAAAAATTGAGATTTTTCCGAGACCAAGACAAGACTCTGCAAAGCCTTGTCTGGTCTCGTCTTGTGTCCAGCACTAGTCTTGGGAGTCGGTGAAAATCGCCGGGAACCGCTGGGATTAAGAATTGCCTAATGTTATCGAATTCATTTTAAGCGATTTCTCTATACTGGAAATCCCAAGAAATCATCTGTATTCCACATTCTAGTGTAATCATATTCCATATAATTTATAACTATTCCCTGTTGACTTCCAATAATTTCCTAGTAATCTCTTAATTTTTCGTTGCGTCCTTGACTGAATAGCCCGTCGCTGAAACACCTCGTTGGAGAGTGTTTCTCGGCACAGCAGGTAAGAAAAGCGTATGGCACAGGGGGCCTGTCTGCCTATTTGTCTGCTTTGCTGAGAATTGCTTTTCTTCCCTAGCCATCGAAATATTGATCGACGAACGTAAATCTCCACACATTATAGAAATTATCATCTTCTTATACGTCGAACCAGTATGTATACAGTGTATACACATAGCGCGGTTGATTCTGGCCCGGAAGTGATTGTTAAAAAAACACCTAGCTTTCTTGTAAAGCCAATAATACCAAACCCCGGAGCGAAAACGTTCTCTATTAGTATCTAATTTGACTGCGCGCCTACCGCGGTTTGCTATATGACTGCATTTTTGGCTGCGCCACGCGCAACTTCCTTTGAATCGCGTAGTGTCGGCCATTTGCATTTTGCAAACTTCTCTTCCGTTTCTATTCTCTACGCATCTTTACGGTTCGTGTGCCAAGATCGTATCAGACGAGTACATCAGCAATTCTAGAAGAATCCAGAAGAATCCTGGGCCCATCCGTATTTTACAGGTGAGTAATGCTTCTTTATTGTACATTCGCACTGGTACATGGACTGTATTGTCCAATAATAATTAGTGGAAGAAAAATACATTCAACTACTAAATTGCTGATTAAACCGACGCAATTGTAACTTATGTTACATAAGTTAGCAAATAATTTCGCTATTCACTTTTCCCGGTCTCCTCCTCTTCACTCTTGTTCAACCGCAATGTTAGCTTCCTACTCTCGCTAACTCGTAAATTCACTCATACATTCTCCTCTTGAATGTATGTGTAGTTGGCCTCACGCCGGCTAATCTCAATCTCCACGCGGCACGTGGCTCGTAGTAGCGAAGTATTTGAGAGGTGGTTCACTCGGATTTTCGTCCCGTATGAAAGTCTTTCACATTCTATTCCGCATTCCTACCGAGTGATGATTATATATACCCATTGTTTTTTTTTTTTTCTCATCGCGCAACCATTAATTCTTTTTCAAGACGCTGCTGATCTGATCCGTTTGATCAAATTTTCCTTGACAAATTGAGCCTGAATTTGTACGAAAATTTAAGAATCACTCCTAGTGAAAGCGACCTACAGTTTTATCAGTTGCGTCTTCAGTAATTTTTTAATTTGCATGATATTAAGGTTCCTACCACCAGCACGACAGAATTTTTGATAGAAAATGCGCTATTCCATGACTTCAACGTTGTTGGAAACACATTTTTATGTACCTCACTCCCATTGATTTGATTCTAATTTGGTCAATTTGTAGTCTCTTTGTGGGGAATAATCCCTATTTTTTCGAATTTTTCTCACAATTAGGGGCGTCACAATTTGACCATAGTCTCCAGGTATTTCAAAACATGGTATGTATTGTTTATTCGATATTCTTCATAAAATTTCGAATATTCGAGAAATTATAGATAACCATTTTCACATGAAAAAAACTCAGGATTCCAGAAACCCTGTTCCTGATTCAATGTATTGGTGTTTTTTGACAGAAACAAAATTAATATTTTTCAGCATCTCGTGTGTTCATTCGCATGTTCAGTAATACGAATTGACCTACGAGTCACGTATGAAAAAGAAAATCAATGTTTTTACTCAAAAATCGTTTTTCATGGGTATTTTGATGCTGTACATGGGAATCGATATTTTTTAATTGGAAGCCAGAGTTTTTTTTTTATATATAAATGGGTAACTTTAATTTCTTGAATATGTGAAAATTTTTGTAGAATATTGAAGGAACAATACCATGTATCGAAACACCTGGAAACTTCATGGTCCGATTGTGATACAACCAATTGTTAGGAAAATTCGAAAAAAATTGGGATTCTTCCCTTCGATATAAACTACAAACTGACCAAATTTTAATCAAGTCGATGGGGAAATTTCCCACATATCTGAAACTATAACATCCTCCAACTTATGACAGAGTACCAGCCTGGAATGAGAGTCTTCTGTAACACAATCCTATCACGAAGATAAATTTGGAAGTCTACCCTGCAAATACAATTCTGTGTAGCAACTGTTGTGACCTATCGGTCGAAATTCAAGCCTCAGAATATCACCCTGTAAACCAAGTCCTGTGAATACATCACGCTTGAACAAATTATTGAAGGTCAGTGGTTACAAACTATTTTTATTATTGCCTGCTAAAAGTCAGTTTTAGAAAGTGTGAATCGTGAGTTGATTGAAAACTTTTGGGTCAGTAGTGAGCACTACGAAGGAAGAGCTGTCCAAACATCTTTCAACTTTTGAATCTTTGAGCGTTTGAAGCATACTTGCATTTTCGATTTGTTGTCTTTTGCATATAAATGCTAGATAAAAATGACACAGAATCATTTTTTTACTCTTAAGTTGTCCTCAGTATACAAGTAGGGTAATATCAATTCACAACTTGGTGATTAACTAATACTAATTCCTTTCTCGCTTTTGAATAAATATGTTTCATTGGCGATTCTGCACGTTCAATACACCACGCTTGAAAGATCATTTGAGTCACAGCAAACTTCACTCAAACTTGAACTCCAAGGTCTTTTGTGGGTTTAATGGTTGCAAAAAAAAATTTCGCTTAGAAGTATCCCTACGAACCCATTTGACTCGGTCCATAATATTCGCTTCAAGCGTGCGCACTTTATCCAAGTTCCAACATCAATTAATAGACTTGTGAATCAAAATGCTAAGTACATTTGTGATGTGGGATTGTGTAGAAAAACCCTCAACACGCAGTTTACTTTGATCAAACATCTAAAGACCCACATAAATGACTGTGTACAAGTCAAATGTCCATTTCAAAATTGCCGCAATTCATATAATAAAGTAAATTCTTTCACCTCACACTTGTCAAAGTACCACAAGCAAAATTCAACAATTGACTCAACATTGGTTTTCGATGAAAGTTGGTTGATTGAAACTATTGATCATAATGTCAGTATCGACCGAATTTTTCAAGCAGAAGATAGCAATAATCAAAATGTGGCCGCTCCAAATGTTAGTACAGATATTGCAGATAAAAATTCGACGACTGATCCATTTCTCATACACGTAGCACAATTTTTTCTGAAATTGGAAGGACACTTCTTAGTTCCTGTCTCAACCATCCAATATCTGTCATCGCAATTGTGTAGCATACATGAGCATAGCCGAGAATTTTTGAAAAATAAGCTCTTTTCATGTCTAAGTCGAGAACACATACCAGTAGAGCAAGCAAGTGAGATGTTGAACCAGGTATTCAGCAGTGACCCATTTTTGGAAATTCAAAGTAATTTTGGCACAGCATACAAACGCAGATAATTCTATGCAAACCATTTTCCTTACGTTAACCCAGTTAGAGTCTGGCTCGGTGATCGGAATGAAAATGGGAATTTCTTTCACTATATACCACTTGAGAAAACTGTTAAGGAATTCTTTAATAACAAGTCTCTAGATGATGAGATTCAGCTTCACACTCCACAAAGCAACGATAACATTCTGAGAGATTTTACTGATGGTTGTGTGTTTAAAGAAAATCCTTTCTTTCAAAAGAATCCTGAAGCCTTAAAATTTATCCTATATCAGGATAGTTCCGAAATTGTCAACCCCATAGGTCCAGCCAGAAGTAAGTACAAAATACTGGCTGTATATTTGAGTATTGGAAACCTTCCAGATCATTCACGATTCCAAGTTAATTCCATGCAGCTTGTTGCTTTGTGCGAAGAAAAACTGTTTGATCATGAAAAAGTCTATGGTAGGATTGTGAGAGATTTAAAAAAAATCGAAACTCAAGGCGTGAAGCTTGCTTCGGGAGAGACCGTAACTGGAAGCCTTGTATTTATCGCCGGCGATAACCTGGGTAGTCACTCACTTGGTGGCTTCGTAAAAAATTTTAGTTCATCGATCTATTTTTGTAGATACTGTTTGATGCGCAGAAATGAGTTTTATAGCGAAGATAGTGTTTTAAAGATCTACGACAGAAGAACAGTTTCATCATACAAAAAAATTGTAGAATTAATTGGAGGCGATGTAGTCGGAGAACATTTTGATCACGAATGCATTAAATTTGATTCTGCATATAATCGTCTGCAATCTTATCATGTATGTGCTCCGGGATTGCCCCCTTGTCTTGGGCATGATATATTAGAAGGTATTCTAGCCTATGATATGAAATTGGTTATTGCCTACTTTGTCAAAAAAAAGTGGTTCACTTACGAATTGCTGAATAGCAAGATCAAATCTTTCAAATACACATCAGTTGATCGAAGGGATAAGCCATGTACTGTATCACCTACAGCAAACAAAATTACAGGAGGTGCTTGGCAACTTTGGACGTTCTTAAGATTATTCCCATTGTTAATTGAGGAGAAAATTCAAAATTTCGATGATGATGTATGGAAGTGTGTTATTTTGCTGACTGAGATAGTTGAAGTTGTGTGTGCACCAGAAATACACAAATCTTGTGTTTCACATCTGCGACTAATTATATTTGAATACATTGAGTTGAGACAAAAATTTCCAAAACCACTCCGCCCAAAGCATCACTTTCTCCTGCACTATCCGGAATTAATCTTACAATTCGGGCCATTGATGAAAGTTTGGACTCTCCGTTTTGAGAGCTAACATACGTTCTTCAAAAGGGTCATTAGATGCATCAAAAACTTTATTAATGTCACCCAATCACTAAGCATTAAACACGAACTATTTCAAAGCTTCATTCGTTCAGGTGGGGATATCAGGTCAAGAATAGAGATGAAGGGAAATACTCATTTTGATATACGACTTCACAATGAACAAATTCAAGAGGTGATCAGAGTTATGCATTTGCCTGCAAATATTCAAGAATGCACTGAAATAATCGTGAAAGGGATTCACTACCAAAAAGGTGATGGTCAGTTCATAACTCAGACGAATTATCAGTACGAAATTGAAGTCGGTAGGGTGCTCCTATCATTGTGTGACGAAGAAAATATACAGGGTGATTCTTTTTGCGCGCACCATTTGGTAAGGGTAGATTCCTTGTGAAATTCTAAGACTAATTTCCCTTTACCAAAAAGTCCTGGGTCTAATATTTTCCGGGCTACAGAAGGTCTTAGTTGACCAATCACAGAGCTTACAGCTGCTCAAGTTAGGGCCGGTCAAAAGAATAAGACTAGCAGTGCCCGTGGCGAGTCGATTTCCAGTGAAATAAAAATAAATGATTAAATCTAGTGATAAATTTTTTCACCATATGGCATTTGGGTTACAGTTATTGTCGCCAGGAGTCACCAGGAGTTGTTTTCGTACAACATACAGTTCGATTATCTGTGACCAGGACAACCACTACGTTGGCTTCGTCCTCCGGGTACACCGCTACGTAGTTTTCGTCCTTCAGGTCGACTGCACCGTAGTTTTCTTCGTCTAGTTCGACCGCACCGTAGTTTTCGTGATCCAGGTACACCGCTACGTAGTTTTCGTCTTCCCGGTCGACTGCACCGTAGTTTTCTTCGTCTAGTTCGACCGCACCGTAGTTTTCGTCATCCAGGTCCACCGTTACATAGTTTAAACTACGGTGCGGTCGAACTAGACGAAGAAAACTACGGTGCAGTCGACCTGGAGGACGAAAACTATGTAACGGTGGACCTAGATGACGAAAACTACGGTGTGGTCGAACTAGACGAAGAAAACTACGGTGCAGTCGACCTGGATGAGGAAAACTACGGTGCGGTCGGCCTGGATGAGGGAAACTACGGTGCGATCGACCTGGAGGACGAAAACTACGTAGCTATGTACCTGGAGGACGAAAACTACGTAGCGGTGTACCCGGAGGACGAAGCCAACGTAGTGGTTGTCCTGGTCACAGATAATCGAACTGTATGTTGTACGAAAACAACTCCTGGTGACTCCTGGCGACAATAACTGTAACCCAAATGCCATATGGTGAAAAAATTTATCACTAGATTTAATCATTTATTTTTATTTCACTGGAAATCGACTCGCCACGGGCACTGCTAGTCTTATACTTTTGACCCGGCCCTAACTTGAGCAGCTGTAAGCTCTGTGATTGGTCAACTAAGACCTTCCGTCGCCCGGAAAATATTAGACCCAGGACTTTTTGGTAAAGGAAAATTAGTCTTAGAATTTCACAAGGAATCTACCCTTACCAAATGGTGCGCGCAAAATGAATCACCCTGTATTCATATGTGTCGAAGCACTTGAAACATTTTTTCAACCCCATCTGCGTACTTACAGATTAGGCAAATTTTTGAGATACGAATGTCTACCACTGCAATCTCTTCCTAGTTCTGAAAAGCTCCACATTTATAATACAGGAAGCATGGTGTGTGTCGAACCCAACTATGGGTTAGTTGGAAGACACTTGTAGGGTACTGTTTCACTGTTTCTACAAAATCGTTCAAAATATGAAAGGGGTATTCCATGCCACTCCAGGCATTCAAAAAATGTATATGTATGAACATTGTTCTGAAAATCCGGTTTGATTGGGTGTCTATCAGTCCTGGAAATCCTGGAAATCCTGAAATTACAATCAGGGTTGCGATTCTGTACTTCCCTGCTAACTCCGCTAACTCAGCGGGGACCGTTGGTTGGCTGAGCAGCGTCCAATCGCAGATCGTTTCAGATCGGTCAGTACAGTCGTACGGTGGCGCTTCGAACTTGGCCCGGCCGTTAGTCGCAATAAACGCGAGGCCCACTTACACTTGATATACATGCATATGTACCACAAAGATAAACCTAGGAAATGAGAAGAAAGAAAGAGAACGAATAAATCAAGGAATAAATGCAGTCCAATATTTTGATCCATTTATTCGTTCTCTTTCTTTCTTTTCATTTCCTCGGTTCATCCTTATGGTACACTTCCGACATGCATGTAAATCAAGATTCGCGGCAGCGAATCGCCGCCAAGTACCCGTAGGCCGGCGCGCCAGCCCCGAATCACTTACCCGAGCAAGCTCTTGTTCTTGTAAAAAAGTCGTCATATCTTTCGAACCACTGAATATTTTTTGACAAAATTTGTAGCGGCGTAAGACCCACTCCACCTCACATTGCTCCAAAAAGTTGAACAAAATTGAGCCGGTGGTTCCTGAGATATCGACTGTCAGAGTTGATCGAAAACACAATCTTCTTCTTCTTCTTCTTCTTCTTCTTCTTCTTCTTCTTCTTCTTCTTCTTCTTCTTCTTCTTCTTCTTCTTCGTTGCCGAACGTTCTTCTTGGGACCACGATATCTGTCGAACCGTTGCACTTATAACTTGCAATTTGGAGGGGAGGTTCTTGCTACCGAAATATCGCCCCTATTGTTTTTTAGCAACATTTGATCACGCATGCCGAAGTTATTAACAAAATAATTATTTTATATATGCACATAGATATATCTATGTATACATATAGGTGTCTCGGGACCACGGTATGCACATAGATACATATGTGTCTCGGGACCACGATTCCGATATTATTATTAATAATAATAATATATTATTTCATATTATTTTTGCCTTCTGATCGTTAGCCCTCAATATAACCGAGTTTGCTTGCCAACGACAAAAATCACCTACCAACTACTATATTGATAACTCGAAAAGTGTTTTCATATGATTTCAGCCGTGTCTAGTTGTGAAAAGTATCAAAAAATGACTGTACTGATTATGAGTAAGCTTTCTTCATGAGATGATTCTCATGATCATTCTACTACATCTGATTGAGTTCTTTTATATACTGTAACGTATTCAGCCTATAGGCGAATAGGCTAACTACACATGACACCAAATACGCTAGCGAACTGGTGTTGTACCACGTGATACAATACCAGCTCGCTCGAGCGTCGGTGTACTAGCGTAAGTGGTATATAACACGGACGAGCCAAGCCTCCTGAGCGTACTCGTGCCAAAGCGGCCAGGCGACTCACAAGTAATTCTCCCACAAATTTCCCTCAAACTCAAATAAAATTAGATGAATTGTCTTAGCCAAAGCGGCAGTTCGATTCAAGAAATATAACAAATAAAATATTGTCTTAGCCAAAGCGGCAGTTCGATTCAAGAAATATAACAAATAAAAATTGTCTCAGCCAAAGCGGCACTTCAATCCAAGAAAATAAATAAATAGAAAAATTGCATTACTCCAACCGATAACACAATAAAACTTAGAAAACAAAAAAACATACAAAACAAAGTCCGGCCATTGAGGCAGATACTAAATATAAGGAATTTAGATTAAGAAAAACATTCATAATATCATTCATTCATTACATTCTCTCATCATTATTATTTTATGTTATTTCGGTTCTTATGATTTTGTAAAATAGAGTAGTTCAGAAAAAAGGAGATAGAACTAAAAATATAATAAATAGGAAAAGATCCACGGATCTTACAAATATCAGAAATCTGATCTTTGTCTTCTATTTTCCTTTGAAAACATAACCTCAAATTCTATTCTTTCAGAGAAGTACTTCGCTTCATTTGCTTATAAACTTAATTTCATTGTTTAGCTAAAAGGCAGCTTCGGTGAGTGTGTTGGACAGCTACGGTATAGCTATAATTGGTACCCTAGTCTGAGAACACACATCCCAAGTCTGTAATAGGCAGCTTCGGTGAGCTAGATTCAGGACAGCTACGATAGAGCGATAATTGCTATCCTAGTCTGGTGAATCTAGCATATCCCAAGTCTGTAGGGAGGCAGCTCTGCTAGAGTAAAATCTATCCGAGTCTGTAATAGGGTAAATTAAGGGTTTTTTCAACTTTTCCCAGAGGAGCTCCAAATATTCTAAGAAAATAACCCGTGACAAACAACTCACGCGAACTAGTATAATTCCACGAACATTCAGCTCGTGAAACATATACAACAAGTTACAATACGGATGCTATTCTATTGATTGCTTAACCAAGTATCGACGATCCAGGTAAATTCGATAATGGGATGATCAAAATTCGCGTTCAGTTTAGCGCTGTGATATCCAGATCCAGTTGTATGCATATATCTGTACGCAGAATTCGGTGTCGTATATCTTGAATGTATCAATATACTACAAGGATGATGTATTCATTGAATTTCATGAATGACACAGTTATGATACTGTAAACGTTATTTTTTTCATACACATATGTATGTATATTTGTTTGAGTTGAGCTTGAAAAATATTATAGAACACATGATGGTCTGTTTTGATATTGGGCCTAGTTATTTTACGTACGAGTTTCATAACCAGACAATCGAAGAACATTTTCCGTATTCTGTGTTTGTACTACATCTTAATATGTGGCGCCGTTTGAATAGAATGAGATCACGGGTAGCATAAACTATGATTGGTACAAGCTGTCGCATGATTCTCAGAAGGAGATTTCTTGATCTTATAAAATATCTCGTGCGTTTTGCGCGAACCCGAAAATACATAATTTCATTTTATGACAAATGACTGAGAGTTGATCTCCATATCGCACACCTAGATCTAAACTAGGACAAGTCAAAAATCTAATTTTCCAGTATGAGGAAAAAACGTTTTGCTCCAATTATGCCTTTGGATAATTATTCAATTAATCATTTATTATCAACAATGAATATAATTATATAATATCATCAATAATATTTATTACTAATTATTATTATCGATATTATTATAATTATATTATTATATATTTATTAATTCAGCAAAACCAAGTTAGCGCAATCTGTCATCATGATGATGAACATCAAGCTGAATCTGTTCTTGTGGTTAGTGGCGTATGGTATCGGGGTATACAAAAATAATAATAATTCAAAAATCAGGTTTTTCGATTTGTCCCAGTCAGTTTAGATCTAGGTGTGCGATATGTATAATACATTGGAGTCATTTTAGCGCTGACCCGTTTGTAGTATATACAAAAAGTAATGAAATACCCGGCAAAAACATTGTAAATGTCGAAAGTTACCGCCAAGTACAAAAATGGTTTCACCAGCCAAAAACTCAGAAGCATCATACTTTTTACCAGCGACAGATTACAAACGTCATTTCTTTACACAAAATAATACAAAAACCTTGTACGTGAAATCAGGCGACAAAGCCAAGCACTCTCGCAGTTATTTTCATTTTTCAAATTATGTTTCCCGAATGCTAGTATGATGGAAATCAATGGAAAACCAATAGAAAATCATTGTTCACCTTTGACAAAGTAGCATATTGGCGATGGAAAATATTGCTTAAGGAAGTTATCTCGTATGATGATATAAACTTGGCGGGCATAGATTGTTCTGAAAATTATCAATTGTATCAAATTCTTTTTTTGATTCATTCATTTTCGTCACTCTGCGACGATCACACCCACGAAACTGTTGAGAGCATGATGAAAGACTATTTGAACATCGTTTGCATTGATAATATTCATCATTGTAAAATGAAACTAAGTAAATAATAGTCATTTGTCTGACAAGGACGCGAAAGGACCTCGTCTTCGGGTCATACAGCACTTTCACACCCGTCATAAAGTTCCTCTATGTGCCTGTGTACTTCATCTTATTTATTTTTTTTTTTCTCACATTGAGAGATGAGAGAACTATCCTAACGCACAAGTGCTTGGAAAGCTTAATGAAGACCGTGTTTTTGACAAAAGTTAGTGGAGAAATGAATGTTAGAAACGGATGAATAATTCGTTGAAATTAATGTTGAGTTAAACATACCTATGAAGTGTTCATAGAGAGAACTAATAAGTCCATAAACGTTAGTTTTGGAAATTTAAATTTGAATTCAAGTCTTGAAAAGGGCTCGATTTCATTGTGCATCTATCATTTACTAACGTTCGCCTATGGTTATAACGCCATGATACAAACATGCCACAGCCGTAAAACATCCTGAACGTACCCATTATCGGTACACTAAGGTAATGCTTATCGAACGTCTTCCTTTCTGTTCTACTCACAGTGAATATACATCGATACGCATCAGTTTTTTTGTCAGACAGTCACGAATATACTGTATGTATATTCTACATTTGAGGACACTCTCATTGTTGATCGTACTTCACATTTCCGTAATTGATAATTTTCAGAACGATCTATGCCCGCCAAGTTTATATCATCATACGAGATAACTTCCTTAAGCAATATTTTCCATCGCCAATATGCTACTTCGTCAAAGGTGAACAATGATTTTCTATTGGTTTTCCATTGATTTCCATCATACTAGCATTCGGGAAACATAATTTGAAAAATGAAAATAACTGCGAGAGTGCTTGGCTTTGTTGCCTGATTTCACGTACAAGGTTTTTGTATTATTTTGTGTAAAGAAATGATGTTTGTAATCTGTCGCTGGTAAAGAGTATGATGCTTCTGAGTTTTTGGCTGGTGAAACCATTTTTGTACTTGGCGGTTACTTTCGACATTTACAATGTTTTTGCCGGGTATCAAGTATAACTAAGGCCTCGCGTTTGTTACGACTAGCGGCCGGGTGAAGCCCACGGCCCCACCGTACGACCACCGATACGAAACGATCTCCGCTGAGTTAGTGGAGTTAGCCGAGTTAGCGGAGAAGTACAGAATCGCAACCCAGGTCCTGGAAATCCTGAAATAAGCATATGGTTTTCCCCTTTACTGCAATTTCTAGTGATATCCTAAAAAAAAATTCTTCTTCCAAAACATGAGAATCATTTATCCATTTCATTTTTGTTAGGTACTAAAAATTGAACACAGAAGTTCATTGAACAACATGTAACCAACGTGTTCTTTAAACCATTTTCATCCTGGAAAATTTCCCAGAGATGGCCCGGAAGTTCTGAAAATATCCTAAAATTACATTTTGGTTCGCTGGTATGACACCACAATGTTCAGGATCACGCAATATAACTTTCGATTATTTTACCATTTATTGCCTATTTTACCATTCACTAATTACTTTCCGATTATTTGGATCGAAAAGGAGGGCCATTCGCTATTGGTGGCGCCTTTAGCCTTCATATTTCATAAATAAATACCAAACTTTGTGTCTAACTGGGTGATGGATTACTCAATGGTTCCAAAGATACAGTCTATTTTTTGAATATTCAGTTGAAAAATATATCTGAAAAATATTTAAAAAACGACTGTATCTTTGGAATGGCTGAGTATTCCTTCATCTGGTTTAGCACAAAATTTGGTCTTCGTGTGTAGAATATGGGGGCAAGAGGTATTGTTGATAACAAGCGGCCCTTCAGAACCAAATATTTGAATATTCCACGATTCAGAATAAAAAGGGTCTCGAGACTTTGGAAATCATCGTATTTTTACCACCAGATTTTCAGAGCAATGTTCATTTATAATGTATGTATATTCATTTTTCTAGTGGCTGAAGAAGCATGGAATGCCTCATGAATGAGTTGCCTGTTGGTAAATTATTATTTAGCTGAGACGATTCGTATATATGGTAGGAATCGCTGTGTTGCATAACATCAATAATTTGTGAGTGTGAAGAAAGTTTTTGCCTCAACTCAATAACCCTCTTTGCAACAATCAATAACTGGTATTCAAAGTCGGTTATTTTTCATTAGATTTATATTTACCTGATGGTACTATTACAATATACCTACACTTTTTCCTGTGAATTGGTGTCTTCGGTGATCGCATTACTGTCTTTTTGTTTGACTGTTACCAGCAGTGTTCGCATGCCGTAAGATGTCAGTGTTGAAAGTAGTTCCACCTAACAGATCCAAAAAGGTTGCCATTAAGGCCTCGACGGCGCAGGAGGTGATTGAAAAAGCGAGTGTTAAACTTGGTCTAACCCCAGGAGTTTATCAGGTTACTGACATTATCCTGAAATTATCTTCCCCATCCAAAGTCGTACAAGTCCTTCAATTAGCCTATTTCTCCTTTTTTTAACCATTGAAATATTCATCTTCAAACATACATTTGTGTTAGGAGTCTTTTGATCTTTGTATACCACATTAATGGAAAAAACTGTGGTTGAAAGAATCAATGGGTGCGAGTCAAAAACCTTGGCCCCTATTTGCATGGCATGCTCTCATCTACCTTCAAGCTAACTCTGAAGAATAAAATTATTCCTTTATCAACAGTTCGCTCGCATCCACATGGTATTTTTGTTATCAGCCCCATTAATTCATGAACATCAAATTAACCGGTACAGGTAGCCTGAGACGAAGACGGCACCGAGATAGATGAAGATGACATATTACTTGATATGGCTAAATCTGCCACACTAACACTGATGTTGATCCCAGAAGGGCAATCTTGGCAAGACAAAAACAGTCAAATACTATTAAACCCAAGCAGTAAGCTCTATGGTCTTCATTTATCTTTCCGAATTTTCTCTCATTCCAGGTAACTTACACGTTACCGCTCGAATGATATGTTTCAGCCATTGAAGCCTCTAAGCCATTCTACCACAAATTTATGGCAGCGGTTTCCACAGAGGCTGATGAACAATTGCGAAAACGGAGAGCCTATCAGAAACGACGACAGACGAGCCATGGTTGCGGCCATCGCCGATTATATGGTACAGGATCTGAAAGATTACAGTAGAAAGACTGCTGAAAGGATCGCTCGTAGCATTATTCAGAAGTACCCTACAAGTTTCACTGACGTCATCGATGGTGAAGTTCTCGGAAGCGGCATGGAATCTTTACGCTCTCGAATTTACACCGCAGTACAATACCGAAAAGAGCCCCAGACAACGAGTAAAAGGCATGCTGAATATCAATCAGACGCAAGTGACAGTGAAGCGACTGATCACTCATCTATGTCCACGGTTTCTCGGAAACAGGACGAGTATGGTTGCGTCGACTACTAGTCCCTTTTGCATGACAATGAAACTGATTCAACTCAAGAAGAAAAGCCAGTAGAACTGCTGAAGTGTAGTCCCCTACTTAAAGCGGATGACGATAAAGTCGTCAAATTAATGGATGCTACATACGCCAGCAGCGCGTAGCTATTAACAAAAGAAGCAAAACAGTTGAAAAATTGTTTATAGACTGGCCATTCTTCACAGACGCTAGGATTTTGAGGAAACATGCTACCCGTCTCCTTGGAAAAGCTGTGCCAGACACTTGGACTGATTCTCTCGAACAAAAAACGAAAACGATTTTGAAATACTTCAAATCCGCTGAAATTGTAAAAGCGCACCAGAAGTCTAGACCAAAGAAAAGTAAAATTAACGGGTCAGAAAACGACGCGGTTCAAGAAAACTACGTTCTGAATTTGCTGCGGAGCGCGAAGGAAGCAGGCCGTCTGACACAATCAGATATTCCACAAATTACAGCACTTTTTCCATTATTTGTCCATTACATGAAGGATGAACAAAATCTTCTTTTCTTGGTGGTCGATGTGAGTAAATATTTTTTTGTCATATGTTATTATAGTCCCCATAGACAATTGCCGATAGCATCTGGAAGTCTTCAAGCAGCTGTAAGCTACTGCAAAGTGCTGATATTTGATTGCCACTGATTTGTTGCTGACGTACGGAGTAACTAAAAAGTCCGTACCGAGATTGAAACACAATGCCAGCTCATTTGGCAGCATGCTGTTCTTATTTGGTCGCAGGAGTTTTGGTTATTTTCCGTATGTATGCTGCCAGTTAGTTGCGATCAACTGGCGGTCATGGCAGTTGTTAATCGCTTAGGCATGTTTGAATGCTAGCATTCGGCTATCAAGATATTTAAGGGATCGTCTCAGTGTGAAATTTTCGAAAAATCGATTTTTTTTTTATTGCATTATCGGATAGTATACACTGTAATAAACATTCTCTCAAATTTTCAAATCGAAATTCAAAGTATTACGGTCGCTACAGCGTTTCTGGTAGAAAGGGAACGGAGCGAGACAGCTGCCTCGTCCGCCGCCCCGCTCGACCGTTATTCCCTTTGTTTATTTTTCTACCTGCGTGTGTATCCTTCTAGGTACCTACGTTCTATAACTTTCGAAAATAAACTTGCCAAGCATTTCAGTTCGTTTTCGACATCGACCACGTGTAGGCATAAGAGTGAAACCTCCAAGAAAAAATAAAAATGGATAGAAAAGGCAAAAGAGACATGAAACCTCGACGTGATAGGAAAAGACCCGCAAAATTCAAAGGCACAAATCGACATTGTATTGAGACAGATACATCATTTGCAAGTACTTCGGCGGCGAAAATAGGGAGAAAGAGTCCGGAGTTTGAGGTCAAAATCGATCCAACGTTCAGCTACGTTTTGATCGAATTTGCCTTGGTTTTCGGCGCTCTTCAACAACTCGTGAAATGTAAAAAGTGTGATGGTGATGTGCGATTCTATAAAAAATCTATTCGAGGGTTGGGATTTAAAATTTGTGTTGAGTGTTTGTGTTCGGACCCGGCCGAGATCAACTCTTGTCCGTTGATAAAGAATGCGTACGAAATCAACCGTCGTTTCTGTTTCGTCATGCGAATACTCGGCATCGGCATACATGGCATCAGAAATTTTACCGCATTAATGGATCTAAGTTCAACTTTCAACAGCACAACGTATTACGGAATCATGAAAACGCTGCACATTGTTGTGAAATCGGTATACGAGGCCGTTATCCGAAAAGCAGGCTCCGAAGAAAAAAAAAAAAATTTGGAAGCGGAAAATCGAGCGGATATTTTCACGGTGTCTGGTGATGGATCCTGGTCGAAGCGCGGTTTTACTTCGCGCATGGGTATCGTCTCTGTGATTGGAAAATACACCAATAAAATCCTGGACGTTGCTGTTCGGTCAAGCTTTTGCAGAGCTTGTTCACTTTGGAAGGGAAGCGAAAACACGGTCGAATACAATGCATGGTATGCGACGCATGAACCGGAGTGCAACGTAAATCACGAAGGCAGCGCTGGAAAAATGGAGGTTGATGGTATGCTCGAAATTTTCAAGAGATCTGAAGAAATCCACAATGCAAAATACGGATTTTATATTGGAGATGGAGATACAAAGACCTTCAAAATGTTGTTAGAAGCCAAGCCTTATGGCGACGAGCTCACGATAAAAAAAAAAGAATGCGTTCTGCACGTCAAAAAACGTGTTTACAAAAGGGGAAACGAAGCGAGAAAAAGGTTGGTCCAATTGAAGAAAGCCAAGAAGCAAATTGCAGACAAACAAGTGGAGACTGAACCGAAGAGAAAAAGAGCTCGTTCAAGTATTGCGAAAGGGGGCAAAAATGCAATACAAAAACCTGCTGCTGAACCAAAAAAAGTCCAATTGACACTAAAGTTGTTAACAACTCTTTCGGAATATTATGGCTTAGCAGTTCGTCGAAACTCCGATTCCGTTGAGAACATGAGGAACGCAATATGGGCGACGTTTTACCACAAAAGCTCAACCGATGAGAATCCCCAGCATCAGTATTGTCCTTCGGGAGGAGATTCGTGGTGCGAATGGCGCAAAGCTGAGGCCAATGGATTTCAGGAAACATATTCTCATCCACCAGCGCTCGATGACGATGTCCAAGAGGTTTTAAAGCCAATCTACGAAGATTTGACCACCGACGATTTGTTAGAGAGATGTACGGGCGCAAATACTCAAAATAATAACGAGAGTTTTAATCATTGCGTGTGGCAACTCGCTCCCAAACACATATTCTGTGGGAAGCAAACCGTAGAAATCGCGACGTATTGTGCAGCCTGTACGTTCAACGAAGGGTTCGATCCACTTTTAAAAATCATGGAGACAATGGGATGCACCATAGGGCCGATAGCCGCAGACTTCGCTGCAAAATATAAAACAGAGCGCATCAAAACTGCAGATCGCCGAAGCTCTCTGGACAGCAAAGAAGCCAGGACAGCCCGTCGAAACGAAATTTCAGCCGAAAATGAGCAGTTCGAGGAAGCAGAAGGAATATTGTATGGACCTGGCATCGCCGATTGATTGTAAGTAAACGATTTCTCTAAAATTTTCGTACTGTAATCTTTAAACGCGTTTTTCTCAGAATGGTGTTTTTCAAAACGGTTTCCACTCTCAAAGGAAGAGTTTTAAAGATATCTAGTTCCAATTTCGCGAGAACATTTTTAACGTCATTCTTTATCGCGCTATGGAAGCTTTTTTTTTTTTTTTGAAAACTTCCTATTTTTTTTTAGGAAAAACTGTCGAAAAAAAGGGCCAAATTCGACACTTTTTGTTCAAACCGCCGCCATTTTGTCAAATTTGAAAAAAAAAAAAAAACCCTCCATAGCGCGATAGCGACTTTCCTACAGATCAATAATCTTTTTGAAATTTTTTTTTCAGATCAAAATTGCGGCCGTCATCGTGGAAACCGTGCAGCACCTTTTTTTTTTCACGTGAAATTACAACAATTTTTACAACAATGATGCACTCAATAAATAAACTTAAAAAAAATCATTTTGTATTCTTCATAAACGTATTTATTTATAAAAAAAAAAACCGAACCGATTAGTTTATTTGAACATTAAAAAAAAAATTCGCGAAAATCAGTGATTTTTCGGAGGGTCACACTGAGACGATCCCTTAATGGATAATTCGCGAAGCTGTTCGATAAACCATTCAACACAATCGGGCCCACGTTTATTCTCATATCCCGATAATGTTCCGTCATATGAGCAATGTACATAATAGGCGACACTGTATGGGATATGCTCTTGAGATTCATTTGCAGCCGGTTTCAATATACACTCGAGATTGGCGTAAGCGACGAATGGCACGGTTCCCTTATTCTGAAAATTTGAAAATTTCAAATCTTTTTTCTCAGGAAATCCCATCCGGATGCTATTCATTCGCACGCAATCTTGCCTGTGACTTTCATACGCACTGTGTACGCTAAAGTGACACAGGCATCTATCGCACGAAAATTGTTCATCGTTATGGCTTGATAATTGTTTGCTAATCAAACGCGAAAGATTCTCAATCCAAGCAAAGTGAAAACGTGGTTTGAAATTATTTAAATCATCATCTTCTATTTCGCTCTTACTTTCTATCATGAGTAGGTTGATCGTGTTGCTCTTAGTTATATTCTTACTCAAATAAAGCGGGGTAATTACACCATTTTTGGACTTATTTTCACTCTGAGAATTTCCCGGATCGATTCCATATATGCTCATGCTCAAATTATTCAACTTTTCGAATTTCTCTACACTATGCAGGATCGATGGGAATTTAATACCTGTACAATTCAGCTCCGATATATAACGTCAATAGATGTGTGGTCTGGTTGCGTTAACGCCTATGGGGTGGAGAGCTGCGGCAACGGACCACAGCAAACACCGATCATCGTTATTCTGCACGTTGACCACCGCCTTTTTTTGCTGAATATCCTCAGGTAGCATTGTATATGTTAAGAGTCCACCGCGAAGAGGTTCGCATCGGTTTGTGCTGACCACCGCATTTATGATCTCAATCATGCTCCAACCAGAATCTCGTTGTTCAAAATCCTTCACCATGGTCAGCAGAGGATTTGTTACGTTATCGTTGAATCAGGTTTCCGGGTCCGTTGATGGAAGAATCGTAGCGTTGCGTGTATTGAAGTTCTTTACTTCCGAACTGATCTCATCGTTTTTTACTCTCTCGATTCTACACGAAACCCTCACATTCACCTTTATACATCCTCCTCCGCTTAGCACATTTTTCAAGCGTTGAATCGTCACCTCTGCAGCGTCAGTCGAAAATCTTGCCAAATCTTTATGTTGAAGATTTGTCACGGCTCCAGTATGTATACGATACTTGAAGGCACTCTTCATATCATCCCATCGGACGCGATTCATCGTCGATATTACCTCCAACAATAGTCACACAGTGTCGTTCAAATGTCACCACCCACGATTGGAGGAGTGATACTATATGTTGTAGTCGCTGTTTTTCGCTCACACTCAGGTTTGATTGTGTCAAAATGTTGTTGAAGAATCGAACATTTTCAAGTGCGATATCACGCCAGTGAATAAAAATATCTTCACTTGCATGTCCTGGAGGTAGTGTACACAATAACTTGTATGCATCTTTTATCATTTCCACAAGATTCATATACCTGACGTTGTCCATTTTTCCAATGAGTTTACACCTCCGCTTTCAAACCCACAGCTTGCAAATGTTCACACCCACCATGGGCTTCGGGGTTTTAGATGCAGATGCCTCCCACTCCACCACTATTCGAATACCATAGAAGTTCAAGCATATCCAACCATAGTTCGGGGGTTTTGTACCTGGGGCTTGCACCTTTTCCTAAATAAATATTATTCGAGTTTGCTATTGGTCAACCCCTCCAATATTGGGGTGTATTTCAGATTTCTAGTTGGGTATAAAGTGGGGCTTGCACAGAGTTTCACACATTCCGCAAACAACCGAGAGAAACAGCCAAACCAGTAAAACCAAGTGCCAACATGAATAATCAAATAGTGAATCCCGCCGATGTGTTGGATGGCGAGTTTTGTGATGAGCGTCTGCATAGCGATGATGAGGGTGATAATGGTTATGAAATCTGGTATGCGAGTTCGAGTGACGATGAGGATCATATACCTGGGTATACAGGGTGATTCAATTCGCGCGCACCATTTGGTAAGAGTAGATTCCTTGGGTAATTCTAAGACCAATTTTCCTTCACCAAAAAGTCCTGGGACTAATATTTTCCGGGCTACAGAAGGTCTTAGTTGACCGATCACAGAGCTTACAGTTGCTCAAGTTAGGGCCGGGTCAAAAGTATAAGACTAGCAGTGCCCGTGGCGAGTCGATTTCCAGTGAAATGAAAATAAATGATCAAATCTAGTGATAAATTCTTACACCGTATGGCATTTGGGTTACAGTTATTGTCGCCAGGAGTTACCAGGAGCTGCGTCCTTCAGGTCGATCGCACCGTAGCTTTCATCCTCCAGGACCACCACTACGTAGTTTTCTTTCTCTAGCTCAACCGTACCGTACTTTCGTCCTCCAGGTACACCGCTACGTAGTTTGAAACTATCAAGTTTAAAACTACGGTGCGGTCAACCTAGAGGAAGAAAACTACGTCGCGGTGTACCTGGAGGACGAAAACTACGGTGCGGTCGAGCTAAAGAAAGAATACTACGTAGCAGTGGACCTGGAGGATGAAAGCTACGGTGCGGTCGACCTGAAGGACGAAGCCGACGTAGTAGTCGTCCTGGTCACAGATAACGAAAGCGTATGTTGTACGAAAATAACTCCTGGTGACTCCTGGCGACAATTACTGTAACCCAAATGCCATATGGTGGAAGAATTTTTCACTAGATTTAATCATTTATCTTTATTTCACTGGAAATCGACTCGCCACGGGCACTGCTAGTTTAATACTTTTGACCCGGCCCTAACTTGAGCAGCTGTAAGCTCTGTGATTGGTCAACTAACATATGACGTTCTGTAGCCCGGAAAATATTAGTCCCAGGACTTTTTGGTAAAGGAAAATTGGTCTCAGAATTTCCCAAGGAATCTACCCTTACCAAATGGTGCGCGCAAATTGAATCACCCTGTATAGAGGTATATTATGACGATGGCGAGCCCATGTGGATAAGGGTGAGAAAACCACTAAAGTTGGATGAGGATGCGCAGAATGTGGAGAACTGGCACGAGGAGGAGGAAAAGAAGAAGGATGACGAAGTGGAGAATTAGGACGAGGAGGAGGAGGAGGAGAAGAAGGAGAATGGGAAGACTGATAAAAAGGAGGGAGAGTAGGAGGAAAAGGTGCTGGTGGTGGAATACCGAGGTCACACCTCAACTCATTGTTCGGTGAGTTACTATCATTTTCATTACATAACGATCAGTTATTGCAATACCTGTATGTTTCAGATACGTGTGAACCTCGGTGCGTGATCGCCACCTCTTTGTTTTAAGAAAATTTCTACTCTAAAATTGGTTAGACCTAAGAAATATAGTTTAAGCTACTTTTAAGAACATTGTTACTTTAGAATAGGTTAGACTCAAGAAATATAGTTTAGGCTAGTTTCAAGAGAATTGTTATTTCAGAATAGGTTAGACTTGAAAAATACCAAATAAAAAAAACATATATCATCAGATGATTCGCGTCACTGCTTGCATATAACATACCCTGCCACTCTTTGAGCATTTCAGCTAGTGAAATTCGTATATGTAAGCTAAGAATTAGATATTTCAGAGCGGCCATCACGGATCGATTGTCGGTGAATCGGTAATCGTTACCATGATCCGATGGCGCCATCTGATTGTCGGTAACAGAAGATCGGCAATCCTCGATTCAGAATCGTTACTATCGGACTACCGATAACGAAAGTGGCGCCATCGCACAGCGGAAAATTGCAACCATTCGATCATCGTTAACGGAACATCATCGATCCATGATTCACGTTACCATGATTCAACGTCAGTACCATCAGACTATCGGTAACCAAAGATCAGCAATCATTACCATGATCGAAGAAACAGATCGGTAGTGACGCCATCGCATGACAGAAAATCGCAACCATTCGATTGTCGGTAACAAAAGATCGGCAATCCAAAATCGTTATTATCAGACTGTCCGTAACAAGGATCGGTAATCGTTAATATTCGATCGCTGATAACTTATCGGCGCGGTCGGTAACTTACCTACTGCTACATGACCGGTAGAGAAGGCTGGATCCAGAACTGTCATATATACACTACTATTATTACTGAAATTATTTCTCAATGAAAGCAAGAAATACTGCAGGACGATTCATCGTCTAACAGAGAACTTGCATGCAATTGAGTTCAGAATTGGTATTTTGGCCATTCCGTTGGCGTAAATCATTATTTCGATTGACGCAGTCTCATATAAGTCTTGAGACGTCTGGGGGCTTATTCTGTAGCTCATAAGTGCGGAAATAACGGCAAAATAGCACTGAAATCATGAAAAACAATAGGTGGCTGCCAATGAGCTGCTCCTATTTCATGGATTGACATCATTTTCTGCAGCTATTCTGCGGTTATGAAGTTAGAAAATAAGCCCCCTGAACGCCTCAAGGTATCACACTCAGATTCAACTGTGATGTCAGAATAATTCATATTATTTTTACACAGTTATCTAGGATTATAAATGTAATTCAAATAAAAAATTCAGTGTCATGCAAGTTCTCTGCTGCTTCCGTCATTCTGGAAGCTGCAACAGCATTGTAAACGGTACTTTTAGAGTGCCTAAGGAACACTTACCCACTCGCACTACAGTGCAAGTACGTTCCCTTATGTGAGAGCGCTCAAATCGAGCTATTTTGTGTATCCGCATGGACTAATATGCGTGTGCGAACAGTAAAGTCGCAGCACTGCGATTCATTCACAGGGGAATGGCGTCAACTTCCGAAATTTTAATATCACTATTAAAAGATCTCTCATTATTTTCGCATCTCGCAAATAGACTTGCCTCGCAAGGTCGCCACCCAGTGCGATTGTCGTTGCGTAAGCCGCAGCGTATACTCCACAACTGTAGGAGTCGGGTTGCCTTGTAACAGGTTGAAGAACTACACTTTCAACATCGATACGCGGATATCGCTTGGAAATGTATCGCTTCTCTTCCCTGCTCAAAACCTCGTATGCACTGCGCACAAGACCGTCGTGAACGTAAACATTACAAGTGTCGTAATAAACGCAACACCAGTGTCGGCAGACGTTACCGCCAATTATGTGTATATATCTTCGAAGAGGGCTGCATGGCTTGATGCAGTTATAATATGCTGTATAAGAAGCGGGATTGCAATGAAAATCGGTATTTTCTTGTGATACTATATTCTGAAACAAGTCGATGCTCGAGTCAGTTAATAAATTTCTAGGCGATGCTACGTTCGCCTCGACTTGTTCGACCGTAATATCTCGGCGTACAATTTCGAGCATCTCCATAGTTTCGTCAGAAGCCTCATTGTCAACGTCGATTTCGTTTGCTACCCAATCAGCAATGACGGTGTCCCCATGAGTCTTTGAACTTGGACGGGCTCGATCCATGAGATCAACCGATGCAACTTTCATCTTTGCAGAAGGTTGCAAGGAGATCTCTGAAGATCTCGTACAGTTTTGTACATAGTCAAGCTCGTCGGTGGAACGAGCACGGTTTTTTCGAAGCTCTGCAGCTTCTTGGGCTTGAAGAATATATTGTAACATTGCATGTTACAAGGCGCTCCTTACCCCTTGGACGACCTTAGCGGAGTGTCTGAAAAAGAATGAATGTGTAGGGTGGCCCCGAGGCCGGACCGAAATTCCGAGAGGCGACCGTGACCGACTTAGATCTATGTGACACATTATTTATTCTTTTGTTTTTCTTTCCGACTTTTCTCTGATATGTGGGAGACGAGGTCCAACTGACGGTTAAAACACCTCGACGGAGACGCACCCAGACGAACGAACGACGCCAAAAATCGGGTGTTTGGATCCTATTCGACAGACACTACTTAAGCTCTGGAGACTAGCTTCGGCCGGGCTACCTCTAACATCGACAGCGAGGACACGGGGGAGTGCCTAGGGCACTCTGCATCGAGGGGAATCGGTGCTGGAAGAGATTCCCGCCACCAAGAAGAACTTGCAACCCGTGGTCCTCCGATTCACCGAGCTAATGACGCCCTGGTGGACTTCGAATTACGCGCGTAGCGAAAACAAGTCGCCATATTCAAGGGATCTTGCGCTCGATGCGAAAATCGATATTTGGCCGTAACACGAGGGCGCTGATTACCGGCGCCATGCGGTCTCGTCACTCTGCTTTAGCCTAGCGTCAAGTACACTCGTGTGTCCTCCTATTTCTTTTCGCTGGTGTGGAAAAATTCTTCCTTTTTTTCGTTTGTTCATTTGTTTTTGTTAATTTAATTTAGGTCGAGCCGTAGGCTCTAGCTTTGTTATTTGTTAAGTTATCGTGATTTCTTCCTCGTGGAGAGTATTTGGTGTTCAGCCAATTTATTGTCTCCCTAGGACCTGATTTGTCGAGTGGCTGAACTTTGCTTTATTTTTTTCCTTGTTATTGCTCTCCTACGTGGAAGCTCGTAGTCTATTTTTTATTGTGAAACTCGGCAAACGCGGCCAGGTCGCCTTTACACGGCCTGCAGCCGATTTATACCCGCGGGGAAGTAGCCCCGGGTACACGATTTGTTAATTCCAATTTTTTATTATTCAATGAATTCTATTTTGTTATTAAATTCTAAATCTCGAGTCGTTTGTTAACGCCCCGCTAATCCTTCATTTGATCCCGACCCCTCTCTGCGGTACTGTAGCTAGCCGACGCTTCGAGTACCCGTAGATAAAATTTTGATAGTATTTTGTGTAGATTTCTGTAAGTGGCGGTTATCCGCCTGGCGCCCAACTTTGGAAAATTCCAGTTTTCTTGGCCAATTGTCGAGTGGAGGGACCTCGGAGTCTAGCTATCCGGTCTAGCTCCGAGGACCAATAAAAATCCACGTCGCAATATGTAGGATCGCGGATCCGCATATTTCTATTCCGACGACTGTCTATAATTTCTGGAAGCAAACATTCCATGTAAAATCGACGGAGAAAGGGTTTCATTTTCGATTCCCAGAATTCATCTTCTCTGGTGACTCTGACGAGTTTCATATACTTCTCAGACCAAAGCGCGAATTGGCAATCATCACGCTTGGTTACGTGTAACTGACTATTCGTATTTGGTAGTAATACTTGTGATTTTTGTTTAGAAGGTTCTCGTTCTTCTTGTCGAAAATAGTTCGAAGATTCGGCTTTTCGGTTATAGCCTTTTGCAAGTCGGTCTGAACTGAAAATGGACATTTTATTTCGACGATTCCATCGTCGTCTATCAGACCGCCTGGAGACGCTCCTAGATGGAGGATCTGTTCATCAATGAAAAGACCACAAGCAACGTACGACATATCGGCCCGAATTTCGACGCTGTGATAATCTCAGTACGCAACTGATGCCACAGCTCAGAATCGCTCTGCGATATCGTATCTTGCTCGATTTGGCTCGCGTTGTTCTGGTACCACTTCAATTTTTCAATGTGTCGTTCGGCAAGAACATCGAATACCTCCTTGTCGATATCCGGCTTTTTGGCAGACGAACCATAGTCCTTGTCAACGCCGCGATGACTACGCACCCTGCGACTGCGTTTTTGCGACCTGCATAGGTGAGTACCGTAATTATTACGATGCCTATCCCGTTCCATTTTCGCTACTGCGACAGGAGTATAGTGTGTCACCATGGCAACGTAACCGAAATAAAACCAAGTGGGTGTTGTGTTGCACAACCGCTCCGTAACATCTGATTTGGTACGAGTTTTTCATACAATGATTATGAGTAGCAATTAGAGTTTTTCAAACAATTATTATTAGCGTTTTATATATTGAACCTCAACGCTATTCCGGAAACCTTCGACAATAATGTTCCCATTGCATTGGAGCTGCGGTCGAGCCCCCAGTTCTCAAAACAGGTATGAGGGGAAGGCTCCTTACTTAACTGTTCTGCTCTCGCGTGGGTTGCACAATACTTGTTGCGTACACCAACGAATAGAGCTAACTTGGTCTCACGACCAATGATCATAGCTGCACCCGATAGTGCATCACGTTTACCACCCGCATAGGAGCGTTTTGCCCAAAAACCATCCGCAATGACGTCGATGTACGAGACACCGTTTATAACATGCCCCTTTTTTATGGCAATTTCTTTTACCATGGCTACAGCCCTTTCCCTTTCAGCTTCGACAACTTCATGGAAGTTGTCAAACAGCGTATCCTGATAATGTCGGTAAGTGGGCGCGGACATTGTCGGGATTGCCATCGCGGAAAGTTATTCTTGTAGCGTACTATGGCCGGTACCCGAAGTAATTGTACCGCACACGGCACTTTGATTCATCCCCATAATATTTTTGAGGTCGGGATCTGTCCAAATGCTGAACTTGTACAGACATTACTGACACAGGAAATGCAGGTGGGTCCGCAAACCTTGATCCCACGATTTGACCAATTTCAGATCGCGAAAAGAACATTCCGACGAAACGGAATGGTTGTCGAATTTTTCGTGCAACTATTTGAGTAAATAACTTATATCGGCAATGCGCCGACCTTCGATTGTGATCTTATAGACGTACTCGTTATCCGTGCTATCATTTTCACCGGCAAGCGCATGATCGTCACTTACCGATGCCGGCGAAGTATTTGTTTTCGCGACAATCGCGGTCTCTGAGGTCGCAACCGCCACGCTGATTGGCCATCATGTTCGTCAAGCGAAACGATGGTTTTCTATTGGCGCCTGAAACAGATCGTGAATCCAGAAGTATTCGCAGCAGGTTTACGATGGGGTGTGTCAAAACGCGTAACCACCGGAAAAAAAAACTGGATTTATATATTAAATTGAAATTTTTCCATTGAGGATGGATAAGTAGGAAGGTTGAACCAACCCTTGTTGAATTTAAGGAAAAAAATTCTGAATTCCGAATAGAGCAGATTTCCCGACTTGAAGACCGTTTACGTTATCTATTAGCACTGATTTATTACCTTCGCAATTGAATAAATTTAACTCAACTATTTATGCGAGGTCATTTATAATTTCGACCAATCTACGGTTTTTCAAACAGGTGTAATAAAAATAATAATAACGTGGACGTAAAAATAGTAACGTAATCGTCATTGGATTTGCGCCCGTTTCATAAATGGAATGCTACAATGTGGTAGGTATATAGTATAGAACGCTCGACTTGCACTGTAGCACAGTATTGATGATGATTCTGAGTACGTATATGAGATGTGGAAAATCGAACGAAAATTTGTGTATTTAGAGAAAGTATATGAACAATCGTACTTACCTAGAAACAACAAAAATTCGCTTTCGCGATTTTTTGTTTATTTTGTTGTGACTGTTCGCCGTACTTATCGCAACCACACAGGTTGACTTCCATATATATATGATGAATAATACTAATTTTTTTGTCTACATGCACACACACATTAACACAAGTAGTATTCAAAAAGTGAAAGTCAATCACATTCACTAAGCACTGTCACTATATCACTCAGCACTGTCATATGAACGAGACGCGTTGCGCGGCTGAGGTCACGTGTGCTTTCGCCTGTTGTTCTTCTTCTCCTTCACTTCGGCTATCGGCGTTGCTGTCAACTATGGATATGTAGTTTGCAGAAAATCGCAAGCAAAAGATGGGCGCGTGCGGCCCACACCCGGTAGGTCCTCACGCCCTCGCATGAATTAGGTTCTTACAAGTGTTGGACGACTGCTGAATTAATTTTTGGAGGGTGGGCAAACACGAGTGCCGTTTATTACACGTGATACCCATAATTTAGATGTTTCTGGATGTTGTTCGAAAAATAAACTATGGTTTACTGCAGTTTTTATAATTTGATCAAACGGACCGTAATTTTCTGTTTGAGAGTGAGTAAACGACCAAACTTTACAGTTTGTAATATTTGACCACTGTCTACCATATCCGCGTAAAATAAATTGTTTGAACAATACGTACTTGATACTTTGCGCGTGCGCGGGGCGGTTATATTCGGTTGTTTCGTTTTTCAGAGGTTGTGAAAACGACAAAACTCAGCGGGATTGTTCGGGAAACTCCCTCGGATGCATTTCGTACCATTTCGGCATTTGCTCAATCTCGATCAAAAAGGTACTGTCCGTTTGATCAGATTATAGGAGCTGCCCTATTGAAAATTCCGATGTGTAAACTACGTCAAAATCTACGTCGAGAAGACGTCAAAAACTACTTTGCAAACTACGTTGGAAATTATGTTGGAACTATGTGGAAATTACGTTGGAAACTATGTCGAAAATTGGGATAGTAAACGACGTAGTTTTTGACGTAGTTTACGGCGTAGTTTTTGACGTAGTTTACGACGAGTTCACGACGTAGTTTACGACGTAGCTTACGACGTAGTTTACGACGTAGTTTACGATAAAACGAAAATTATTACTGACTACCAATATATACAGGGCGATTCTTTTTACGCGCACCACTTGGTAAGGGCGGATTCCTTGTGAAATTCTAAGACTAATTTTCCTCTACCAAAAAGTCCTGGGACTAATGGTTCTCGGGCTACAGAAGGTCTTAGTTGACCAATCACAGAGCCTACAGCTGCTCAAGTTAGGGCCGGGTCAAAAGTAATAAAACTAGCAGTGCCCGTGGCGTGTAGATTTTCAGTGAAATAAAAATAAATGATTGAATCTAGTGACAAATTCTTTCACCATATGGCATTCAAGTTACAGGTAATTGTGAGTGTCAACGACATCGTCGCCGGGAGTTGTCTTCGCACAACATACGCTTTCGGTATCTGTGACCGCAGGACGACCGCTATGAGGTTTTGTCCTCTAGGTCCACCACCACGTAGTTTTTGTCCTGCAGGTCCGTCGCTACGTAGTTTTCGTCCTCTAGGTCCACCGCACCGTAGTTTCCGTCCTCCAGGACCACCGCTACGTCGTTTGAGTCCTCCAGGTCGACCGCTACGTAGCTTCCGTCCTGCAAGTCGACCGCTGCGTAGTTTTTGTCCTCTAGGCCCACCGCACCGTAGTTTCCGTCCTCCAGGTCCACCGCTACAGAGTTTCTGTCCTGCAGGTCGACCGCACCGTAGTTTTCGTCCTGCAGGTCGACCGCTACGTAGTTTCCGTCCTCTAGGCCCACCGCACCGTAGTTTCCGTCCTCCAGGTCCACCGCTGCGTAGTTTTCGTCATGCAGGTCCGTCGCTACGTAGTTTTCGTCCTCTAGGTCGACGGCACCGTAGTTTCCGTCCTCTAGGACCACCGCTACAGAGTTTCTGTCCTGCAGGTCGACCGCACCGTAGTTTTCGTCCTGCAGGTCGACCGCTACGTAGTTTTCGTCCTCTAGGCCCACTGCACCGTAGTTTCCGTCCTCCAGGTCCACCGCTGCGTAGTTTTCGTCCTATCAGCCAACCGCGCCGTAGTTTCTGTCATCCAGGTCGACCGCACCGTAGTTTCCAACCTCCGGATCGACCGATTGTAAGTAATTATTGATGAAGAATTGATGTTGTACACACGACGTTGACAATAATTCATGCATCGTTATTCAGTAAGTTGTTATAATGCAAGATTCATGATATTCATACCAACGGCTAATGATAAAAATCGGGCAAGATTCAGAAATAATCAAATATCTCTGTGCCGAAAAAAACACGGGTTTACAGGAAAGACAAAAAACCGAATCAAAAACTTTTAATTATTTGTTGTCAATTTGAAAATTTTATCGTTTTTTTGTAGATGTAAATGATAATTAGAAGAGAATATTTGAAGTTTAATTTTTTAGTGAATTCTGAGATACGAGTTAACCCCCAAAAATCGAGTTCGAAGTTACGTAAGAGTACCCTCGATTTCGCGAATAATTCTTTGTATAAAAACTAGAGGTGATTAATTCCTGGACAGAAACAAGAATTAATTAATGAAATAAATATTTTCCGAGTGAATTTCCGAGATAAGAGTTAACCCCCAAAAATCGAGTTCGAGGTTACGTAAGAGTACCCTCGCTGAGCTCTTTCGCGAATAATTCTTTGTATAAAAACTAGAGGCGATTAATCCTTGGACAGAAACAAGAATTGTTGCATAGGCGTACTAATTACTGTACAGAACATACTGTTTCACAATCACGATTTCGAAAAATCGCTATTGTGATTCTTTAATCAGCTGGGAATATCAGGGCTGAAGTGAATGAACCAAAATTACTATAATTATCAGATTTATTTGTCAAATAACTCAATAAACAATTCAAAACGCTTAAAAATAATTTTAAAATGATTTTAAAATAATTTTAGCTCATCGAGGGTACTCTTACGTAACCTCGAACTCGATTTTTGGGGGTTAACTCGTATTTTAGAAATTCACTAAAAAATTAAACTTCAAATATTCTCTTTTAATTATCATTTACATCTACAAAAAAACGATAAAATTTTCAAATTGACAACAAATAATTAGAAGTTTTTGATTCGGTTTTTTGTCTCTCCTGTAAACCCGTGTTTTTTTCGGCACAGAGATATTTGATTATTTCTGAATCTTGCCCGATTTTTACCATTAGCCGTTGGTATGAATATCATAAATCTTGCATTATAACAACTTACTGAATAACGATGCATGAATTATTGTCAACGTCGTGTGTACAACATCAATCCTTCATCAATAATTACTTACAATCGGTCGATCCGGAGGTTGGAAACTACGGTGCGGTCGACCTGGATGACGGAAACTACGGCGCGGTTGGCTTATAGGACGAAAACTACGCAGCGGTGGACCTGGAAGACGGAAACTACGGTGCGGTGGGCCTAGAGGACGAAAACTACGCAGCGGTCGACTTGCAGGACGGAAGCTACGTAGCGGTCGACCTGGAGGACTCAAACGACGTAGCGGTGGTCCTGGAGGACGGAAACTACGGTGCGGTGGACCTAGAGGACGAAAACTACGTAGCGACGGACCTGCAGGACAAAAACTACGTGGTGGTGGACCTAGAGGACAAAACCTCGTAGCGGTCGTCCTGCGGTCACAGATACCGAAAGCGTATGTTGTGCGAAGACAACTCCCGGCGACAATGTCGTTGACACTCACAATTACCTGTAACTTAAATGCCATATGGTGAAAGAATTTGTCACTAGATTTAATCATTTAGTTTTATTTCACTGAAAATCTACACGCCACGGGCACTGCTAGTTTTATTACTTTTGATCCGGCCCTAACTTGAGTAGCTGTAGGCTCTGTGATTGGTCAACTAAGACTTTCTGTAGCCCGAGAACCATTAGTCCCAGGACTTTTTGGTAAAGGAAAATTAGTCTTAGAATTTCACACGGAATCCGCCCTTACCAGGTGGTGCGCGCAAAAAGGATCGCCCTGTATATATCAGTTTTACGAACATTGGTTTACTGGTTATCGCGTAGAAATAAATCAGACAATCTTTCGGATAGAATACTATATTCCAATTACTTAGTCAATGATACACTCATAATTTTTTCGTTTACATGAAGCTCGATTTATTTCAATCGAAATCATTTTGTACCAAAAAGTAAGATTCAAAATGAATAATCCTCACTGACAAATAAAAATAAAATACGGCAATACGATATTCATACTCTAAATTAAAAAATAATATTCAATCCAATTCGATTCAACCACTATATACATTAGGGTGTGTCAAAAAAAAGAACGAAATTCAAATTTATTCTTTTGATCACTGAATGTGTGTATTCCTCATCCCGAGATACACCTTGCGAACGGAATCCGCCGAGAAAAATTCGCACGGTGTGCTAATCGATATTCACCAATAAAACAAGACACCGATTGAGCGACCTCTTGAAATGGTTTGTCTGCGCTCTCCTTTTGCATGGTAAAATGGTATTGGGTCTGAGGTTCGAGCCTTGGGATGGCGAAGAAACACAACATTTGAAAAAAAAACCTTTTTTTTTATCTTTTTCCAAAAATATTGTAAATTTTTCTTTTCCCCAATACTCGAACGTTAGATTTACCCCTCACAATGCACTATGCGAAAAGAGAGCGCCGACAAACCATCCTCAGAGGTCGCATCGATGTTCTAATTTTATTGGTAAATATCAATTAGCACATCGTGAGAATTTTTCTCGGCGGATTTCGTTCGCAAGGTGTATTTCGAGATTAGGATACACACATTCAGCGGTCAAAAGAATAAATTTCAATCTTGTTTTTTTTTTGACACATCCTAATATACATGCACAGCCTTGACTTATTGTAAATATTTTAATAACTTATGTTTAATATTCTAATAACACACTTGGACTTTCATAAACGCTCGCAGCTGAAATGCTTTTCACAATTAGGATTAAGTTCAACAAATTTATTTTTGCACTCTACTTACAGTAGTCACTTGGCTCGAACTATTTATGGTTAATAATAGTGAAAGCTGGGAACAGCACAGAGATATTCATTGTCGTTCAATGTCATGTGCACACAAACTTTCGTAATGTCGGTGGTTGATACAGCTGATTCTTCTTCGCCTGTTTGCACAATTTTTGCAACATACCACATCTATTGGTATAAGCATTTGTTGTAAAAACTTGTCGAACAATTGTATATTCTTTTCGGTGTTCAAAGTCTACTATAAAATGCTTGATCTTTACGTAGAAACCATTCTTCAACTGAGCGTACGAGTTCTCAGAACGTTAATTTTTTTTTTAGCGAAAACACGTACATGCAACGATCTTTCACCATTTTAATATATGAAACTGTTTGAGCTGGAAGGTTCAATTCTTCTAACCAAAATGCGTCGACCTTCGATGCAAAACCAAAATATCTAGTGTCATTAATTTGAAGCGTTGTCTTAACCACTGTTGTTCCAATTGTGTTGCAATAATTTTTAACAACGAATGAAGACAAAGGATAAAAGTGGTCGTTTATAGTTAGATAACTGTATTTCAAACTAATTCGTCGACAGATCCGGTGATGTACACCCTTAGCCGCATGTATCACTTTTAATAAATCACCGTTCCCAGGTTCAAAGGCATAAGCATTATGAGACCATAGTGGTCCCCAATCTCTAACACTTCTCGCTAAGTGTAGCAGTGAATGCATGTTGAATGTCATTGATACTTTAGAATATAAAATTTCTGAACAGCAACAGATTTGTGTAGCAGTTTATCCGCTAGATCTACTTCGTGAAGTTGAATTTTTCCTTTTGTTAATATGTAAAAAGCCTCTACGAACAGAGCCCAGTGCATCAAAAATTGATCTGGAAATACATTATTAAGAACTAGCATGCTGTAAAAAATAGTCCAGTTTTCCCACTCACGCGCTTTCCAAAATTCCTTTTCGGAAAACGATCGTGTAAGCCTCACAACTTGATGAGGTGCCTTAATATTAGCCATGCGTGCATCGATTTGTGGAATGACTGCTTTGGACAGAAAACCAGCTTCCTTCTTATTGCCCAACCACATAGTGGCGAATTATTTTGCGATTCCGGAGCAGCAGTGCAACGAATCAATCACACAACCATGAATAATGTCATAATGTAGTAAGTTTATCAATTGAGATGGACATTTAACTCCATAGATTACTTTATTCAAATTAGTCGCTGTGGTCATGTGCTGTATAGTGTCCCTAACATTTCTTTCTTGCGGAACATCATTCATCAAGGGATATTTAATACTCCCAGATCGTGGGTTATTAGGATTATTTCTCACCCATTCACCAGGATGAAGGCACTGGCTGCAACCATACGAGCCATTAAATTGTGTAAACCCTCGCACTGGTCCGCGAGCGACCGAATCTACGCAGCAGATCAAAGTGAAAATTTTAATGCAAATTTTAAATCCACTGTGACGTTGCATTTTGCGAGCGTCACAGTTGGGACACTGAACACGGTGACGACGTGAGGACGGACAACTCCAGAAAGTAGCCAGGTCTCAGGTTTTGATTTAATTTGCTTACTAATTATACAATTTGCTATGTTTTGCTTTTATTTCACGAAATATGTAAATGTCGACGCTCGGGGAGACTACGCCAGGACGTCGAGGGATAACATCGACGTCTGAGACGAAGTCCTTCCCGAACTGTTAGTTCCCGTCCTTCTCTACCAATCTCAAGGTCGTGGATGCCGCAGGAGCGGTCGAATAAGGACGACTCGCTGAGCCATTCCTCCCGTTCCCGCAGACTTCTCAGCCTGGTGCTGGACCACTTCCCGTCAACTTATTCCGGACGTCTCGGCAGTGGTCGAACAGAGCAGGGCGAAAACTCAAAAGTAACCCAACAATGCTTCCCGTTGCCGAAGACTTATCGACCTGGAGTCGAGCTGGACCGAACCATCGACTTTCTCGTCATCGTCCCGCTATCGTGGTTACCCAAGAAAGGTCCCGATAGTAGAATTGCAATCGTGTGATGCAGGCCTGCCTGTAAGCCTTCCAAACCGCTCATGGGGAAAATCTGGATGCAGATCCGGGTATAGGGGCATCAGAACTTCCGCCAGATCCTCTGACTGGTCAGTTTTTCTTGTTAAAGCGCAGTCAGGGTGCACTTCGTCCCGACGATGATCCCGAAGAGTCCCGAGACGAGAGACCAGAGATAAGTAAGGAAGACAGGAGAAGAAATACCGTCGAATCCCGCTGTACCGCATTTAAAACATCCCGCCGTACCGCCATGCCGATTTCAGGCTTGGACAAATATTCAAAAATCAGGCAGAATTGGACTACGCGTTCCCGAAAGTACGTCGAACAGTACTCGGCACCTGATTCGTCGCCTAAACTACCGTCGACGAGCGGCTCAACAGCAAGTAATTCCCGAAGCTATAAAATGTAGGACAACGCAGGATTCGGCCTACTTCTACGCTCGTCCGTCTTCGCGGCTAGAACACCAGTGTCCCGACAAGTGTCCCGAATACCGATTCCCGAGTGTCCCGAGTGTTTTACGATTTTAATTTATACCTTAGCTTCTTTCTTCTTTATTCTGTTGTTTAAATTCATCTTTTAGTATTTAGAATCTGTTATAAAGAACACTAAGTGTCTTTTAGTTATTAATTCCCGAAAGGGGAAGTTATATTCCACCGATAAGGTAAGACCTATTTTCTGTAAAACCATGAGTTCTCTCACGAATCCCGTTTAGTTTTTGTCTACTATGTTTGATATATTGTATTTTGGTGTGGTATAGACCACTTTACCGGCACGTAAGTCTAAGACTTCGTCCCGATTATTTTATAGTGTATTGTTGGATAATTAAGAACGGATTCCCGAGTTAACTCGTGCTTAGCATCTATTTTGTGGCTTTCTTCCTTATTGCTTTCTTTCTTTATCTCACGCTGCTTACGCATGTTGTAGAGTTTAGCTGCTTTTCTTATCTTTGATTCTGTAGTATGATAGCAATCGACCTGTAAACTATATTTCTGGAGATAGCGAGTGTAGAAGCAAGCATATTATTTAATTTATAGTTTTCTAGTTATTAAATATTGTATCTGATTTATTTCGCATGATCATTCTGATTATCGTATGATAGTTGTCCCGTTCAATGTTAAATTGAATTTGGTATTATATCGAGCCGCACTGCTTTGATCTTTATTATTATTCTGTAATATTTTCTGTGAATATTCTTCCCGATTTAATCCCGATAATATCTGAGACACAACGATAATCTGGCAATATTGTATTTCTATCCCGTAAAATTACGGATATCGACACTATAATCCCGATGATTCAATAAATTGATCAGATAAAGGAATATTCTAATTCTTGTTTAATTTAGCGTCCCCGCCCCTCTACCATTATTCGTAATAAAATATAGTCTGAGCTAGTTGGCAATTTCCGCCGTCACATCTATTGAGCCTTTATTATATTTCAAGTGACGTGTTCACGTCTGGCGCCCAACTTTAGTTTTGTCCTATTTTATTAACCACAATCAGTGACGCCGAAGTGCACGGCTACGGGGTTAACCCTGCCCTTAAAAAAGTCGCTCGTTGCAAATTGGCGCCCAACGTGGGGCCCACGCAATCAAAAAGAGGGTATTGCCAATAAAAATTGTTATAAAATTATCCAGTGACTCAGATAAATTACCGCAAATTCGGTTAAATTCAAAATCATAAGCAGTCTCGATCCGTTTGGAAACAAAAGAACAAAAGATCCCGAAACTAGAATAAGAATCAGACAAAAGATTTTTCACAAAGGTTCACAATAAGCGTTCCACAATTCATCATATCGAACAATGGGTAATATTAAATATTACAAACAAGGAATTAAAGATATCAAATAATAGGTAATACCGAAAATAACAATCAAAGTATTAGCGTTCCCGACAAAGGATTAACGAATAATAATAATCCTAAACTCGCAATAGAATCGTTTGTTTACTTTCTTCTCCCGTACGTTACAATTCCGTGTTGTCAAGCACGTTTAAAAATTTAACTTTGAAGTTATATGCTACGGCCGTCTTCTAAAGACGCGTGGGTTTATTTACTTTTTGCGGAACAGTTACGTGCTGAACTCAGCAAGCGTTCTTTATCGTCTAAAGGAACAGTACCTACTTTAAGATACCGATTATTACGCTTCCTCATGTCTCAAAGAGGAGAAAATACCGATAAGCCTCCAACGCCTACTGGAGAGCCTCCCGTACAAAACGATCCTTCCCGACTTCAAGTAAACGACGCTACGTACGAGAGTCCGCAATCGACTCATGTAGCTATCCCGCCTGACGACAGAGAAAACACAACACACGTGGACGAAATAAACATCCCGAGAGCGAGCGGAGGTCACTCCCCGCTCAATGACAATCGACAACATGTCGACAATAATACTTCCCGAATTGCTAATACGCAATTAAATAATAATAGCAATAATAATAACGATTTTCAACCAATACGAACTAACTCACCACTGATTAATCACGGTAATCCACCTTTTAATCGCGATCCTCGATTCTTTAATCAACCAAATTTGGATCTTCAAAATTTCCCGGAACCAGATTTCCGACAGGAAAACCGTTATTCCCGATTCAATTCCCGACAACAAGACTTCATGGAGGAAGATTTCCCACCATCGACGCGACAACACAATTTTTCGTCAAGGTCCAATCAAACCACCTCTCCTCATGCCGCGTACGAAGCTATGCGTAAGTGGAATTTAAAATTTTCCGGTGCCCGTACCGAAGATTCCGAGGCTTTTCTTCTTCGATTACAAGAAGGCAAGCAGTTATTTAATATTCGCGATGCTGATATCTTAAACTGCATACCGTTCTTTTTAACTCATGTTGCCTTATACTGGTTTCGTACCAAACGCAACACTTGGCATACATTCAGAGATTTTGAATTTTCTTGGCGTGATAGATTTGGTAAGCCTAATTTACAATTCGCGTTACGTGAAGAAATTAGACGACGTACTCAGGGCGAACATGAACCAGTCTCCGACTACCTTACATTCATGAGAGCGTATTTTGATCGTCTTAGTCCCGTTTGGCCAGAAGATGAACAATTAGATTACGCATACCGTAATCTACTCCCGCGTTACCAAGTTCTGATCCATCGTGATGATTTAATGACGCTAGACGAACTCGAACATCTTGCTCGCCGTCTAGAACTCAGTTTCCAAGCTGCCAATAATTATCAGGCACCTCCGACTCCCGATCGAGTTCTGATGCCAGAGCTCGCATACCGAGGACCGAGAACTCCGACTCGTCAAAATCGCGTAACCCTAGCTCATCTTGATTTAGATGACAACGACTCATCCGATGAATCTCCCGACTGCGTAAATGCAGTGCCGCCGCCAAACAACAAAACGAAGTTATCATCGCAATTTAACGCCCAAAATAAAGATGCGTCTAAGAGACCTTCCCGTAATTCGCCGCATAAGGAAACGAAAAACGAATATAAAAATTCGAAAAATCGTCCGGCTACCGCCGCTATCACTAATCCCGATTTACCGTCAACTTCCCGTGCTACTTTGCCAACCGCTAGCAATCCGTTCTTACCGACTCCCAACTCACATAGAGTTCATCGTAACATGACCTGTTACAATTGCCGAAAACCCGGTCATCATTGGCCTGAGTGTACCGAACCTCGACGCATCTTTTGCTATAGATGTGGACGAGATGACGTCACAAAGCTGACATGTCCCCGTTGTTCGGGAAACGCCTAAAGGAGCCGTTCCCACGGGCTACCGCGGACTCCCAAGTAACGCCCGAAAGAAACGATAATAGTCACCAAGAAGTCCCATTGTATAATACCGAAATAAAATTGCGTAATAACGACCTCGAATTTTGTAGTCCGGTAGACTCACGTAATAAAATTTCACTCTTATTCCTAACTATATCAATTCACGGAACCCCGGTAAGATCTTTATTCGACTGTGGATCTTCCCGCACGTTTTTAAACGCGAAAACAGAAAATCTATTGAAAAGATTAGGCTTCACTACTACTACATCCCGTTCTACTCCCGTATTAATGGCTGCAGGACAAGAAGCCGAGATCACAGGTCAAGTGATAATTCCCGTAGAATTGCAAGGAATAACCCGCGAAATTTCCACGCGAATCATTCCCGATTTGAATTTCCCGTGTATCCTCGGATTAGACTTCATTAAACTTTTTCAAATAACAGCTGATTTCACTTCTTCAACTTGGCATTTTCGAGATAATCCTTCTAAAGAATTTGAATTTGAAACTTTATTGTCTACATCTGTTTCACATTGTAATGGTATTACAACGCTTACTGACGCGCAATCGATTGAACTAAAATCTTTATTAACTAAAGAAATCCCGCCTACTACTGATGTTATAGGAGTTACTCCTTTAACCACTCACACGATCGATGTAGGAAATAATCCCGCGATAAGACAGCGTGCATACCGAGTTTCACCCGCGATTCAAGACGCAATTAATCTCGAAGTAGATAAAATGCTTAGCGCCGGAATAATTGAACCGTCCCGCAGTGCATGGGCTAGTCCCATTGTCATGGTAAAGAAACCGAACGGATCATACCGATTTTGTATCGATTTCCGCAAGGTCAACAGCGTATCCAAAAAAGACGCGTATCCTCTCCCGCGGATGGACATGATTCTGGACAAATTAAGATTAGCTCGTTATATTTCTACCATCGACTTAAGCCAAGCCTATTTTCAAATTCCTCTCGCTAAAGAAAGCAGAGAAGTTACCGCTTTTATCGTTCCAACTAAAGGTCTTTTTCAATTCACTCGTATGCCTTACGGATTAACTGGAGCTCCGGCCACGTTTCAGAGGTTATTAGATCGACTTATCGGACCAGCTATGGATCCTTATGCATTCGCTTATTTAGACGATATAATCATCGCCACGCGAACTTTTGAAGAGCATCTCCATTGGCTGCGCCGCGTATTGCGTACTATTTATCAAGCAGGCTTGACCATTAATCCCGACAAATGTGAATTTTGTTGTTCCGAAGTAAAATATTTAGGCTTTGTTGTAAATCAAAATGGCTTACAAGTAAATCCCGATAAAGTAACTCCAGTCGTAAACTATCCTGTCCCGAAGACAGTAAAACAAATACGGAGATTTTTAGGAATGGCTTCCTGGTACCGTAGATTTATCCCGAATTTTGCAACCACTACCGAACCGTTAAACCGTCTCTTACGGAAGAATCAATCATGGATCTGGGAAAAAGAGCAGGCCGACGCTTTTACCGAAATCCGTCGTTGCCTATCATCAGCTCCGACTCTCGCATGTCCCGATTTTTCTCTAAAATTCGTGTTGCAAACCGATGCAAGTATCGTTGGACTAGGTGCAGTCTTAACACAATCTCCCGGTGATATCGAACATGTAATAGCTTATGCGAGTAGATCCTTGACAGATGCAGAACGCAAGTATTCAGTTACGGAACTGGAATGCCTTGCTGTCATCTGGTCGATTCAAAAGTTTAGACCCTATATCGAAGGCTATCGATTCACGGTTATTACTGATCATAACAGCTTGAAGTGGCTTCACGGCCAGAAAAATCCCACTGGCAGATTAGCTAGATGGTCACTTGAATTACTCGGATATGATTTCGACATAGTTTACCGAAAAGGTGCACTCAATCACGTGCCCGATGCATTATCGCGGATTCCCGAACAAGACATAGAGGCTAGTGCAGCCGTAGTACCGCAACGTATCCCGTGGTATGATAAACGAAAGAGAGACGTTGAAACATTCCCGATACGCTTCCCGAATTGGAAGGTCGACAATGGTCAATTATACTTCCATCGACCAAATCCCGTTATCGGAACAACAGTCAACGATTTAAATGCCTGGAAATTAGTAATCCCGATTATTCAGCGTAATGAAGTGTTAGACGAAGCTCATAACGTACCGCAATCCGGACATTTAGGCACCGATAAAACATATAAAAGAATTGCTACCACCTACTATTGGCCAGGAATGTTCCGTGATGTTTCCCGTTACGTTAGATTATGCGATACTTGTCAACGAAGTAAGGTTGAGCAAGTTGCTCCCGCCGGTCTCATGGGTAGACGCGTTGTCGAAGAACCATGGTTAGTTGTAGCTATGGATATCATGGGTCCACTCCCGCCTAGTAAAGCAGGTTTCGCGTATATCCTTGTTATTCAAGACTTATTTACCAAATGGATCGAATGTTGCGCTCTTCGCAAAGCCACTGGCAAAAACATTCGCGATGCATTCGAGGAAAACGTCATCAACCGATGGGGTGTTCCACGAGTATTGTTAACCGACAATGGTACCGAGTTTAATAATAACATGATTAAAGAGTTAGCACAAACATTTCACATCAAGCATACGACAACTCCTCCCTATCATCCACAGGCCAATCCCGTTGAAAGAGTAAATCGTGTATTAAAAACTATGATAATCGCTTTCCTCGAATTTGATCACCGCGAATGGGACCTTCATTTATCTGACTTCCGATTCGCGTATAATACCGCTAACCACTCATCTTTGGAAACTAGTCCCGCATTTTTAAATTTAGGCCGAGTCCCGAGAGCCGTAAACTCTTTAAGATCCCGTATCGAAGGAGATCCCGAAATTGAGCCACAAGCTCCAAAACTATGGGCCGAGCGAATGCAACGAATGCAATTACTCCGAGATTGGATTACCGAAAATCTAGAGAACGCTCACACGAGACAAGCCGGATATTACAACCTTCGAAAAAGGCCTGAACGCTTCGCTCAAGGAGACCTCGTTTTGAAGCGACAACATGTTTTATCGTCCGCGACACAACATGTTGCAGCTAAACTTGCGAAAAAGTTTCATGGACCGTTTAAGATTAATCGATTGCTATCTCCTGTTGTATGTGAACTTTCTGAGGTGGAAGGTAGAAAAATAGTGGGAATTGTGCATGTAAAAGATCTAAAATTCTATCATAACCATGCCTGATTCATCCCGTACGTAGCTTGTATTCCCGATCGACCAAGATGTTCGGCGGATCCGAAGAGGATCTCGCTGTAATTCGGCCCTACCTCCGTGAACACGAACAGCTGATCCGTAGGTTCCTTGACCAAAATCCCGATTCAAACCGTGACCTATCGGCCGGTTTAACAGCTGCTAGGGAAGCCCGCGAACTTCGTATTCGAGAAGCCGAGCGTCCCGGACGAGTCCGCGAAGTCCCGCCTAGCCACGACACCGGCACGCAGACTGAGCCTCCCAACACTCGAGATCAGAACACTCAGTCTGGTCCGTTGGTGCAGATCAGCCAGGGCACGCAGTGCAACGGTCCCGAGAGGTGCGACCAGACGACGCAGGTCAACCTGGTCCGCAAAAAGGACACCCGGGGTACTCAGACCAATTGGAGAAGCGTCACCTTCAATGATACCCCAACGTACTTCCCGCCAGCTCCGACTTGGTCGGCTGCCGATGAAGACGAGACCCCGTCGACTTCCCGAAACCCGCGGTCCTATGCGGCTCAAGGCGCCTATCCGAGACGCCAACCGGAAGCAGTTCGAGACCCGGCACGACCCACCACGACCGGCCCGCCACTATGTTGGAATTGCGACCAACCAGGACACGAGCGCGGGGAATGTCCGAAGCCAAAGCGACTCGTGTGCCATCGGTGCGGAAAGAAAGGTTACGCAGTCAACCAATGCCCGAATTGCGCACCTAATTATGCTCCCGATCAGGTCATCCCGAACATTGCGAGGCGACGCGCCTTCCGACTAGCCTCTCGCATTACCGATCCCTATAATCTACCAGACGATTCGTTCCGCTTCAGACCGCCTTAACTTCACCTTTCTATCTTAAACTCATTTTTTGCTCTACCTCTTAAATTTATCTCTTACTTTGTTTTTACGTTTCCACCTATTATACCGTTCAATTAGCTTATACCTTCTTTTATTATCCCGATATTCGTCTAAACGAACAATTTAAATGCACTAGCATTATTCCCGCCAGCCTAGCTGAGAAAACTGCGTCCCGATCCCGGTATCGCAGCACAAATTTTCAAAATTCTATTTCGGCTTCCTAATTCAAAATTTTCTTTCGATCTTTCGTCAATCTTCAATTCAATGATATAAAATTTTCTTACTGTATCGTTACCGTTAGTGTCTAAAATGTAATTATCGTTCACTTATTATTATTCCCGTATTAAAAACCTTACCGCTTTAATATCGCATTTGATATTCAATAACCTAACTCCATCACCTGTTCGATATATCGATTTAGCTTAACAGATTATTCGCTTAGAAATCCCGACAACGCCTCTGTGAACCGGCCTGAAAAACGGAAAAAGAAATCTCTTTGTTTATTTAGTTCAGTTATTTTAATGTCATCTTCACCTTGTTACTCAGGTAACTTTGTCAAATTTAGTTTGCGAAATGGTGCCACCAGAATTTTTTAGTTCCAAATTAAAATAACTCAACCGAAGGCGAGTCACTTCCAAATCCCGTACGCTAAAACACTTCAGCGTAAATTCAGTTCTCTTCTTAGACTAAGAAACAAAATCCAGCTTTATTCAGTAGTTTTCCTACCTCGCTTACTCACAGAAAAAGTATTGTTTTTGAGTCAACCTTACTTAGTTAACACCTCCGCGTCGAACAAACCACAAAAAGATCGCTAGGGTTGACAAGAAACAGGTCTACAGTCCACTCAGAGGGAGAGTCAACCAACCCCCCTCCCCCCCAGGAAGGGTGGGGTTGTGACGTTGCATTTTGCGAGCGTCACAGTTGGGACACTGAACACGGTGACGACGTGAGGACGGACAACTCCAGAAAGTAGCCAGGTCTCAGGTTTTGATTTAATTTGCTTACTAATTATACAATTTGCTATGTTTTGCTTTTATTTCACGAAATATGTAAATGTCGACGCTCGGGGAGACTACGCCAGGACGTCGAGGGATAACATCGACGTCTGAGACGAAGTCCGTCCCGAACTGTTAGTTCCCGTCCTTCTCTACCAATCTCAAGGTCGTGGATGCCGCAGGAGCGGTCGAATAAGGACGACTCGCTGAGCCATTCCTCCCGTTCCCGCAGACTTCTCAGCCTGGTGCTGGACCACTTCCCGTCAACTTATTCCGGACGTCTCGGCAGTGGTCGAACAGAGCAGGGCGAAAACTCAAAAGTAACCCAACAATGCTTCCCGTTGCCGAAGACTTATCGACCTGGAGTCGAGCTGGACCGAACCATCGACTTTCTCGTCATCGTCCCGTTATCGTGGTTACCCAAGAAAGGTCCCGATAGTAGAATTGCAATCGTGTGATGCAGGCCTGCCTGTAAGCCTTCCACACCGCTCATGGGGAAAATCTGGATGCAGATCCGGGTATAGGGGCATCAGAACTTCCGCCAGATCCTCTGACTGGTCAGTTTTTCTTGTTAAAGCGCAGTCAGGGTGCACTTCGTCCCGACGATGATCCCGAGGAGTCCCGAGACGAGAGACCAGAGATAAGTAAGGAAGACAGGAGAAGAAATACCGTCGAATCCCGCTGTACCGCATTTAAAACATCCCGCCGTACCGCCATGCCGATTTCAGGCTTGGACAAATATTCAAAAATCAGGCAGAATTGGACTACGCGTTCCCGAAAGTACGTCGAACAGTACTCGGCACCTGATTCGTCGCCTAAACTACCGTCGACGAGCGGCTCAACAGCAAGTAATTCCCGAAGCTATAAAATGTAGGACAACGCAGGATTCGGCCTACTTCTACGCTCGTCCGTCTTCACGGCTAGAACACCAGTGTCCCGACAAGTGTCCCGAATACCGATTCCCGAGTGTCCCGAGTGTTTTACGATTTTAATTTATACCTTAGCTTCTTTCTTCTTTATTCTGTTGTTTAAATTCATCTTTTAGTATTTAGAATCTGTTATAAAGAACACTAAGTGTCTTTTAGTTATTAATTCCCGAAAGGGGAAGTTATATTCCACCGATAAGGTAAGACCTATTTTCTGTAAAACCATGAGTTCTCTCACGAATCCCGTTTAGTTTTTGTCTACTATGTTTGATATATTGTATTTTGGTGTGGTATAGACCACTTTACCGGCACGTAAGTCTAAGACTTCGTCCCGATTATTTTATAGTGTATTGTTGGATAATTAAGAACGGATTCCCGAGTTAACTCGTGCTTAGCATCTATTTTGTGGCTTTCTTCCTTATTGCTTTCTTTCTTTATCTCACGCTGCTTACGCATGTTGTAGAGTTTAGCTGCTTTTCTTATCTTTGATTCTGTAGTATGATAGCAATCGACCTGTAAACTATATTTCTGGAGATAGCGAGTGTAGAAGCAAGCATATTATTTAATTTATAGTTTTCTAGTTATTAAATATTGTATCTGATTTATTTCGCATGATCATTCTGATTATCGTATGATAGTTGTCCCGTTCAATGTTAAATTGAATTTGGTATTATATCGAGCCGCACTGCTTTGATCTTTATTATTATTCTGTAATATTTTCTGTGAATATTCTTCCCGATTTAATCCCGATAATATCTGAGACACAACGATAATCTGGCAATATTGTATTTCTATCCCGTAAAATTACGGATATCGACACTATAATCCCGATGATTCAATAAATTGATCAGATAAAGGAATATTCTAATTCTTGTTTAATTTAGCGTCCCCGCCCCTCTACCATTATTCGTAATAAAATATAGTCTGAGCTAGTTGGCAATTTCCGCCGTCACATCTATTGAGCCTTTATTATATTTCAAGTGACGTGTTCACGTCTGGCGCCCAACTTTAGTTTTGTCCTATTTTATTAACCACAATCAGTGACGCCGAAGTGCACGGCTACGGGGTTAACCCTGCCCTTAAAAAAGTCGCTCGTTGCACCACTTATAATGCACTCAACGCTTTTGCTTGAAAGCTCGTTCATTTGTTCAGCAAATGGCTCGAGGAATATGTTCATATTAGGCTTATCTTTCCCAAGCCAAAGACCTGCTAGAATCAACTCTTTACTTCTGATATGGTATGGCACTTCATTTACCATTAGAAAGATAGGCCAAATAGAATAGGTTGAACTTTCAAACAAAGGCGCTCAATCTGTATTGAAAATGACTGTAGCATAGCGATGTCTGTCAGCTTCGTTCAAATTTTCTTACAAACTCTCGGTATCGTTTACCATCATAAATATCTTCCATGTAACCTGTTTCATAAACTTTGTGATTCATGATATAATTGTAGTATTCGCTATTCGATTGTAATAACTTTCCAATTGGAGCTGCAACATCCATCATTACAAAAAAATCCTTATATGCGTAATCTTTAACATCGATTTTCTCTTTAGAAATTTTACACGTAAGAAAACGTTCTTTTCGCTCCAATTTACCTATGGCTGACCGCACTTTGAACATGTTGCGTTGAGTTTTGTGCAATTTTTCGGATAAAACAATTTGTCTATAAAATACCTAGTATTTGGTAAAAACGGTTCAGCGAAAAACAAATAAATCAGTTTTATGCAATTTTTCGGATAAAACAATTTGTCTATAAAATACCTAGTATTTGGTAAAAACGGTTCAGCGAATAACGAATGAATCAGTAATTGCAGTTAATGATAGACTATCTACGAGAAGAAACTTCAAGATCATAAATTTAATTAATAGATTTCTTGAACGCTTCACTGTTTATTGCATCTTCAAGAGAAGTGAAAGCATTTTGAAATGAACTTTCTTCGTCATCTTCTTCATTTCTTGAATCATCGTTGTCAGGTGTATCCATAAAATAATTGTCATCATCGATTACGTCCATAAAATAATCATCAACCTCTCTGTTTGGTCCCTGCAATAAAATTTCACATAGAAATAATTCAAGTGTTACCTTTCGGAGTTTTTCGCACTGCAGAAATATATCTGTACAAAATTTCTATTTTTTATCTACATACTTCACGTATTATTCATTCCCAATATATCTGATACTGTAATGTTGTAACCTTCTATTTGACAACTATCACCAAGTAACATAATTCACTTATTACAAGATTATTTCATTTACAATTTTTTAAATTAGTCGGGTTGAAAGGTTTAAATAATTATAATATGACTCAAATGCAAAAATGTTTCAATCAAATCAACTTTCTAACACAGTATGCCTTCCATCTCCTAGCCTTGAAATTTATCACCTATTATAATTTTTAAAAAAGTATGTTTTTCTGAACGCAAATCAGTTGTACAATTCTGATTCGATATACCGATCAAGCATAATTGAAATATAAAGTACAATGAAATGTGAATATTTTATAATCACCGCAATAGAGTGCTTTATCTCATTTTCAATTACACCAATTTCCTCCGCCAATGACTGAATAACATTGAAAACATGATTGTTTTCATCTACCGTAGTACTTCCATCGTGTACGAATATCTGCAAAAATCGGATGAATGAATTTATAATACTTTGAATTTGAAACATGAATCTCAATGAACATGTCATGAAAATTGCTTTACCTCAAATCCTTCAATAGACTTCTCTTCAGTAAAGTGAGGACTATGAGACGGTTCTGCGTGTTCTAGATTCTCATCAGTTTTCATCACATAGTCTTGATCGCCCGCAATACCAGGCAAGGGATCGGGTTCATCCTAAAATTAAATGAAAATTGTTTATTGTTCACAAATGCCCGAAAAAGTGCAGTTCCCAAGAAACCTTGGCACCTTTGGTTAGGCGATTGGTAACTGGAGCACGAGGCATCAGATTAGTAACTGCTGGACAAAAACATGAAGGAGAGTGGATCATTTTTTGGAGGGTAAAAGGGAGGCAAAGGCTCGCTATCGCACAATTAAGCTCAATACATTTATTACATAAGAATTTTGTATCTGTACCAAGAAGACGATGGAACCGGGTCGTCGGAGTCAGGTTCTAAATACTTTTTATATGGTATGTTAGAACTCATGGTAACCTGTAAAAGAGTTGATAATGATACGTAAACCATACAGTTTATAAGGAATCTGAGAAATCTGAATTTTGAGTCACGTTTTAATAGTAATAGGCGAAACTAATCTCAAGTAATTGTAATAATATATTTAATTCCGGGCGAATAACCCGATATCTGGTGATTTCTGTTGTGACGTCTGAAATAGCTCGTTATTTGAAATAAAATAAACCCTGCCAGCAGCGACTCGATTACTTATTCCCTTGAAAAAAGGTGCTAATTAATGGAATATCTCTGCCTGGGCACCGAAATCAATGAAACAAAATACGTCGCGCAATTCTATGTGCGACTCCGAACACGTTGGGCCCAAAAAATGTTTTTTTTTTACGCAAAAATAGAGAAGATATCCATGTAAAACGGTTTTGAAACTTTTTTCAAACGTTTTACATGGATATCTTCTCTATTTTTGCGTAAAAAAAAACATTTTTTGGGCCCAACGTGTTCGGAGTCGCACTTAGAATTGCGCCACGTGATTTGTTTCATTGATTTCGGTGCCCAGGCAGAGATATTCCATTAATTAGCACCTTTTTTCCCAATGTTTTCAGGTCTGGTGCAATTGCGTAGGCAAGCACCTTAAAGATAGTAATATAACCAATGTAACAAGATAATTAGCATCATGAGCCGGATAATTACTTGTTTTATATACATTACATAAGTGCCACAAATTTTTACCACAGAAGTCTGGAGAAAATGATAGTACCTTCAATATGATACAAAGCTACGTATAACACATTTTCACTCACATCAGTAAACAATTTTCGCATCCAAGCCGGCCGATCAACGGAACACGTCTGTCTGACGTACTTAGCACTGAACGTTAGGTCGCACGTGGGAACGGCGCAAGGAGCATCCACAACTTGAATTATTTGTCACATACGGCGTTATTTGTTTCACTTTCACAGACGAAATGTCGATCATTAAGCACGTCTTTATCGTTTTATTATTTCCCGGCAAAAATTGGGCAAATTGTGTTGGTGATTAGGGACCACGTTGCGTAAGACAGAAGGTCGGTTAACAAAAATGACTGATGTGAACGTAACCTTATATCGAACGAGATTTGGCCATCTCACAAACACGCATGCGCAGTGGAACTCAAAAAAGTTTCGCGCGCGCCAATTCTCGGATGTAAACAAACACGAGGGGACGTATCAACATCAGTGACCTAAACGCGTCGTCAGAGGACAATCTAGTTTCGAACGCGGTGCCCAAATTCGCCCAGTGTTGATCGCTACGAACATATGATTAAAAGTTGCACGAAAATGTCTAATAAGCCCATTACGCACGCTTACGTTTGCTATACCACAGTTTTTCCCCGTCAGTCAGAAAGATTTTGTGAAGAACAAAAAGTATAAAGTCTGGTTAAAAGGTACCCGGGAAAAAAATGATCTATTGCTCAACGCCTACATCTTATTATTGGGTAGTAAGTATATAATGAAATCATCTGTAATTTATCAATATCGTTCACGCAGTCGTTGGGTGAAGATTTATTAAGAGTCCGTGTGATGTACCATTACATGCAGTTCTTCTTTATGAATCTTCAGTCAAGGGCGAGTAAACAATTCTATTTTTTGGCAAATTCTTCTAACTAAGAAGATTTCTGTAGTGAATGAAGTTTCCTCAAAGTACCTTCCATTAGATCTCAGAAATTTATTATTTCAAAAGATCATGACATATTTTCTACAATTATTTTGAACTTTCTTCATTCCAGCTAGTGAATCCGATGTACAGAGACGACAAAATTTGAGTCGTTCAAAATTTCCTAATAAACGAAATATGAGTTTTTCATCTACAGAAGGTGGATCTTCTGGACTCCAAGTGAAGAATAAACGAACGATTATTGTTAAGCCCAAAATGGTGAATGAAAAGGAATATTAAAATTATTAGTAGAAGTAGATTTTTTTTTTATCGATGTGACTATATTCGCACTATAGAGTGATTTCAATGTTTGAAAAAGATAATAAGGTTTTGTATATTCTCACACTTTTGTAGAGAGCCAGAAAGAAACTTGATTTTTACCAGAAAGCTGCCAAGTGTCAGCAAAATCAGAATATTTTGAAAAAATATTCAGAGCATATGAAGAGCCGTAAGTCACTTGACGATTTAATCACCGCAAACAGTGAATAGAGAACAGGAAGATAATTCGGATAATGTCACTGTCAACAACAATCAGGATACAGATAACAATCCTGATATAGACGAAAATCCTGATATAGACGACAATCCTAATACAGATGACAATCTTGGTAAAAATATTTAATTCCAACCGCATTTTATGTAATCACTATGCCTCGGATATATGAATATTTAGTTCATGTCATCGTTATTAATTGAAAAAAACTTCAATGCAAATTTTTTATATTACATACAATCAACTGATACCGTATCTGACACCGTTCCGTTCGAACCGGATAACGAAGTTCAGCAAATGTCTTCTACATACAATAATGGTGAGCACTGCTACAAATTTAAAAAAATGAATGAATCAAGAATGATTGACTTCATTACTCGAATAGTATAATGAATAAGTAATTCTTCTCATAATACAGACAGTACGTATGTGAAAAGATACAGTTGTGTAAAAACATTTTGAAACGGAGAATTGAATCGGATTATGTGAAGAAAAAGTGATGTGATGAAAGCAAAGTTACCTATCCAATTCTTCATTACAATATGCTCAATTAATTTTTTATCAGATTTCAAAAAAATTTGTCTTAAAAAAAGAAAAAAAAGTATCTCAACATAGGTGCTGCTTGAAATTGCTAGAAAATATGATAATCGTTTTTAAAATGGCGGTACGTGCAAAAACGAATGTTTTCATTTTCATTATACTTTAGTAATTCTACTTCTGGTATACCTCACGTATATTTCCTTGATTTGTGCTATTTTTCAAAGGGAATTCTGCAAAAATTATGTGACGCTTTGTTGGTATTTTTTTTATGGGTACACTAATGGCTACCTATGTCCTCTACGGGCTAACGTTTCATAATTTAGAGTAATGATATCATTTCACAGCTGATGGAATCTTGAAAAAGATTCAGAGACTTGACAGTAATGCAAGAGATGCAAAGGCAGATTCAAGAAGTCAAGCTCTAGATCCAACGATGCCTTCTGAAAACAGTTCAGCAGCATGTGGCCGACGATCTGGACTTTCACAGTCTCAACGACTTGTACAGCAAAAATCAACACCTGCACGTCCTCGCCTAAATCGACTACTTCCGCGGTCACAACGATTTGTACCAGAACCTGCACGTCCTCGCCCAAATCAACCACCCTCACCGCATCAACGATTTGTACGAGAACCTGCACGTCCTCACCTGAATGTACCAGAACAACCGCGCCCACATGCAAAATATATTCAAAAGCGTGCTGAACAACCCCAGGATTGGGTATGTATATAATCGTATGAAGAATTTTCTTCTAGCTAATTCTATCCCCATAAAAAGCATCTCCGGTGCAAAAACCTTTCGTCGAGTACATTAATGTGATTATTACCCACAAGAACACATTCTCCTGCCAAAAGATATTATACAATCATTATTTCATACCGAAATTCATTTCTTGTAAAAAAAAAAGATACGAAATCAGATGTTACTGCCAAGTATCCACACCACAGCTACTTTTTCTCAGATTGATAATTAGCCCAGAAAACATTTAAAAAAAAAGAAAATTTGGAGGTAGTGGTACTTGGCGGGCCTTTTCAGAGAATTAATAATGAGTAGAGCCGTTATGTGCATATTGTAATATATTATAATAATGAATATATACATCCGTGTTAATAATAGTCGCAAAATAATGTATCATATATTTTCTTAGATTTAAAGAAATGTAAAAGGTTTACGTAATAAAAATCCAAGACTAGTTCTTTTACCAAAACTTCGAGGGACAAATAGTTTCGGAACTACAGAAAATCTTAGTTTTAGTCGTCTAGGTTCCTCCGCTCTGTAGTTTTAGTCGTCCAGGTCCTCCGCTCCGTAGTTATACTATACCCCGTGGTTATACTTCGAGAGGCTCATAGTTTCGGAGCTACAGAAGATCTTAGTCGACCAATCACAGGGCTTATACTCTGACCAAGCAGGGCCGGTTCAAGAGTGTTAGTCGAGTAGTGCCCGCGGCGGATCGATTCTTATCGTATGACATTTTAGTCCGATTTCTGGATGAGTATGACGGCGTCGTCTCCTGAAGATGTCTTCGTATGGCATACACATCCGTTTTCGTCGTCCTGATCCTCGGAGTCATAGCTTGAGTCACCAGGTCATCGGCTCCGAAGTTCTCGCAGTCCAGGTCCTTCGCTCCGTAGTTTCAGTCGTCCAGGTCCTAGGCTTCGTAGTTCTCGTAGTCTATAGGTCCTTCGCTTCGTAGTTCTCGTAGTCTAGGTCCTTCGCTTCGTAGTTCTCGTAGTCTAGGTCCTTTTTCTCGTAATTATTATGCTTATCATTATATCACTATAGGATTATTGACATGGTTCGATTGCTGTTTCTCGTATACTTATCTACAAAAGGCCCGCCAAGTACCACTACCTCCAAATTTTCTTTTTTTTTTTTTTAATGTCTTCTGGGCTAATTATCAATCTGAGGAAAAGTAGCTGTGGTGAGGATACTTGGCAGTAACATCTGATTTCGTATTTTTTTTTTTACAAGAAAGGAATTTTGGTATGAAATAATGATTGTATATATCTTTTGGCAGGAGAATGTGTTCTTGTGGGTAATAATCACATTGATGTACTTGGCGAAAGGTTTTTGCACCGGAGGTGCTTTTTATGGGGATATCACTACTTTTTGTAGAATTTGATCTACTAATTATTCTCGTTCGTAATGAATTGTATAAATTGTCCGACCACACTCTGGATGTGAAAGATAAAAATATAGTATAATCCTCCTGCTAGTTGCAACGGAACTATATATTTGGAAATTATAGTTATTGAGATATTTAGATTGTAGTGTTTGTGTACCAAGAATCTTGTGTTAATCAAATGTGAAAAAAATAGACCGTATGCGCCACTTTTTAAAATTGAGCTACCGGGCTCCGGTTCCACTCGGCTTCGTTTTACACCCAAAACTTACTTTTACAAGGGTGTACGAGGTAAAAAAAAAAATTAAAAAAAAAAACCGGTCTAACTTACACACTATGATACTATAAAGTGACGGAGTGACAGATTTTTCTCATGAACGATGGGCTCGTCAACAAAAAAAATGTATTCAGATGGTGGAAAATCCCATGTTATTTAAATGGGAAAAAGTACGAACTTACTGGCACGCTTTTCCGTTAAGCTAGAAAGCCCAAGTTTCATCCAGTTTTTTTTTTTTTAATTCATTTCGAACCGATTTAAGGGGCGGCGCAGACAAAATTTCACCGATCCCCAAATAAGGGCCGGCCTACTCATTATGAAACTTGATCAAAGAATTCTTTTAATGCAGCGCTTTTATGTCTTGATCCTATCCTATCGTTGCACTCGAGTTACATTTACACAGTAACAGTTTACACGAATCTTGTGGTATGATTTTTGTGACCTGAAACACAGGAACGAATTCCACAAAGCATGTTTTCTGTGTTCTACACAATTGCTCAACTGCAGTTATTATGACTTAACCGTATTTATCAATATCATTAGATCACGATCAATGTGACAAATAAATTAGAAAACCTCAAAGGCGCTATTTCAAACAATCTTTTGCGTCTAATTTGTGCCGACTTTTGTAACAAACATTATCTATAAAGTTTTGCGGTTAATTGTAGTTAATGATTCTTCTTATTCTCAGCTGTCACTCCAGCTGCGCGCATGTGGTTAGACCCGTATAGCTAGTCCATAGAAAACATACAACACGTCATAAAATTTGAGTTTTCTAATTTTTATTCACAATTGATTTTCGATCGTATGTTCGAAATCAAAGCGCCATCTAGCCACTGACGCCCGTACTTGGTAGCTCTCAGGCAAGCCACTCTTTACTAGTTTATAGACCCAAAGCTTTCGATGACTGTGAAGTGTGTTCTGACTGAAGAAGGAGGAGGTGAACAAAAATTCCCGATGAAAACGGCTATTTTAAAACGTTGAATAATCATATCTCAGCTCTCCGTTCACCGATTTCATCGAACTATGGCTTAAATCGAAGCTTTTCGTGGCCACATCCTATGATAAATATTTCAGTCCCGTATTTATTGCGTAGTGTAAGAAAATAGAGGAATACTGTCTCCCCACCACGCCGTTTAGCTCTCGTTCGGGTATATAGACTCGGCCGAGTCTCGTCCGGTGCATAGACAAAAACTTTTTTTTAATGCACTTAGCGCGAGACTCTACCGAGTCTCTTGATTCAAATGATGTTAATAATGTAGCTAATACTGAAAATGATTGACTAACATTTTTTGTTCATCACAGATATATCTTGATGAAAACACACCGGTTCAAGGGACATATACCGAGAGGAAATCTAGAAAGTATACAGTGACTGCGCACGCGCCAAATTAATTTAATTTCATTGGTCGGTAGGATCGTCCCACGGAGGTATTTCAACCTGTGAGGCATGGGTGCCAACTTGAAGAAAATTAAGCGAGATCTGCTGTCGAACTCTCGCGCGTAAAGTAGTCAATCGAGGTTATGTTGCTTTTTATTTTAATTCGACGATAATTAGCGAAAAAAAAAAATAGCACGGACGAGCAGTTTTTAATAACGTAGTCCATATCGGTAGATTATTCAGTGGGTGCAATAAAAGATTTAATGTGAAAACAACAATTAATCGCTACTACAAGAATTATCTCGAAGTGATATGTTGAAAGATGAAATCCAAAATCAAATCTGAAAGGTCATTATTAGGTGGCAGTCTGGACAAACTGAGGCAGGTGAGTGAAAATAACGTTTATTGAAAAAATATTCTTTATTCACATTAGGTAAAAAATAAATGGATTGTTGAAACGGATCAGAAGATACTTCCGGAGTGGACTCATCCCAGTGCAGTGCTCCGGACGCCAATAATCAGTGTCGATGAACATGGAATAAACGAATAAAATTAATAGGAAGGAACACAACAGAATGATACGGCTTGTCCATGAAATTTACGAGTACAAGGAGTGTAAATTTACAGCAGATGTACCTGACTGAAACTCTCACAGACCCTTCGTCAGCTTTGTTAAATGCAACTCCTTAGTACAGCGAACGATGTTTGATTACCAAAGAAAAACGCCCCAAAAATCCAAGAATGAAAAGAGGAAAAGAATAACAGTTAATCACAGTGTAGTTAACATCATCAAAGTACAATGCATTCCATTAGTTGAATCCAAAATCAGCAGAAGCAGGTCTGATAATAACACCTTTTATTTTCAGCTAGGAAACAATCAACCAGTGAAGTGGGACTAAAGTCGTCGACGTTCAAGTTTTCTCCTCGGAGAAGTCATCGGGGTTCGTGAGTACAATTCTGATTCTGTGATCTTTGAGTGGTACAACATTTTGCCATGCAATCAATGATAAAATTCGTTTTTCTAGGAGGCTCGATCAGCAGTAGGAAAATTGTATGTTACCTGGTAATCAAAACGTTCTGCCAGCAAGGACCATGTTTTCTTGATCGGTGCCACCATTTCAACTATTCGATGTGGTCGTTCTGTCAGGCAACAGGAGTTCAAGTGATTTTGTTGGACCATCACCTCCATCTTTACATCATTGACTGGGGCGAAATTGAAGAACTCGCACAGTACAGACGTGGATGTTTAAATATTTGACCATTTTACTTTGTTCAAGCCAATAATGATGAGTTTTTTATTCGGCCATTAGTGCTACTTCACAGCGTCAAGGAATTATTAGAACACATGACTATTTTTATTTTGAACTTGGGCTTCGTTACTTTTGTCATTTGGTTCAATAGGTTTTGCTAGCCGAACTGATACAATCGAAATCCAGGAATGTTCAACATTTTTAGTTGAAAATATCTCTAAAGTTAGTTTTGGTTTATAATTTCACCCCGCTAGCTAGTTCCAGCTGTCTCAGCTATCTCTGTCGCTGTGCCTGTACTTGTGTCTTCTTGAAAATACTTGGGCAAACCTCGTCAAGGGCTACAAATGCATTTATTCGCTAATACACGTTGCATTACAAATTATCGCTTGTTCAGAAATAATTTCAATCAACCGAAAGTTGATGCATTTTTAATTTCAGTATGGGGCCCTCTCTATTCAGTAACTCGAACACTGTCGATGATTTACAGAATGAATTCTGCTTATCATTAGAAAATTTTTACGATTGACAATAATCTGCTGTGGTAGGAGGAGATTCGAGGGAAACTTAATTAAACTAGACTCGTGAAAGAACAAAATCACAATTCAATCACAGATGATAAAATATTCAAACTTCTTGAGAAATTGGTTTCATGTTTTTCTATTTCAGAACTCGTCAATTTAATGTTCCTTTCTGTCGAGAAAGATATTTAAAAGAAACGTTGCATGAAAAATATTTAAAATTGAAAGAAATTATAACAATTTCTTCGGTCAACCGACAAAAGTGGCGATGATCTCTGCACTTGAGATGAAATTAAATGGGAGATGTCAATGAAAGGCAGAGATGCAATCATTTGGCTGTTGTAGACTCATTCTTGAATTTTCCAACCAAACAGCATTTATTCACCAACATTTCCTGTTAATCCAAAGAATTTGGATTATTTCTACTGTATTGAACTATCATGATTGAATAAACCGTTTCCACCTACCTGCTTCATTTTTTCCAAGCACCCATCCTTTAGACCACTAGTTTCCAGTTTAATCGGATAAACAATTCCTCTCAAAATGATCCGACACATCGAATCGAAGCCAACAATCAGCTGTTCGGAATAAATTTCGACAGTTCTTTCAGAACATCAAGTTTTAATCTCGACAATAAAAGCTTTCCAAGCCTTTCTGAATCACTACCGCAATTAATTGAGATCTTAACCTCAAAAATTCGTATCAATTACATCGCCGTCAAAAACAAATTTTGACAGCTGAAACTCGGGGTGGCCAGCCTGCCTCAGCGGACGACGAAACTCGCGCGTGCGCAGTCACTGTATACTTTCTAGATTTCCTCTCGGTATATGGGAGCTGATGAAACTTAAATCTGACTCTAAATTTGTTAGAGATGTCGCCCAAAAATTGTGGGGGACAGAAACCCTTAAAAAAAATTTCTTGATGCGAAGAGGGCGAACAAAGGCAAGAGAAATGACGGAGATCTCAGGGAAGAGTTAACCCCTGAAAAATGTGAGACAGTTAAAGGTACTATATACTGTTTTTGAACATTTTTTTCATGGTTAACTGCTTTGAGGTAAAAATGACTTGAATTTTAATGAGTCTTTTTTCTTTATTCTCTTATTAAAATATGACCAATTGATTTTTTATTATTTATTTTGTCATGCACATTGTACACAAAGCGTATTTGATTCTGTCGGCCCCACAGTCTTCGCTGTCTCTTTTCTTCTCTATGTCATCATAAATGATAGAAGAAGACAGTGCCGACAGAATCAAATACACTGAGCGTACAATCGAATGAATGTCGCAGCTTCTTTTGATTCATACGAATTTTCCATTTTTTACAGATTGTCTTCACGCCAAATTAACGAAATCTGGTATAGCCTATAGACAGAGAGCCACAAGAATGACAAAAGTCGGCAGATACCTATCGTTGAAAATCTGTGATGTCAGAAGAAAAAAACAAAAACAATAAATAATGCATAATATATTATAATATTAAGGCCCATCCCTAGTCACCCACCTCCTTTTGATACAATGTGACCCATTCCGATTATTATCTGAGCCCAGGCGTCAAAAACGTAAAGAAGGCCAACGCTGCGCGAATTCAAATTCAATACCAAACACATACGTTCAAAAAAATGTTCGTTTCATGCGAAAATAAAGTCTACAGATGGTTTTTACATTTTTCGAATTCGATTTCCTCGGCGTGTCACATTGTATCAAAAGGAGGTGGGCGACTAGGGATGGGCCTTAATATACCTAAACTTCCTCTGTTCCCCTTGGAATGAAAAAATCATAAAGTTCAGGCATTAATTAATTGAGGGTGTATGTAAGTCAGAGCTCTAAAAAACGTACATTCCTGTTCAACATTTCATGTTTCCAAGAGCAATTGACGAACAAAGCGGTACATTTTCCTTTTCAAAATACACAATTTGAGTTTGGTCATACAAAAAAACAGATTAATTGAGTGGGGAAATTTACGATTTTTTTCTTTCACAAAAAGAAAACCATGAAATTTCAAATAAGAATTAGGTTTATCAGTGCTCTGACTTACAATACAATATTTTTATATAACGTTATAGGGTAGCTGATGAAAATTATGTTAGCATGTCGACTGGTCAAAATATAGTATTTTATCCGAAAGATTGTCTGATCTATTTCTACGCAATGACCAGTAAACGAATATTCGTGAAACTGATATGTATTGTAACGGGGCAAATTAGACTGCCTCGTGAATGAACCATCACCTCTTCCCCAGACCGAAGTGACCACCTCGATTAAAAGCCACCGATAAAAAGCAGGAAGTCCGAGCTCAAGTGTAGAAGGTCCTTAATGTAATTATTAGTTGTATTAATATTTTTTCCGTCCCCATATCTTATGTTACCGTGCCGTCCCGGATTGAAAACAACGAGGGAGATCATCCTTCAATCTCATCCGACCTGGCAGGTCACGTGGAAGCCTTCGAGTGATTAACTAGGGGACAGCAGAGTCATCATATCCAGAAATACAGCTGGAAGAGCGCTGCATATTGAATCTTATACGCGGGGTAGCCTTCCCCCTTCTGCCTGTCTCGTGCCGGCTCGGTCCACCGGTCCAATTGCAGATACTCCGCCTTCCAGGGTACTGAGAACATGACGAGCCATCGAACAACCCCCTGGCGAAAACTCGAAGTGCCAAAAGGCCCTGTCAGGCCCGCGACAAAACCCGGCAGAAAGAAAATACGCCTCCAAATTTTAAGCGTAATACCCCTTCCACCCCTAAATTTGCATCTGCATTGCGACAGACCCAGAAACTTCACTTCTTGCATGGAATCAGTTCCTCGTAGTTGTGTCTTTGATTATAAAATTTTATATCGCTTTCTTCAACCAGTTCTTTCAAGAACTGAAGATCCAAAAAAAATTGTTAAACTCAGTTAGTGAGTGTGTGCTTGATTAAGGTAAGATTCCGACTATAGACGACCCTTCGATTGATATTATGTCGATTCAGAGAGGCTAGATCTCGTATTGCGTAGTTGAGTCAGACCTCATTGAGGGTGACGCCGTTAAGATATCATCGAATTGTCGTACTTTAGCTTGGTTTATCTATCGATATTGATTGTATTATTGATAATTGTGTTCCCTTGATATGTAATTACGTGCTAGTAATCGATTTCTCACGAAAATATTCCTTTTTATCGTATTGTCGTACCGTTGTTCTTGTTGAATATTTCCGTATCGATTCCCTTGTAACTTGTATTTATCGTTGATCTCAATTCCCTATACTTGCTAATAAATCGCATCTCAGAAGGAAGAATTCTCCGCGTGGAAACATTAGTTTCGTGTGGAAACGATAATTAATCTTGACGGCTTGTTGAGCCACGCTTCTTTCTCGAAGAATCGATCTAGACGTAATATCTATCATATATTGTGATCAAAATTCCGATCTCGTACTATTGTTGAGTACAAATAATCTAATCCTTGTTAAAACCTTGAGCTGGTATATCTAGTATTATTCCGAATTATTTGTGATCATAGATTCTAACATCCCCTTTGTTAACGTATTATTGCGTCGTAGTATCGTACGCCTCGCGTAAATTGTCTTCGGCCATCTTCGGGTGACCTCGCTCACGTTCGGCTTCGACGCCTTGTAACTTCCAAACGGAAGGTCCTGTAATATCAACCCCCCTGACTAATGAGTAGAAGTCCCCATATTATTGATTCTGTATCTTCGATTCCCCTCTATCTTACCGACCCACCTACCGTTAGATATTATTACCCCATAGTCTAGTTCTACCGTACCATGAGATAATTGTTCTCTTTCTTGTTTATAATCAAGATTCGCGGCAGCGAATCGCCGCCAAGTACCCGTAGGCGGGCGAGAGCTACGCGGAACTATTGTCTCAGAGGAACTCTTTATACCTGTAAGCACGAGGTCATAACTTCGGAACGCGTGATTGTTTATCGATAAAATTTTCAAAATAGATATTCCCCCACCACACGACTTCGCTGTATGAATTAGATCGAAATCGGTATACTGGTTTCCGATATATTAGTCACGAAAGTTGCTGAAAAAATTCTTCTATTTCTTTTTCCTGATCATCAAGTTTTCGCTAGACGCTTGCTTGGGACCACGTTTCCGAACGAACGGTGACACGGATCGACTTGAACTTCGAAACTTGGGTACAAGCCATTGGAATCTCGACCCATATTGATTTTGGCATGAATCTGAATTCGCACTCGGTCGGTATGTCATAATAAAGTTACCAAGTGAGCTACAAAGGGTCGACGAAATCAAAATGGCCGTCGGATGGCTGTCGGATCGCGCTATTGATAGTTGAAATATTCATAATTTTATATATTGTAACTTGTTGTATATGTTTCACGAGCTGAAGGCTCGTGAAATTATACTATTTTGCATGTGTTCTTTGTCACGGGTTATTTTTATGAATATTTGGAGCTCCTCTGTAAAAAGTTGAAAAAACCCTTAATTTACCCTGATACGGACTCGGATAGATTTTACTCTACCAGAGCTGCCTCCCTACAGACTTGGGATATGCTAGATTCACCAGACTAGGATAGCAATTATCGCTCTATCGTAGCTGTCCTGAGTCTAGCTCACCGAAGCTGTCTATTACAGACTTGGGATATGTGTGTTCTCAGACTAGGATACCAATTATAGCTGTATCGTAGCTGTCCAACACACTCACCGAAGCTGCCTTTTAGCTAAACAATGAATTTAAGTTTACAAGCAAATGAAGCGAAGTACTTCTCTGAAAGTATAGAAATTTAGGTTATGTTTTCAAAGGAAAATAGAACACAAGAATCGGATTCCTGATATTTTTATGAGATCAGTAGATCTTATTCTATTTATTTCTACTTTTGTTCTATCCTTTTTTCTTTGAACTTCTACACTCCTCAAAAGAATTAAAGCAGCACCTGATCACGAGTCGAAAAATGATGAATTTTAAAACGACTGTAACTTTTGATCTGGATATCATATTCGGAATTTGTGGGGTTCAAATTGAAGCTTGGAGCGTCTTCTTTTACGCCTGTTGAATGGATATTTTTTATTCCGTTACATTGTTGAGTTGCATCTCTCTGAAGCAATCGGTGCGCAAATTCACGTCTTAACGCAAACTTCAACGTAGCACACGGGGAGCAGGAATTTTTCGTCGAAAAATCCGTTCCGTGTCAAAGTTAGGAAATTTTCTTGGCTTCAAAACTCTTTTGTCAAAATCTTCGTACGATTTTTTTTCGCAGAGCTACGTCCATTTCAAGCAAACTACTCGAAAAAATGTTCAAATCACCATAACTTCCGACAGAGTCATGGTAGAACAATATTCTACACACCGATTTTTAGGTAATTTCATCTCCTTCAAGATGCTCGTATCAAATTAATTTTTCTCTCAATTTTAAAGGGTTCAGCTCACTTTTACCACAGAAGTGCATAGGTCGAAATGCATTGAAAATTAGGGTTAAATCCGACCCCCAAAACTCTATTCAAACTTATCGGAAATTGAAAACTGCTATGATTTTCAAAAAGCTCACGCTCTTCTCTTTCAAATTCTCTAGCTGTCGATCTCCGTGCGCTTTTTTTTCGCCGAGTTACGACAGTTTGAAGTAGACTACTGCAAAAGATCTTCAATTTGCTATAACTTCTGAACATTTTATGGTAGAACAATTTCTTGCGGACCATTTTGGACGTGCTCCAGGTGCTTTATCATCAGATCAAACTTTAATTCGAAATTTCAAAAAATTTGAAACTCCTTCCGATTTGTGTATGAATGCTTCCCGCTTTTGGCGTTACCCAGAATCAACGACGTGGACGTAGCGGGAATCTGATCCCTTCGGGGTGTTTGTTTTCAGTGATTCCCCTCGCCTCTCACTTTCGGGGTGCTTGTTTCACGTGAGTCCCCTTGCCTCTCACGTGCGCGATAAGATGTCTGCTAAAACCGCGTGTTACCTCCGCGGTTTCTCACGATTTCTTGAAGTCTTTCGCGCATGTTGATGCACCGTCGTATGCGTGCATGTGGTATGATGTTCCACGCATTTACCACCGCGTCTCGTAATTCATCAAAAGTCCTGATCGGTACAGGACGAATACGTATTCTACGCTCTATTATATCCCAGACATGTTCAATAGGGTTCAAGTCTGGGCTTACGGCAGGATGATTCACAGTACGGATGTTATGTAGCTCCAAAAAGTTCTGAATCAGTCGTGCTGTGTGAGGGCGCGCATTGTCTTGAAGAAACAAAAAATGGGGTCCTCGAGCATGTCTGAGCCTTACCACGTGTGGTTGCAGAACCTCATCCCGATAACGGATAGCAGTCATTTCTGGCGGAGGTATGACCACCAGCTGACTTCGCCCATACCATGAAATGGCTCCCCAAACCATAAACGACCCACCGTTGAAAGCTCGTGTTGGTACGACACAATTTTCGGAAAAGCGTTCTCCGGGTCGACGCCATACACGTACACGTCTATCATTTTGATCCAGGCAGAACCTAGATTCATCGCTGAACCAAACGCGATTCCATTGCCGCGGCGTCCAATTAATGTGGTCTCTCGCATATTGAAGACGTTGTCAGCGTTGATTCGCATTTAAAGCAGGTACCCGATTTGGCCTCCGATTTCGCAGATTACTAATGTGCAAGCGGTTTCTGATCGTTTGATCCGAAACTTGGTTGTCCAAATCTGTATCGTTTCGAATTATATGAGCGGTTGAACTGCGATTGCGCACAGCCGATCTGCATATCAAGATTCGCGGCAGCGAATCGCCGCTAAGTTAAAGGTAATAAGTAAGGCGAAACACGAGCCAAGAATCATTTACCCGGGGGATCCAGGTATAACGATATTGCATGTAAGATTAGCATGATATCTCCGGAAGGGAAAGGAGTTTCGTGATATAATTTGCACGGCTCAAAGACCTACCTAAGTAGACTTTGTAGTTCAAATCTTAACGAAATCGGTCCAACGGATCTCGAGATATTATTCTTTAAAAGTTCGAAACAACACAGAAAAATTAATCTTCTTCTTCTTCTTTCACTTTTTTTCGCAGACAAAGACCACGATATCCGTCGAACAGTGGCATGTACACCATAGAAATTTTAAGCGTAGGTATTCGCCGTCTTTTCCCAGCCCCTATTGATTTTGAGCAAGATCTGAACTCTTTCTCAGTTGGTAGATTCAATTAAAATAACGAAGTGGTTGGTACGGCATAATGGCCACATGGCGGCGCACGCGACAAATACTAGTGACGTCAGAAGACAGCGTCACTCAATATAATTTCATTTATATAATATAATCGATGCTCGATGCACGATCAATCAATGACAGTTAATAACCTTAAACCCAAGCAATAGCCACGTAAAAGAATTAAGAAGAAAAAGAATCTCAAACTCATGTAATAAGGTATAGGCCGCGAAGCAGAAAAAAAAGTATCTCAAAGTGCCGATTAAAGTACGAGAATAAAAATAAGTTCCATTCATTTAATATGAACCTGAGTCAACCTCGTCGTCGTAACCTAACGTTTAATCAATACAGATCAAACAACCACCTTTTTCGTCGTGTGCTCAAAAATTGTGCGTCATTTTCAGATCAATTATTATCAAGATTGGTGGCAGCGGATCGCCGCTAAGTTACAATTTACGGCAGCATAAACTGGTGTTTTGTGAATACAATAATGTTAATTAATATTACGCAAGCACAGAAAATAATAAACATATTGATTAGAAAGTGAGTTTATTGGTTGCATCAACCATGAGACAGTAATTATCAATCAAGACAACGTTACATAAAAGACAGCAACCGGTAAAAAGGATGACCAAGTTTTTCAAATTTCACCAGAGTCAATCGCTAACAACAACGAGCAGGTGGCACGCAAACTGCTCTTATAGCGGTTTCGGTTGAGCCAAATTGTGCTGTGCTGGTGTGCACCGGTGTATACCGAAACCACGGCACAGTGCAAAACTAAGGATACGGTGTACACTGGTTTACACCAGTGCAGACCAGTGCAGCACAATTTTTCCTAACCAAAAACACTATTACTTGAGGAAGATCTCAAATCAAACTAAAGTGTGTTCATAGTAGATCAGGGAGCGGCACCGTCGTGTGCTCAGCGCCAACCTGGCTCTAAGTGTCAATTCCTATGGCCGTACGTCCCCTTGGTCTACCTGAAATCGGTCACTTTTCCTTACCGTAAATTTCTATGTTAGGGGCAGCGTTCAGGAGAAATAAAAGCAACTAAGGGGTGTGTGGTCTATTTGGGACAGCAAAGACTACGTCCAACCATCCGGATCCTTTCATATCTGCATATCCCCACTCTTACCTACCGAAATCCAAGAAAAGGCATTTGAAGGATTAGTGCCAGTGAACGGGTTAGATGAATTCACAGTTTTGGCTCTTTGGACTGATGAATGTGCCGAGCCCTATCGTAGATCATCAGCATACAAATCTGTATGAGCGACTATAGCTTCATAGCGACTATAGGTAAGTTCAAGACTAATTGCAAGAAAAAACTTCTAATTTAAAACTTAGGAATGAATAATACTGTACAAGGTCATGAACCTCATTATCATTATTATAGAAATCACTTCTATTACTTTAAAAAGAACATTACAATCAAATAGATAATCGTTAAACCACTGCTTGTACTTTAATTAAAGTCAATACGTTATATTTTTTCGTGCTTCTTATTATTACAGTAGCCTGTGGAATCGGTTTTTCACACCCAATTACTATTGGACAAGTATACATTTTGGCTAAACTCAGAACTCAATATCTCATTCTTGGATAAAATGGATAAGAAGTCACTTACCTCGGTCTTGGATTCAAAACGACAGTACTTTGCACCAGACTTTAAAATGGAAACATGTCATCATTGGCTTCCAAACAGCCAGGTTTAAACTCGAGTGAAGATTTCATCTTAAATTTGAAGGCAATAAGAAAATCAAAAGACAAAAAGTAAGAATTTAGATACCTATGTACTGAATACAGAATACAGCCATTGGTTAAAATTCAAAAAAACATTATTTCGATCTGGAAATATGAAAGAATAATGAACCGTGAAAATATACACATGTATTATTGAAAATCAATATATTGCCGATAGAAGCGAACATTAAAAAATAGGATATGGCAGTTTTTCATTCAGGTCATTCCAACATAAAGTCCTCCAAATTTCAGAATGTTTCATCGAGCCATTGCCAAGATCATCACGTGGATTCATTGAATGAGCTAACAGACCGCAGGACAGACAGAACGACAGACCAACAGGCAAACTGACATTTTTCTGAAAACGTATTTTCGAAATCTAAAAGTTTGGAAATATGGTTCATGATGATGCTCAATGAAATGTGGTTAATGAAGATTCATTGTATTAACTAAAATCACTTTTCGACCTGAACCAATACTTTTCTTACATCAACATAGGTAATGAAAAGTAATGAGTGAAACGAAATCTAAGAGGAAATCATTCAGTACAATAACATTCTTTATGATACATATCAAAAAATTTCAATTGGACAATATTAAGATGTACCGTTGTTTGGTCTAAAATTTGTTTCCCCCATTAATTTGTCTATTTGTTTTACATAAAAGCCAATATATTGATTAATAATTCGTTGTCACATAATTAGTCTTGATATTCAAGTCATAACACAAGCATGCCAATATTGGCAGCTACTGTTATTATTGATACAGTTCAAAAACGATAAATTTCGAGAATTTCCAGAAATGACAAAATGAATATAAATCGATACCCACGTTCTAATATGTCGTAAAACTCACATTTGGAAAATTGTTCAGGAAGCCATGGAAACGCTTCACTGTTACCATTGAGAAGATAGGATTTTACGGATTAGAAATTTTATTTAAAAATAGTAAATCAACGATTTGACCGCTAAAACTTAGAAACATAAGCTGCACAACATTATTATCATTCAATTTAAAAAAAAAAAAGTCAATTTCTGAAATTTTATGGGTTACAATATATTAGAACGTTGGTATCGATATACATATGCATATCGGCATGTATTATTCAGACACTCGATGGGAAAGACAAGCAATCTTCGATGTCGCTCACGTGGAACCGTTGCACTGATAGTTACTTATTCAGGAAAAGACTATAGGTTGCTGGAAGACTTGTTTAGAGAAAATGTGCAGCAAGATTATTATTGCAGAACTGGGAAAGATCTTATAGAACCGTGTTGTCTCTCCCATCTTCCAGAAGAAATGATTTAAGTTTAAATTACTGTTCTGTTCAATCTCTGTGTTCGACTTATTCTTCTATGTTTCTCACAACGAGCTTGTTCAGCCGATAATACATTCGTTGGAATCATATTCGTGTTGCAATAAAATAAAGTCCACGAGAATTACCTTTTTCTCATTCCTCCATTGTTATATATTATGTATAACAATAGATTTGTCATAATATGGGTAGTGAAAATATTTATTTGTGAATATAATCTTACTTTAAAAATGATAGTTTTGATGATCTGGCAAAAGTTTAAACTGAAACCTAAAGGATTATCCATGTACAGCTCTAATGTCAACTAAAACTTTGCAATAAAATTAGATCACAAAGTATTGGGTATGAAATTGATCAAACAATTATAAAGAAATAATGTTTTATCGTTGAATATGGATTTAAACAATTAATATCATGTCATATCCATAGTCTGTTCACCTCAATACGATATCAGTAAATCATAGTGAATCGAAAGTTGCGCCAGATATAGGAAAATGATGAAGACAATTTACAATTCGTATTATACGAAGTAATATAGCAAGTAGACATGTGTTGTATACATAATCCTGCGGGAATATTGGAATGAAATGGTGATTGTGAATAATTTGTTTTGAACTGTGACGTTCACTTTAAAATGTATTTATTAATAAAATATATATTCTGATTATAAATATGTTCTAATTTACTAATTCTAAAAATAGACAACGACAGAGCCCACTCTACCGCCCCGTCGGCCATAGAAGTCTCCCCGGCCTCCTCTGGGCCCCCTGTAGCCTCCTCTGGGTGCTTGCTGGCCCCCTCTGGGCCCTTGCTGGCCCGCTCTGGGCCCTCGCGGGCCTCCTCTAGGCCCTCTCTGGCCCCCGCGATGGCCACCCCGGCCTTCTTGGCCTCCGTGGCCCCCTCTGGCCCCTCGCTGAATAACATTGACACCGCGGTATCCTCGGCCACCGCGGTATCCTTGGCCGCCGCGGTTGCCTCAGCCCACCTGTGCTGCCAAACATTGCTCGACAGCCGCTTGAATCATATCCATCTGTAAAATAGATGCAAAGTTTCACATAGTATCATAAAAGATGGTATCAAATCATATATACACATTTCAGAAAATAGAATACATCCGTTACCAATATTTAAAAAAAAAAGTGTTAGATACATACTACATTTTGGGGCAGCACCGCAGCCTGCTGTTGTGGCTACGCCTCAACCATCTGGCCTTCTTGCCCATCATTATTATTAATATTTTCGTCTCTGTCAGCTATAACCAAAATGAAACACATCTTAACTAGATACAATTCATTTTATGGTATCTACCAGGATTTCAACTCATATACATACCGTGAGAATCACGTGAATCCGAATGGATCCATGCTACCGAAAAGCGAATATTGGCGAATATGACGTCATTTTAGCGGGCTAACCATTCGTTGCGCTGAACAATCCCTAGGGTGATTTTGGCGCGCGGTCGATGCAACTCGGCAGCCATTGTTGATAGAAGCCGGCTGACTGTCAATACATCGCGGAAGGTAGACATGTGGGGTTATGTTCGTTTATTTTAAGCAAATGATTAATAAGGTGAATAAAAACTACGTGAATAAGCTATGAATGTTTATCAAAAATCTATCAATTAGTTTTCAATGATATCTTAATACAATCAAGGAATTGGTTGTTCTCGATGAACTCTTTGATTCTAATTAATTTGCAGTTATAGCTTAAGTTAATTCGTTGATTGTACTATGATATTATTTAAAACTGATTGATCGATTTTTGCTAAATATCAATAACTTATTCACGTAGGTTTTATTCACTCCCTTTATCATTTGCTTAAAATAAGCGAACATAACCCCACATGTCTACCTTCCGCGATGTATTGACAGTCAGCCGGTTTCCAACAACAATGTCCAACAATGGCTGCCGAGTTTCATCGACCGCACGCCAAAATCACCCGAGGGGTTTTCAGTGCAACGAGTGGTTAACCTGCTAAAAATACGAAATATTCGCTGTCCGGTAACATGGATCCATTCGGTTTCACGTGATTGTCCCGGTATACATGAAATAAAGTGAAATAATGTCAGAAGAATCATTTACAATACAATAGGTCAAAAACATTACATTACACTTTCATTCAATCAAAACTAGTGTGATATAACTATCATCCCCACATAATGCAACGAATCAGAATAATTCAATTTCACCATAAATAATTGAATTGAATAAATTAAAAATACTATGATCCAGAAATTTTGACAATAACTGGGCAATTCAGATAATCATTTTTCAACACTGAGACGAATTTCTATTGAATCGTAAATTTTGGTTGATAACAGTATAGGTATGAAGGGCAGCAGTAATAAGAAGGGCAAGAAAAAAACTATTAATACAAGCGTCGAAAAGATCATACCAAGTAATCAAATGTTCGGTATTAGATAAAAAATATTACAATATCGCGACCTACCATTCAAGAAAAATGCAACCCTAATTGATGAGAGCAAAACTTACGGCCGTTTGATGCTGAGCCCTTATAAATTCCGATCATAACGGCCAAACAATGGCTCAATGCAATCAATATATTTCAAACTAATTTTGGAGTGTGAGAAGATATTATCATTTGAACGCGAGGATCACCTGAGTTGTCAGCGCATTGACATAATTGTAAATTACTGATTTAATCGACATTATCAGTTATCAAAACAAGAATAGATTTATCAGATAAATATATAAATAACTACTTACCCATCTTCGAGTACGAACGTTCGAACGTTGAATGAAAATTTGAATTAAGATTCAAATTTCAACGATACTCCATTAATCACATGAATTAGATAGATGGACGCACTCACCAACACACATTGTTGAATGTAAAAAAAAAAGAGTTGTCCAGATTTAAAAGAAATTATCCGAATGTAGTTAAATTATAATAATAATAATTATAACCCCTCATAAAAATAATATAGTATTATTTTATTCTATAAAATTGAATTATAATAATAATAATTATAACCCCTCATAAAAATAATATGGTATTATTTTATTCTATAATATCCGAAAAAGTCAGAAAAAAACAGTTAGCACTGCGAACCCATTAACGAACATTACCCTACGTACAAAGACAACCTGTTATTACATTCCGAAACCTTCCACAGTACATATTGATTTGCTAAAAAAAAACCCATAACAAGACATCGAATGAAGAATATAACCTTGATTAAAATTGCATTTGTTATAACATTATAATAAAATTAATGCGACCAGAATAATTGATGGCTCAAGGGCGGATATCGTTAGCAGTATTAAGGGCGTCAAATTTTGAATTAAAATTTTGAATTACAATCATTGCAAAATATTTCATTCCTTATTTTCTGAAATTGGTGAAATTTTTTATAGTGATTCGTAAATTAAATTCAATGACTATATTAATTCATTTGGCTTTTTGTTTTTACAAGTTTTCTCTTTACAAAAGGGATGGCATGCGTTCCAAAGTCTGGGGCGCCCCTCATTTGAAATGCACCCCTGAATTTGACGTAGAAATAAATAAAGTAGTGAAGAAATGACGCGAATAAATGGCTTAGTACTACAGAAGACTGCTAGGGTTCGCGGTAATCTTAGTCCAACTAAGTCATTATAAGCGCGGAAAGTAGCGCTCGTATCGGCCAATAACGATTAGACGATTGACGGTTTGACGATAAGTAGTGTTGACAAAAAATCTCTAATTGATGAGTTTAGGAACACAGTCCGAAAAACAATGGAAAGCCCCAAAAGATATTCTATATTCTATTCCACTTGAAGATATTGCATAGAGCACATCGTATTAATTGAACTTGCAATTATTCAACAGGTGTGAGTTATTGTTGATTGAAATTTCGTTTTGATTAACAAAAAACACAGTTATATTCAATATTTTTCTTATTGTTAATAATAATTTCATTATTATTGATTCACTTTTGTTCAAATTAAACTTTCTGGAAAATCGGCATTGACAGGCTACTCACAGTAAGAGGCAATCTCATTATTATATTAACCTCACATATAACATTAACTTCACAATTGATAATAATTTTTACTTAATTGTATTAGAATAAAAAAAGTGAATAAAAAAAAAAAACAGTGTCAGATAATAGCTGTTGCTCGGAGTTGAAGACATCAAACGTAAGTACTTACGTTCGAAGAAATAATCTTCCGATAAAAAGTAGCACCGCAGTATATCGATAGATTTAAAATCCTCTCATTTATTATATTAATTTTAACGTAAGAAATAGATTCGAAAAATGCCAAAAACTAAGAAGCTTAGCTACGCGAAACGTAGGGAACGCAGAAATGAAGCAAATAGGTTAAAAATTGATAGCTGCAATGACTCGAGGCCTGGCGAGGTCCTTAGCGTAGATTCAGAGCACATTAAAGAAATTCAGGATGATAATGTGCGCATCGACGTACAAGATATAGTACATGAAATTCGAGAGAGAATCCGAGCTTACATTTTGGACATCAAACAAGAATTGGATGACCGATGTATCAACGCATTCTTGAAAGTTCTAACAATGAACTCATCGTTTGAACCCCAGGATCCACTGTTCTACCAGGGTATACGTTGGTACCGACAAGTCAACACTGATAAAGATATTCAAATACTTTACGGTGGGAATATAGGTGTCAATCTAATTGGGCATTGAACTTGTATATACTACGACGGATCGGTAGTACACGTGTACGATACATTGCATCGAAAATTATTACCGTTCCAACATGACATATTGAAATGCCTGTATAGGGAATATTCCATCGTATATGAAAATATACAAATTCAACCAGATGAGGTATCATGCGGAGTATTTGCCTGTGCTATTGCAACTACTCTAGCGCAAGGACAAGACCCCATAGCAGTAAATTACGTGGTAGACAATTATGGACACTTCAAGTCTACCCTCACAATGAGACAACATTTGATTAAAATACTGGATCAAGAAATGCTGATTCCTTTCCCTACAATAGAAATGAGAACGTCACCGAGCAGCACACAGCAGCAATCGAATGTATCATCGACTGTAGTGAATCTACAAGAAATCGAACCAAACATAGCAGCAGAATCAAAAAAGACTTATGCTTCAGTCTGTCGAACAGTACGGAAAAAATCTTCAATTCCTACTGAAGTACAGTCGTCAAACGTTGTCAAAAAGTGCGTGCCGCCACCCAATATTGATCGGAAAATCAGCAGTCGATCCCTCAAAAGGGATTTGAAAAAAGAATGGTGGGGAAATTACAAAAACACGATCAACAAGAAGAGACGAACTGCCTATGCAGCTAAGAGTCACAAAACAGAAACATTCAATGACAAGTCGGAAGATACGACGTATGGAGAACGTAAATGTGTAGCACGCACCCCGGCAAAGACAACGTATGACAAACATAGATACGCAGCAAATCCCGAGATTAGTAAAACGCGTGAAAGACAGAGATATGCTGAAAACCCACAAATAAAAAGAACTAAGGAAAAACAAAAATATTCTGCAGATTCCAAGATAAAAAAAGCATATGCAAAAATTAAATATTCTGCAAACCCAAAGATTAAAAAAGCATATGCAAAAGTCAAATATACTGAAAACCCAGGGATTAAAAAAGCATATGCAAAAGTCAAATATGCTGAAAACCCAGAAATTAAAAAAGCATATGCAAAACGCGAATATACTGCGCATCCAGAAACAAAAAGCAGCCAATAGAATGCATTATTATACAGGTAAAGAAAAATTGGTAAAAAAAAAAATACTATTTTAAAGAAATACAGAAACATAAGCAGACGAGGGAATACAATCACGCTATTAGGATCCGTGGAGGGATACGTCAACAACTTGTCCTCGAAAATCAACCATAAATCAAAAGCACAGTCAAGAATTGAAGCGGAGATAATCGTGAAATGGTGTGTAGAGGCTAGAAAACATCTTGTCCGTGACGTGAATAAAACATTGATTCACTTGAAAAATAGAATCGCAAAATGTTCGACGCAAGCAGCACAATCGTCAGACATCGAATCAAAGATTGCAGTCTTTTGCGGTCCGTCGAAGCACACCGCCTCTTCAGAAGCTTACTATGCAGACACAGCATATGACGACTTGGATATTCCAGTAGATCCACTGATTACGACCACAGCTGGTAAAATCGTTAATATTTTGCCAATAAGTATAAGTAGGCATGTACGCAAATCATGGACCTGCGGCAAAATGTGTGTCGAACCGAGTTTAGATAATATAAATAGACTCGAACATTTGTTAAAAGCTATAGACTCGTGGAAACTGACAAATATTCGCAACAACTTGAACCAACTCAACGTATGTAGTGCAAATAAGTCAACACTGAAAATTGGGCATTCCCAGAGTTGTTACACCGATACCGTCAGTTGTAAATCCAAGCTGCTGCCGCTTCAAGTATTGCAGTCTCATTTTCCGCAAATCAGATATTTCATGCGACAAATCCATGAGCTTATGAAACTCATCGCAAAAATTAATCGTATTGACAACGCGCTAACACGGAGTGATTTGACAACTTTAAAAAATCTATCAGCTGAAACGGCACAAAAAGCTCCAACTTATCAATCACCTACCGAGGGAATAAGCATAAACGAAGATGAACTTATTACAAAACATCCGCTCGCATTTCAGACACTTGCTAAACTTTCAATGGATGTACCACAATTGCCGTGCGTGTCGTGTGAAAAATTGTGTTACCGACGGGATGTATGCGACATTACAAAACTCAAAAAACCATTGTCTGTAAAGTATTGGTCAGAGTTACAGAAATACATTAATCACGATAACTACATTTCTACTGAATTTATTTGTCATTATTGTTTAGAAAAGTTTCGCAACAATGAGCTACCGCCCACTTGCATAATGAATCAGTTGGCTGTGGACGACATGCCAATGGTACTATTAACTCTGAATGATTATGAAAAAATCTTAATTCAAAGGGCGAAGGCATTTCAAACGGTCCAAAAAATGGGAACGGTAGCAAAAAAAAATTTACCAAACAAATTCAAAATACGAAAAGTGAAGGGTAGAACGTTTCATCTACCATTACCTTTGGAGAAAACATTGAAAAAATTACCCTCACCAACCGATGCACTCAATCTCAACCATAAGCTGTTCGTACTGGTTATGGGCATTCCAAACAAATCAAAAGTAGTTTGGAGCAATTTGGTGGATGTGAAAAAAATGTATGAGGCCTTGGTGTGGCTCAAACAAAACAATCCACTGTATTCGAAAATAGAATTACCTGCGGATCCCGAAATGTTATTAGAACCGCTAATCCAGGATATAGAAGTCCAAGTAGAACCTCAACAGTCAACTCTAGAGGAATATACGGATGCGCCATTAAAATCCAATGAAGAAGAAACAATCAAGCGTAGAGCTATATTGACCCAAATAATTGACACAGATGATTACTACGAGCAATATACCATTTATCCCATCAATGCTGATAGAGAGAATAACACTGCGACAGCTCTCTATCAAATGTTAAAAGTTCACGAAGCACCTCTGAGTAAATGGGATAAATATTTGGATGTTATGTGCTTTCCAGATTTATATCCATATGGCATAAATGGTCAACGTCAAGACCGAACTGTTGCTCTGCGAGAATTCGACTTTATTAAATGTAGACTGATGTCAAAACACTCCGTCTTCAGACTGAAGCAGCAGTATCTGTTCTTTTTACTGCACGATTCGAACATACGTCAACTGAAGAGCGGTATATTCCACAAATTAAACGTGATCAATCCGAAGGAACAATTGAACGCTGAAAGTTATTTGGAACTGATGTCCAAGGAGAAGCTTGAATGAAACCTGACAACCGTCTTTGCGAGGTTGCGTAATACTGACCAATACTGGCGTAAACCAAGAAACGATTTAGCATGTATGGTTCAGAACTATGGTCCGGCTACATGGTTTCTCACCCTAAGTCCAAGTGAGTGGATGTGGGAAGATTTAGCTGCATACATTCGTCAGGTTAACGGACCAAAAATGGCTCACATGTCGAACAGTGAACTAGTCGCAGCAGACCCTGTATCTGCCTCGAGATATCTGGATAACAAATTTCACGCAATGCTGAAATTTGTATGCTCAACAGATCATCCAATCGGGGAAGTAACCCATTACTTTTGGCGACGAGAATATCAAGGCAGGGGTACACAACATTTCCACCTGTTGATATGGATCAAGGATGCCCCTAGTATCGGGGAATCTTGTATTGATGAAGTGAGTCGATTCATTACCAAATACGTTACTTGCAGGATACCAGATAAACGCGTATCACCTACTTTACATCGCCGAGTAGACACTCATCAGCGACACACGCATAACGATTACTGTTTGCGCAACAAAAAAAATAAAAGAGGATATTCGAAAATATGTCGGTTCGGCTTTCCAAGACCTATCACCGATTCGCTAGTGATGAGAGATGTGACTGTATCTGTCGCAGGTAGAAGACAGTTGAAATCCAAAAGTAGACTGTATGACCTACCGCGATCGGACAAAGAGGCCTTCATCAATGATTATAATCCAGTTGTCCTTACTGCTTGGGAAGGAAACATGGACGTACAGTTCATTGGTAAAAAATCAACAATATTAATGTGGTATTGCACACGATATACTACTAAGAGTGAAGTTAGTAATACGACAGAAATGTTCGACGACATCAATTCGACCAAGTCGTTGAGTAGTCGACTATGGAGTGTGACGACGCGCAGTTTAAATAATAGAGAGTGCGGCGCTCTAGAAGCTGCTGACACATTGTTGGGAATTTCATTATATGGAACTGATTCTGACACAACCGTTAAATGGTTGGACATCAATCAAATCAGGAATAGAAAAGTAAAGCCGCACAAAGTCGTAAAGAAACTAGATCCAGGATCGACAGATATTTTCTATCCATCACTGATTGATGACCACTATCCAAATCGACCCAAAGAGCTTGAGTCGTTACCTTTATATGACTATGCGAAATAGTATGAAATTACGAAAATAAAGCCCGTAAATGATAAAGTGGAAATATACGAGCTTGACAATAACTTGTATCTGAAAAAACGGCGACGTGGCTATTTAATAAACCATTATAAACATAATGTGAATGTAAATCCAGAGAAATACTTCTATGCATTATTACTTTTATTTAAACCATGGCGAGACACCGATGAATTGAAAAATAATTATGACTCTTACGCAGAAGGTTTGAAATGTGCAAAACAGAACTCACGGAAGCGCTGCGATATCACGAGCGTTTATCGGATATTCAGCAGGGATTCGATCATGTTAAGGAATCGATCGAAGAAAAAATGGACGACCTCGTCGCTAGAATGAGCCAGCTCAGTCAAGATTGTGATGAGAGCAAATATAATCCATTAGGATTTGAACCAATCGAAGCTGACCGAGCTATGCAGGAGTTCAATGATGTTGATGAACAAATTGCCGAAGTTGACGTCAGTGACATGATATCTAAACTTAATAACGATCAAAAGCGAATATTTGATCACATTACGTCCACTTTAATCACAAACGATAATACGGAAATATTACGATTGTTCGTCAGTGGCGCTGGTGGTACCGGCAAAAGTTTTCTGATAAAAACTATTAGATCTTGGACAAAGCAGATCCTTGGTAAAACAACTGCTGTCACTGCACCGACAGGTCTCGCAGCTTTTAATATTGACGGACTGACAGTTCACAGACTGTTTCAACTGCCGGTTGAACATGGTGGCACTCCAAAATACAAAGAGCTGTCTGACCAGGTGCTAGAAATCCTGAGAGCAGAATTGAAAGACGTTGTATTGTTTATTATAGATGAAGTATCAATGATTTCGAATGTCACATTGACTTACATTCACCTACGTCTGTCTAAAATATTCGACACTAAAAATTCAGCCGAGGGCTGGTTCGGTGGCAAACACATCATAGTACTGGGCGATTTGTTGCAGTTACCACCAGTAAACGAAAATTCAGCGTTTATAAAACTATCCAAAGACAGGGTACAGAAATATCTGGGCTCAGTGGGAAATATTAATCTGTGGTCCCATCTATTTTCATACGATGAACTGTTGACAAACGTACGACAAGAAAACGACTTGACATATCAACAAATACTATCTAGAGTTCGTTTTGGAATGTTAACATCTGATGACCAACAGATTTTGCAATCTCGGAAAATTGAGTTTGTCGGTAAGTCAGTAAATGACAGACTTGAAGAGCTGTGCAACTTCATTAATAAATTATCACTGGATACAGTGTGCTTATTTTCGACTCGAAATCAGTGTAACATTCTGAATCTAGCAATGCTAGCCAAAATTCCGGGCAACGAAATTGAGCTGAATGCCGAGGACAGTGTGGATTGTGTACCATATTTAAAGAAAAAGATATCAAAACTTTTAGGTAAAGAAAACGAAGACAGCTCTCGCACAGCCGGACTAGCAAAAACTATAATGATCAAGATTGGGGCAAAAATTATGATAAGACGAAATATTGATGTGTCCTTAGGTCTTGTCAATGGTACCATAGGCCAGGTGAGTTCGATAACTCGAACTCTCGACACACGTGAAGTGGAGTCATTAACGATTTCTTTGGCATCGGGAACCGAACATACCATCGAAAAGATATCAACGAAATTTGAAATAATGAATGGTGCCTTCATATTTAGAAAACACTTCCTCGTGTCTCTCAGTTATGGCATCACAATACACAAAAGTCAAGGATTAACTTTAAATAGCGTTGTTATGGATATTGGTAATAGCTTGCTTACGTCTGGACAAGCCTACGTAGCTTTATCGAGAGTCAGATCGCTCGAAGGCTTACATTTGATCAACTTAGATCCATACTCATTCAAAGTACAGGAATCGGCACTGATAGAGTACAATCGGCTCAGGAGTCTATACAGGCCAGAATTAGCTGAAATTGATATTTCACATGTTAGAAATCCGAAAGTCAGGGACACTGTATGGTCGATTCCTTTACACATATGTGATAAACAGATCGACGAACATAATACTGCGTTGCGTGATTCCTTGCCAGCAGTCATTGGCCTGGAAAATATAGACGGTGTTTCTTGCTATGCCAATGCTTCTCTCCAGGCTATTTTCCACTGTCCATCCATTTTACATGAAATGATTAAAATGAGTGACAACAACCCTTTGGAGACATTGGCCTATTCATACGTTAAGGATAGGACAAAATTAAATTCATTAGCTGTCAGAGAATTCGCAGACGAACGTTTCAAAGAAAAAATACAACAAGATGCAGCGGAATTTATAATGGCCCTATCTCAACAATCAGACATTATGCGTAATGCAATTGAACATGCATTGATTATAAATATTCGATGCAATGATTGCGGACTCAGCTCCGAGAACACGCAACCGAATAAAATATTAGCAATACCTGTTACATTCGCGCCAGGTATAAAGTGTCCCAAGAATCTTCAAGATCTAATCAACACCTCTTTGTCACGATGGACAAGAATTGACGCTATATGCGAAAATTGTCAAAAGTATAATAAGCTTCAAAGAACCATAATTGCTTCGGTTAAAGATATTGTTATTCTGCAATTGATGCTGTTTACATATAAAGATGCACATTCAACCAAAATAACTAATTTTAGAATAAATGCTGTACCAACCACTAAAATAACACTCGATGGTAAACAATTTAAAGTTCATAGCACGATATTTCATCACGGTAAAAATCTGGATATCGGCCATTATAGCACGATGTTAAAAGACAAAAATAATAATTGGTTGAGTGTTAGCGATATAACTGTGCGTAAGATAATCTGGCCACGAGGAGCTAAGGATGCATACATATTTGTATTAAAGAGAATATAATACCGCAAACAAGATGCTGATATTCAACGACATCGTCGTTGTCGTTTCACAATTGTATTGATGCCATATAAACTAAGAAATGAAAATATTGTGTCATCCCCTCAATATGACATTTGGCAAAATGTGTTTGAAATACAAAAAAGTAATTAGCCGTTGAAATTGAACTGTATAACAAATAAACAAGGATATTGTACTTAGTAGCACGAACAATAACTTATGAAATTCTTTATCCTATCATTCGAGAGGCATCTGCCATTGGTGAAGCTCATACGATGCAAATGAATTCACATTGAAAAACTCATAAAAATCGTACTCAGCTTCTTCGAGAACAAAAATACGCGTGTATAATATACACAAGTACACCTAATGCAAGAAGTGTGAATGTTAAGGCATTGTAAAATATCGGTTAACAAACTTTTATATAGATACATGTACGATAGACGATAGGTCAATCGTAAAACAACGTTATATCACGCTTGTTGTATCAATGCGTTTTGGTAACATGCCTACGTATAAAAATATATAATCACAATAACTTGATAATACACGGCTTTACATACGCTGTGTAAATAATCTATTGCCTACCAAAGACGACAAATAATCAATATAAATTTGGTGAGTGATACATGTTGGTAAAGATTTTAAAGTGCACTGAAAAATAAACTAAAACAAATCGGAACGATTCATTTGGCATTAGTTTCAAATCACAGTTCATTATTGGTTCAGAATCTGTAACATGTAAAAATTTCGAGCAGGCATAATAGACAGTGGGAGATCGTAGTATACCGTTTCGACGAATAGTTGCATTATAGGAAAACCTGTCATTCAAACATAATGCAAATCAAGACGCACTCGAACAAGAAGTAGTTGACTAGACTAAATTCTACTCCGACTGGCATAATATAACATACATTGTCAGTTTATCTTACAATGAGCATCCATTGATTGATATAGCCAATATTTCATTGCATTGCAATCAAATATGTTATATCATTACGGTATTCTGGGCAGACTTGAGTCAATATCCCAGGTAGCACAAAATACTCTTTGACTTACATCAGTCCCTCAATCAACTAAACGACGACTGAATGCCGTCGAATATCCGCTTATAAGTCTTGACTGACAAAACGGACATTAGTTGAAATTTAGTAGTCTTTTAGTCGATCAAAGGACTAATATAAGTCTAAGAGTTATGTGCTACCTGGATATAGTATCTACTTCTCTTGTATCGATGTACCATATAAAACTGCGTAGGGAGCGAGTTGCAGAATGGGAAAGTTCATAATCACAAATAATCTTTTTATACACCTGTGTGCAATTCGCCCGTTGATGTAAAGTGATACACAATGGTAAAAAAGAATCTGATCTAGTTACTTGTTTCTAGACATGAGTATAATATTTGACCGATAACGGTTGAATCAAGTGTGACGGACGGTGTGGGTAGAGTGGTTAATAATCCGAACGGTTCAATTGACAAGCGAGGACCTGCCGACTGTTAGGATACCCGTCACATGCGCGAAAATAATAAAATTAAAGAAAAGATCTATCTTACGATAAACCGGTAAATAGGATCGTTGCCGCCTAGTCCTATACAGGTTTCAATCGAATTGTTTAAACTTTAGTGAGGCTAGTTGATATGAATGATAAAATAACAAAAATAAAATAGATGAATAAGGTGATTCAAATGATAATAAGGATTAACTGGTGAAATCCATAATATATTCTTGAACGATTAGGAAGGTGTTATGATATGGTTCAAGCCCTCACAAATGAAATGGACTTGAACTGACGAATAGTATAAATGAGAAAATAATAAATTGGTCAAATAACAAGGTGGTATTCAGTCACCGACGTGGGGATCGTGAAGGTTTGGCTAGTTCGTATAAGGAAGCTATTATCGAATAATAGATAACGCAAAGAAAGGCCTATTCACGATTCGCACGTTGGGATAATCAAAGATGATATAATGAATTATTTGAATGAAATAGTATCTCTCTCTCTCTAAGGTAACGGTTTCGTTATGCGCGCGAAGGTAGCCTCGCACTGGGATTAGGGTAAACCCGGAATTCTACGAATTATCCCAGCCAGGTAGTGCAATTAGAATCGTTCAGGTCACGATTCATTCATAGTATTAATTCTTAAAAATAGATATATATATATATATATATATGGATATCCTTTATTATAATGGTAATATAGTGAGATAAAATCGAGATCGGTAGCTCGGGTATTGGTGACTCGACTAGAGCGGTAATACCCGTTCTCTCAAAGATTTTATAGGTAAAGTTTGAAAGTAAGGAGACCCAGCGGGATTAGGGCAAAACCCGAAATTCTATTGAATTATCCCGTTTGGTCTATGACTTTATACTCATACCAATCTCGAGTTTAACAAGTAAATATTATAATGATAAAATTATGCAGGCTAAAATTAATGAATAGTGTCACAAGTTCACCGGGTGGTCTCGTTATTAGCAAGGGTTTATCCCGAAATACCGTGGGGTATTAGCTAATAAAGATATTCCCGTGATTATACTATTCATTTGATTGAATTGTAACGTCCGGGTATCGCTACCCATACGTTCGCCCCTCACTTACCTCAGTCCTCTAACTTTTCACACGCTTCCCCCCTTTTTTCCCTCTACATCTCTACCCTTTTATCTATTTGCTACCGGATCGTCCGCGTCCCCCTCTCCTACGTCTAGGAGACGCTCGTTGCACACGGACTGCAAAATTGCAACGAGTCAGCTAATCCTTTATCTTACTATCCTGGCGACTACCTGATTCTTCTTCCTCCACTTCACTTCTCAACCGTACTCTTCACATAAAACACCTAAAATAACTTGGCTTACTTTTATACCTAGACACAACATATATCATTCGTTATACCTGGATGAAACATAAACCATTCGTCTAAATAAAGCTACTAGTTCACAAATATAAACGTTCATTTACCACCATCAACATCTCCCTCAGTTGTACTTTAGTACTTAGAACAGGGACAAGACCATAAATTCGAATTCAGACCATAACACTGGTGGCAGCGGTGGTCCTCCCTGTTACTGAGGCTATGTGAAAGGAAGTAAACGAATGACGGTAATATGACGAAAATACAAACCATTAACCAAACAAATTGTGACGCCAAACAGTGAACCAACGTGTAAGACAAGTTGTGTGAACTAATAACCAAGAGAGCAACGCTCGGTATAAATTACTGCACATAATACAAAAAAAAAAAACAGTGTCCCGTTATATTACACGATACAACTGGTACGACCTCAATCGCTTATATACCCGAAAAGTGTAAACTATCAACCCGCTATTATCAACCTGGCGATAACTGGCGATCACGGAATCTGCTAACACAAATCGCAGCGACCGAACCTCAAAGGCACCTCGCCCCCCAAAGGCTCATCTGAGCCCCACAAAGAGCGAACTCGCTCCAACGACGAAACCCGGTAACGACTCCATGACACCGGTATCACCAACGCTATCGCCCAACTCTCAGATCCAGAATCGCCATCTTTACACCAACAATCACCACTTCAGAAATATGCTAGGAAGAATCACTTTTATCGTACTCACCATAACTTCCAGAACGTAAGCTACCCTATAACATACGTGTATACCATCTAAGATAAGTTATAAACCCTGCCGGAAACCATGACTGACGCAGAAATGACATTCCTACCATTGAAAGTCGCGGCTACACTAATTCCAACTTTTGACGGATCGAATATCACAGTAAAATCTTTTGTTAGAAAAGTCGAGAACGCAAGAATATTAATAGATCCACGAGATATGCTCCTATTCGTAGCACTAGTACGATCAAAAATCGAAGGCCGTGCAGAAAGAGCACTCCCGCGAGATAGCTTCCAGACACTACAACTTATTACAGACAACTTGAAACGCGCGTTTGAACCAAAACAAAGACTATCAGACGTGCAATGTGCTATAGCGTGCGCACGACAAGAGAAAAACGAGACCGCATTAGAGTACGGAACTAGGATAGAAGAACTCGTAGATACAGCTATCGACATTATAGATTCCAAAGAAACCGCCGCAAATGCTGTTATACTCATAAAAAATGTCGAAGAAAACGCCTTACGCGCATTCATAAAGGGTCTCTGTGACGAGCTAGAACAGAGGGTATTGAACGAGAAGCCAAACACGCTGCGAGCGGCAATCGATAAGGCTGTGAGCGCGGAAAGAATAGTATTAGAAAGGCAAAAATTAAGAGCACAGACACCAAACAACACGAAACCGGACCAAAACTGCTCAAAAACTAACGAACCGGCTCGAAACAGTAATATTAATAACTCAAAACAAACACCGCCTCACGATTCGTCTCTGAACTGTAAGTTCTGCTAGCGTGTTGGACACTCAATAGATAACTGTAGATCACGAGAGCGTACCGACAATCTATTTTGTACACATTGTAGACGTAAAGGTCATACGGTCGAAAGGTGCCGCACGCGAAACTACCAAAACCAACAGACACTCCAAAATCCTTCATTTTACCAATCAAACACTCCACAATACGCCCAACAACCTCAAGCACACAACAAACCTCAACATAACAACTCTGGTCAGCGACCAAACCAACTTAACAACGGAAACCGAAATGACCCAAACTCCGAACAGCCAAGATACGCACGCATCAATTTCACAAATACAAATACTAACTTTCCGAATACCGAAAACTTCCCATTAGAACCGCAACCTTTAAACGAGTAACGGGACCACCGCACGGACGCAACGACGTCCCGAACTCTAGAAATGCGTCCGAATACGTAAAAAGGACCCTCTTAGAATCACCAACCATTACAATTCAATCACCACAAATCGTTGGCAACACTGGAACATTAATAGTAGATACCGGTGCGAATTTAAACCTAATAAAACAAAAAATTATCACCTCAGACACTCAGTTAGAACCGAGGAATAAACGTTATATCTCAGGAATAACAGAAGGATACACAGAAACACTAGGTAGCATAAATCTAGAATTTTCCGGCACGTGCCACGAATTCCACTTAATAAGTGACGAATTTCCTATACAAGAAGACGGCCTCCTGAGCGCAGATTTCCTGCGACTCGAGGAAGCAACAATCTGTTTTAAAAACGACCAACTCCATTCTCGAAACACGGGCGTTATTCCACTTCGTTACAAATCGTCGAATAATAATACAAGAACATCCCGCATTCTCACAACGGCAATAACACAAACACCTAAGATCCATCTACACACGCCCCAACTTGAGAAGCAGACAAGCACGCTGTTGGTCGATACCGGAGCCGACATAAACGTGATAAAACCAAACGCAGTCAAACCAAACATACACTGTACCTTGACAGACAAAACCCAGATAACCGGCACAGTAGACGGTACAATAGAAACTCTTGGAAGCGTGAATGTACAAATCGGCAATAGTTGGCACGTATTCCATCTAGTCGATAATTCCTTCCCAATAAAAGAAGACGGCATTTTGGGTACGAAATTCCTATACAACGAGAACGCCACAATTTCGTTCGGAACTGGTACAGTAACAACGGATAACTGTAAACCATTAAAAATTCTAGACGAAAGTATTATATCCATTCCTAGCCGAACTGGTAAAGTAATATCAATGAAAATCGCCAACCCGACGTTAAAAACAGGATTCATTGATAACATAGACCTCGGCCCCAGTATTTTTCTCGGCAAGGCCTTAGTCACGAACAGAAACGGTTTAGCATATGACTACGTGATCAACTCCAGCGAAACAGCTGTCGAGATAAGGAGGCCTGTAGTAACCTTAGAAGAAGTCGACGAACTCGAGGATACAAGACCCCAGCTGACCGATACAAGACTCACCAGCGTTCAGTCAATCCTATTAACCAAGGCTCGTGAAACTAATACCAATAACAATTCCCGCACGCTTCACTTCTCCTCTAACTATGACTCAAAACGTCTTCACACCCTTATGGAAAACCTCCGATTGAACCATTCAAATGACGAAGAAAAACAATCGATAACCGACCTTGCTATAGAATTTAACCACCTTTTTTTCCTACCAGGCGACAAATTAAAACATACACAACTAGTCAGCCACACCATCCCTACCACAGATGACATTCCGATCCACACAAAGCAGTACAGATATCCTCAAATCCACAAAGAAGAGATAAATAGACAAGTTAACAAACTCCTTGACCAAAATATTATCAAGCACTCTTCTTCACCGTACAACTCCCCAGTTTGGATAGTACCCAAGAAAGCAGACGCTACCGGCAATAAGAAATGGCGCATGGTCATAGACTTCCGAAAACTTAACGAAAAAACTATTGGCGACGCCTATCCGCTACCCAACATAACAGACATTTTAGATCAATTAGGATCCGCCAAATACTTTTCTAAATTCGATTTAGCGTCAGGTTTCCACCAGATACCGATGCACCCTGATCACAGTCCGAAAACGGCTTTCTCAACTCCGCATGGCCACTATGAATATAACAGAATGCCCTTTGGCCTAAAAAACGCACCATCGACCTTCCAACGCCTAATGGATCAGGTACTTTCCGGACTCTTAGGCAACGAAGTCTTCGTTTACCTGGACGATATAGTAATCTATGCGAGATCATTTAAAGAACATGCAATCAAATTTAAAAAACTTATGGAACGATTAGCCAATGCCGGACTAACTCTTCAGCCAGAAAAATGCGAATTTCTACGTAAAGAGATAGCATACCTAGGCCACGTCATTACGAAAGACGGAGTAAAACCGGATCCCAACAAAATAACAGCCGTCAAAAACTACCCTGTCCCTACAAATCCTAAGCAAATCAAACAATTCCTCGGACTGATCGGCTACTATCGCAGATTCATACCTAACTTATCAGAAATCGCAAAGCCCATAAACAACTTACTGAAGAAAAACAATCGATTCCTTCGGACGTCCGAACACCAATCTGCGTTTGAAACCCTACGCGATAGCCTTTGTAACGAACCTATCTTACAGTACCCGGACTTTGAGAAACCATTTATATTGACAACCGATGCCTCTAACTGCGCCGTGGGCGCGATTCTTAGCCAAGGAAAAATTGGCGAAGACTTACCAATCGCGTACGCCTCAAGATCCCTCGAAAAGGCGGAAGTCAACTACTCGACGATTGACAAAGAACTCTTAGCAATCATCTTCGCCGTGAAACACTTCCGACCATACCTTTACGGACAAACATTTACACTCGTCACAGATCACAGACCACTAGTTTGGATAAACAATGTGAAAGATCCAACCTCACGACTGCTTCGATGGCGCCTGACACTCGACGAATATTCTTACAACGTTATTTACAAAAAAGGAAAGATGAATTCAAACGCAGATGCTCTGTCCAGAAACCCACCACCCGACACAATCCAGATCCTACCTCTTGATTCAAAACGCCTTAGAACCGATACAGAACCCTCGGAGGAAACGAACAAAAAGAAAAAACTAGCACACCAATTCGCGAAACGTGCCCGACAAACCACAGACGAATCCACTAACCCTGCCCCAAATAAACGAACTAAGGAGCAACAAACGCCAACTATGGCAACGTCAACTCTTTCGGACAGTTCAGATATTGAAGCTACCCATCAGAAATCTGAACCCCCTGAAAGACAAAGAACTGAGTCTTCTAGTAGCCCGCCCTCACTAACGAAAGAGGCAATCCACCTACCTGAATTGACTCACGACCCAACACCGCCAGAAGAAAACGACGTTAAACGAGCAAACTATCCAGAAACCTACTCAGGTGTTAAAAAACCGGATAAACGTTATCGCGATACGCAATCTTCAGGTAATCCGGCACCACGATACAAACCGAACATAGATCATCACTCAGACTCTACGGATGACTCAGACATTCAGGTACACACCCGTCGGAAGCGCATTATCACGTCTTCGTCTAGCTCAAATCGAAGAGTCCACAAAAAAGTTTGCAAACAAACCCCAGGCGCGATTTCCGATAAGAAACAACTCCCGTACATGCATACGGACCGTAGCACGAATGAACAAAACAAACCACCTAATGCTCAACCCGGAACGTCAAAAAATAATAAGCCAAGATCTGCACCCTACATACGCAAAAAAGTTGATAAAAAACTCCAGAGCACAAATCTGACAACGGACTCAGAGTCAACAGCAACGCTCACTAGGCTCGATATAAGGAAACGAGAAGACCGCGGCAGACCAGCCGGAACTTCTACCAACCAGAACCCAGAAAACATACCCCCATACGGCCAATTCCTCGTAGATCTGGAATTTTTACCTTTGGCTTACAATAAACACATTACAGAGATAAACGCTGACATATTAAAACAAAAAGACAACCTAGCACACTGCATTTCAGCAGATTGTAAAACTTCACTAGGTGTCGCGGATCAGATGGTGAAGCAGGGACTGATACAACGTAAATAACTTCTAGCCATGAAACCTGAAGTGACGGACATCATTACAGTCACATACCCACGACGCATAATCTATAATTTGGTAACAAAAGATTACCATTTCGACAAACCAACGAACGAAGTCATGTACAAAATACTAGCCAAACTAAAAGTAGCACTTATCAAAGAAGGAGTGAAATCACTATCAATGCCAAGATTAGGTTGCGGCCTAGACGAACTCAGCTGGGACATGGTTAGTCGTATGATCCATTACATATTTAAAGATACAGATATTAAAATTACCATTTTTGTATACGAAAATCCAAAATCTCACGGATCAACCCTCGAAATCAACGAACGACCAAACCCAGTAACAGCAACCCCACACCCGACAACAAAACATGAAACCATTTTACCAACAGAAGCAGATAACACTACCGACCATACCGCGGACACAGACCACTCGTCAGATCCCGAAATCTCAAGTTCAACAGAAAGTGACGACACCGACTCACCAATAGACACCTTAGACTCCCAAGACCTACGCAATAATGATTCTCCCATCCTGACCCCCACTGACACCCCACGACATACCAGTACTCAAGACAACGATACCAACAGCATACCTGATGACTTCAACCATTTTATAAATAACCTAGACAACATAATACCTGTACCTAACGTCAAGGAATCAAAAGACGAAATGTTCCTAATAAACGATAACTACGTTCACTGCGTCCCAGCGGACCACCCGTCAGATGACCCATTGGCAAAACAGCTGATAGACAAGGGCATGCTGAACAGAAAAACGTTCACAATTCGAACACCACAGAAACTAGAAATAGCTCTGACAAAATTCAAAGAAAAATATATTCTCACACTTATAATAAAAAACAAACACACAGACAAGGACAATCTGGAAGACCTTCATAACATACTCCTCAACCTGAGACGTATCCTAATATGCAAGAATATAAACTTCTTCACCTTCAGAAAAAATAACGTAGGACTAGGTAACTTCCAGTGGTCGACGATCAAAAAACTGTTTTACTACATCTTCGCGAATACCAACATTAAAATCACACTTTGCACCGAAGAAATTATCACACCCGACGAAACGCTACACCACGAAATAATCAAAGAATACCACGAATCGCTAATTGGAGGACACCAAGGGGTAACAAAGACTTCTAACCGAATAAGAGAAAAATACATCTGGCCAAATCTCAAAACTCAAATACAAAACTTTATCAAAGCTTGTGACAGCTGCCAAAGAAAAAAATTAGTCAGAATTAAGACCAAGTTACCGATGATAATCACAGATACACCAGCGGACGCTTTCGATAAAGTAGCACTTGACATCGTAGGACCACTTCCTATCACGAAATCCAACAATCAATATCTACTAACAATCCAATGCAACTTAACTAAATTCCTAGACGCAATACCACTTCCTGATGCTACTGCCCAAACAATAGGCATAGCTTTCGCTAAAGAATACATCACGCGCTACGGAGCCCCACGAACGATACTGACGGACCAAGGACAGAACTTTATGAGTACCACAATCAAACCAATTAGCAAACTCTTCAAGATCAAACAAGTCCGAACAACCGCCTATCGCCCACAATCAAATGGATCGCTAGAACGCAGTCACCTCGTACTCACCGAACATATCAAACACTACACAAACATTGGCAAAGACTGGGACGAATACATTCGCTTTGCAATCTTCTGCTACAACACCGCTAAACACGAAGGCACAAACTTCACCCCACATAATCTAATTTTTGGAAAAGAAACCCGCCTACCGTCAGACACAACACCAACCAATGCAACAACGAATACGTACAACACCTTCATTCTCGACCTAATAACAAACATACATGACATACGGAAACAGGCAGCAATGAACCTAAAAGAAGCTAAATTGAAGTCAAAAACTTACTATGACAGGCAAATTAATCCGCAAACCTTTGAAGCCGGACAAAAAGTATTCCTACTAAACGAAACACGCTCCAAATTCGACGACCATTACAAAGGTCCCTACATTATTAAACAAATAATCGACAATATCAACGCAGAAATCTACATTACGCCAAACAGAACGAAAATAGTTCACTTGAATAAATTAAAATTAGCACACACACGAGACTAACGAGACAAATAAGTACACACAAACGCGCACAGCAAAACACTCACAGCCTAACAACCAGTCTCACTTACGCCGCCGTTGGCCTGGGAATTATAACAGCCTTGTTCGCAGCATACAAATTCTCATTATTTGGGAAAATATCAACAGTCTTCTCTTGCCTCAAAAAGACAAGACGCGACAACAAACGCCTGAAACCGCCCAGATACGAAAAACCAATCCAATTAAATATTATTCACCCCCATTTGAACGAAGACAACACTCCTCAAAAAGGAATACCACCCCCACTTCCACCGATAAACCCGACCGTACATAGAACTAAAACTCGAAAACCCCACCACCTACACAAGACAGCGACAAACTCACACCCACTGGAACCAATTAAGTATTATGATTAAATACATAAGGATTATCGCTACGCTCAATATAACATTATAACTTCACTAGACCATTTACTATATAATATACTTATATAAACTTGAATAGTATAAGATAGATTTTAAGTCATATCATTACCCATGTTCTTTTGAGATTGTAAACACTCACTTAGACATAAGCTTTCAGAATAATTCAGACCTTAGCATTAGGATAATAATACTACCAACATTTATAACTCATTAAACATTCGCCTATTTGTAAACCTATGATACAAGCTAAAACCCTAGATAAACATTTAAATAACTACGTTAAAAGGAAGCATACCGCTTGAATACAAGCGATATGTTCCCTCTAACGGGGGGGGGGGGGGGGGGTGTTACGTCCGGGTATCGCTACCCATACGTTCGCCCCTCACTTACCTCAGTCCTCTAACTTTTCACACGCTTCCCCCCTTTTTTCCCTCTACATCTCTACCCTTTTATCTACCTGCTACCGGATCGTCCGCGTCCCCCTCTCCTACGTCTAGGAGACGCTCGTTGCACACGGACTGCAAAATTGCAACGAGTCAGCTAATCCTTTATCTTACTATCCTAGCGACTACCTGATTCTTCTTCCTCCACTTCACTTCTCAACCGTACTCTTTACAGAAAACACCTAAAATAACTTGGCTTACTTTTATACCTAGACACAACATATATCCTTCGTTATACCTGGATGAAACATAAACCATTCGTCTAAATAAAGCTACTAGTTCACAAATATAAACGTTCATTTACCACCATCAACATCTCCCTCAGTTGTACTTTAGTACTTAGAACAGGGACAAGACCCCAAATTCGAATTCAGATCATAACAGAATTATATTTTAACATGCAAATGGTTAAATCTAAGGAATTCTGGAAAACAGTATAACAAGTTCAAATGTATAATATAATTTATAAATGAGCAATTTGTGAGCGTTCGTGGTTACTTAGCTTTGGTCGACCTGGGGTACCATGGGTCTACTTTGATAGGTATTAGCCTCCCTCACCTCAGGAACCTCGTAGCCTTCGATTTTCGTATGTATTTAGATTTTGATTTAACACGTATTAAATGTTTGATTGTAAGTAACTGTTAATTTGAATGGTTGTTTAGAACTGAAGCTAATTGATGAACACAAATGTCTATTGTTAATATTGTTTTGTTGAATTGAATTGAATATTGTTCCGGATTTGAGATTAATCTTAACACTGAATTTATGATTGGAATGGTTTAGGTTGAGTTTAATGGTTATTTGATATTCTTAATATTACATAAACCCAGAAGGGATCTATGGCGATCATAAAATGAAGAAAAGTCTATTAACATAAAGTTAATAACAAAAAAAAAAAATGAAAATATATGTGTCTCTGCACTGAATCTAAGGCTAATAAACGGATCACTAAACTATTAGATTATATCTCGTTTATATAATTTGTTAACGGGTACTGAGTCCTTTATACTACCACTTCACGTATAAAACAAAGAAAAGATTGAGTATAACTCTTGGCTTTATTTAGCACACGGTTCCTTACATCCACGCACGTCGCGATTTACCAGAAGAAAGAAGCTAGTTCAAGTTCAAAGGCGACGAGGTCCCCGCGGTTGCAACAATGTATGTATTACTGCGCGCGTGGCTTAGCCAATTAGGGCCTTGTCTAGTGGCTAATCGTCGCCTGATTGGTTTGAGGGACTACTTGCAGTTAGGCGTAGGCGTTGGCGTCCTGTGACGTCACGCGGACCCATGGTACTCCATGGCTCACCTATAGCCCACTCACACTAATCTGATTTGAATATCTTCAGACTATATTAATAGCTTGATCTTATATTTGAATTATTAATCACTTGCTTGATCTTTTAATTTAAATAATACCTGACTTTATTATCTTGTTATTCTGCTCATCTTCAACTTAATTTTCCCTATTTCTTTGGAAAATTAGAGAGAGAGAACGCTACATCTACATACTAGTTTGGTAGTGTGAATTTGACGGGTCAGCAAGACTGAGGGTCCCAGTATTGCCTCGCCGTTATCTACGCCTACGTGACTTATGAGCCACTTCAAGAAGGGATAAACATTGGATAGAATTAAATATTATATTTCAATATGGTTACGTTCTAAGTCACGTTTGAAAAATGAACGGAATAAGCTATTGCGCATTGAAAAGAAAGTTGATATTTATCTTATATATATATTGGGTAAATAAATATATTGAATGAATGAATTTATAGGCTTGGTTAGGAAGAATCCGAATTGCAGGGGTTGCAATACCAAGCATATATTATAAAGAATTTAGAAGGAAGAAGGAATTCAGCATATATATATATAATACATGAAAGTTGCGCACGTAACATCCTTCCCTTCTTAAAATCTATCAACGCCCTCGTTGATTAGCTCGCTACTTCTTAAATTAAATGTATCTGGCATAGCATATGTTTAATCTATGTTCTAAGCGGTGATTCCCTTTTCATTGATGAGTTCATAGCCATGCTGCCGACCCGGGCTCAGGATCCACGGGTACGTGGAACTCCAAAAGGCGTCTTGGTTAGGAAGAATCCGAATTGCAGGGGTTGCAATACCAAGCATATATTATAAAGAATTCAGAAGGAAAAAGGAATTCAGCATATATATATATATATATACAGCGTGATTCTCAAGTCGCGGAAAAGATTTCACGTGCAGATTCCTGATCGAAATCTAAGATTAAAGTTCCTTATCAAAAACTTCGAGGGTGCGCTCGTTCTTGAGTTATAGAAGGTTTAGTCCACCCAATCAGGCGGCCGTAACGTGACGTGCTCAGTCTCGTAGCAATCCTGCAAAATTGATAGTGCCCGCTCCGCATGAACTTTGCCTGAAATTTCGGTTTTTTATTTCGTAATTTTGAGTCTACGTCGTCCGGTCGGTCATTCTCGTGTCCTACGTCGTTCGCCCCGTAGTTGACGTAATGTAATGTGTTTTCAATCTTACAGGTTGGCCGGAATTACTGCTCCGGACGGATATTTTATGCATATAAAATATGTTAAGTTAAGTTTTCTGTTAGTTTTTAAATTTGGCTAATCATAGTTGCGTTCTTGGCCAAATTTTCCGTTCTTTCGTTCAGTTTTAGTTTTTACTTCACCCAGTGTGATAATGGGACGTTACACGCACGCTTCGCGTGCATAAAACCCCCATTTTTACACCTAATGAAGTAAAATTTTGTACAATACTCGATATAAAAACTTATTCTGATCTCGCGTGATTGCAACACTCGCCTTCGGCTCGTGCTGCCGAACCTAGTAAAAAAAAATTACCGCAGTCGTATCATAATGTACTATTAGTGTTATGTTTTGACCTATGTAACTTCAGCTATCCACGTGTTTTTTTGATTTCAACTTGTTGTTATTGTTCCATGATAGTTAACATTGAAAATCATTTAAATTTGGGTAGAGTTTCTGGGATATAAGGGGTCAAGTTAGTAAAGTCTGACGGAGGTGTGTAACGGAAATGACGTAATTAATAGATAAATGTGTCAACCAGTAAATGTCTTATTTAGAATATGGTGCAAACGAATAACGTTACAGGGATTTCATAGGGGCCGAGTTGGAAGTCAGTGACTCACACTATGATAATTTATCAATACATGAGATGAATGAAATTACATTTTCAATGTATGTAATACTTGCAATTGTGCCTTTGTTATCCTTCATTCAACGGGACGTAGTCCCAAGATGTGATAAACAGATTTCTCTATCCATCTTTTAGTGATTTACATTACAGTTGATCACTAATAAATCAGAATGAAGATTAATCGAATTTAGATAGTATCAACATTGATATTTAAGATTTGTTATTGATATTTATACACCGATTCTGGTATAAATGAGGCGTACATGTGATAATTAATTTCAATAATATTTCATTATCATTGCGTTACTTACCAACACATCTAAGTTCGAATTATTTCATACCCAATTCTATGTTATTATTGCTTCAGCATTTTTATTTCTGTTACTAATGATATTGCCATTGTAGATTATACAATTACTGAATAAAATTGACGAATAAATTTGTATTCTGCAATGTAATAGATCATAACTCTACATCATTTTTTTGAATATGTGTACAATTAGGTTTGAATAACTTCAAGTTATAATTATTGTCATGAGGATACTTGAATTAAATTGAAATATTAACTCAAAAGTAAAGCTAACTACAAATCTAATCAAATTCAACCATATCATCCAACGTCTACTCGTTTGATTCTATTCCATTAAAAATCCTTCTGGATTTTAATTCAAACTGTATTTTAACTATGTATGATGTTAATAAAATGAATTATCTTATACGATAATGACGACTCTTGATTTCTGACTCAACCGATGTATTAAATTATTGACTCCATCAGTAATTATTCAAATTTAATTCTGAAATAAATATGTATTTTATACGACGATCAGGTACAATAAATTGCATTCCATAATTGTATTCCATTCGAAGATTAATCACGCCTTTTTTGACGTTGCAGTTGAAATTTGCTTGTCAATCAGTGAATTCAATTTTTAGAAATCGATTTTTTTTATCTTTTCGTTCAACGGAATACCTGCACGTCATGAATCATTGATCTGACGACCTGGATAACGAACGTAACAAAGTAGAAGATCTGGGGAACGTAAGTCACCAGTTTGACTACCTGGACAACGTCAACTACGGGGCGGAAGTCCTGGATCACGGAAATCAACATCTCGAAGACAACGAGAGTGAAGACTACGGAGCGGACGACCTGGGGATCGAAAGTCATCAATTCGAACACCTGGACAACGTCAAGAACGTAGTGAGAATTCTGGTGATCAAAAATCACCTGCCTGACGACATCCAGAATGAAAACTATACGAAGCAAAAGACCCGGGGAACGTAAGGCACCAGTTTGACCACCTGGACAACGTAAACTACGGGGCGGAAGTCCTGGATCACGGAAATCAACATCTCGAAGACAACGAGAGTGAAGACTACGGAGCGGACGACCTGGGGATCGAAAGTCATCAATTCGAACACCTGGACAACGTCAAGAACGTAGTGAGAATTCTGGTGATCAAAAATCACCTGCCTGACGACATCCAGAATGAAAACTATACGAAGCAAAAGACCCGGGGAACGTAAGGCGCCAGTTTGACCACCTGGACAACGTAAACTACGGGGCGGAAGTCCTGGATCACGGAAATCAACATCTCGAAGACAACGAGAGTGAAGACTACGGAGCGGACGACCTGGGGATCGAAAGTCATCAATTCGAACACCTGGACAACGTCAAGAACGTAGTGAGAATTCTGGTGATCAAAAATCACCTGCCTGACGACATCCAGAATGAAAACTATACGAAGCAAAAGACCCGGGGAACGTAAGTCACCAGTTTGACCACCTGGACAACGTAAACTACGGGGCGGAAGTCCGAGATCACGGAAATCAACACCTCGAGGACAACGAGAGTGAAAACTACGAAGCGGACGACCTGGAGATCGGGAGTCATCAATTTGACCACCTGGAAAACGTAAACTACGGGGCGAAAGTCCTGGAGGACGGAAATCGACAACGAGAGTGAAAACTATGAAGCGGACGACCTGGAGATCGAGAGTCACCAGTTTGACCACCTGGACAACGTAAACTACGGGGCGGAAGTCCTGGATCACGGAAATCAACATCTCGAAGACAACGAGAGTGAAGACTACGGAGCGGACGACCTGGGGATCGAAAGTCATCAATTCTAACACCTGGACAACGTCAAGAACGTAGTGAGAATTCTGGTGATCAAAAATCACCTGCCTGACGACATCCAGAATGAAAACTATACGAAGCAAAAGACCCGGGGAACGTAAGGCACCAGTTTGACCACCTGGACAACGTAAACTACGGGGCGGAAGTCCTGGATCACGGAAATCAACACCTCGAGGACAACGAGAGTGAAAACTACGAAGCGGACGACCTGGAGATCGGGAGTCATCAATTTGACCACCTGGACAACGTAAACTACGGGGCGAAAGTCCTGGAGGACGGAAATCGACAACGAGAGTGAAAACTATGAAGCGGACGACCTGGAGATCGAGAGTCACCAGTTTGACCACCTGGACAACGTAAACTACGGGGCGGAAGTCCTGGATCACGGAAATCAACATCTCGAAGACAACGAGAGTGAAGACTACGGAGCGGACGACCTGGGGATCGAAAGTCATCAATTCGAACACCTGGACAACGTCAAGAACGTAGTGAGAATTCTGGTGATCAAAAATCACCTCCCTGACGACATCCAGAATGAAAACTATACGAAGCAAAAGACCCGGGGAACGTAAGTCACCAGTTTGACCACCTGGACAACGTTAACTACGGGGCGGAAGTCCGAGATCACGGAAATCAACACCTCGAGGACAACGAGAGTGAAAACTACGAAGCGGACGACCTGGAGATCGGGAGTCATCAATTTGACCACCTGGACAACGTAAACTACGGGGCGAAAGTCCTGGAGGACGGAAATCGACAACGAGAGTGAAAACTATGAAGCGGACGACCTGGAGATCGAGAGTCACCAGTTTGACCACCTGGACAACGTCAACTACGGGGCGAACGACGTAGGACACGAGAATGACCGACCGGACGACGTAAAGACTCAAAATTACGAAATAAAAAACCGAAATTTCAGGCAAAGTTCATGCGGAGCGGGCACTATCAATTTTGCAGGATTGCTACGAGACTGAGCACGTCACGTTACGGCCGCCTGATTGGGTGGACTAAACCTTCTATAACTCAAGAACGAGCGCACCCTCGAAGTTTTTGATAAGGAACTTTAATCTTAGATTTCGATCAGGAATCTGCATGTGAAATCTTTTCCGCGACTTGAGAATCACGCTGTATAAATTTAAATACTCATCTCTGGCGAAGTGTGTGACCAAAAACTTCAATATGATTTCCAACCGTAGAAAAACACATTTTGGAGTTGTTGTCTTATGCGGGTATACACACCTTGAAAATGATTTTTTCCAAATCACTGCTACGCTCTGAGAAAACATTCTGGTGACTCAGTTGTTTTACAGTTGATTAGTGCTATATTGATACATAGTTCATGATTTTCCCAGATTTTATGTCCTCCGCTGAACAAAATTTTAGTCCATCGAAGAAAAAGTAGTTGTCGTAGGGTACAGGTTGCTGCGTTGCATAAAATTTTTCAAACTTTGGAGAAATATTCTGTATAAATGTAATCTAGGGGCAAACCAATAACATTTCATGAATTCAAGTTGTAGACATAGAAATTTTTGATTGTAAGACTTTTTTTTCATCGTTTCGGAAAAAATATTTTACAATCAAAAATTTCTATGTCTAAAACTTGAATACATGAAATATCATCAGTTTGCTCTTAAATTACATTCATACAGAATATTTTCTGCAAATTTGAAGAAATTTCATGCAATGCAGCAACCTGTGCCCTACGACAACTACTTTTTCTTCGATGGACTGAATTTTTGTTCAGCGAAGGACATAAAATCTGGAAAAATCATGAACTATGTATCAAAATAGCACTAATCAACTGTGAAAAAACTGAGTCGCTAGAATATTTTCTCAGAGCGCAGCAGTGATTTGAATAAATTGATAGATTCAAGAACTGCATTGCCGTCAACGCCAACCACATCTCAAGTTACTTATTTTCACAAATTGAAATGGCAATAACCGAAATATAGGAAAACCTACTGTAACATTATACGTTTTATTCAGCGAACGGGGCATAATACATTTTTCTTCTGTGCAAGGATTTGTGTACGTATAGATGAGGGTTCAAATAACATTTTTTCGTCAAAAACCGAAAATCGATTTTTTTGAAATTTTAGCACTCAAATTTCAGTATCTCCTACCCTTAAAGTTGCCAGAAATTAAATTTTCCTTGAAATTAGCTATTGAGATATAAAGGTATATCACATTACGATGGGAAAGTCCAGTTACTTTCATACCTAGAAACACGCATGATACATGTTCTCCTTACTTTGCATTATTCTCCTATTTCTATCTATCTGGTCTTCGGCTTCTTCTCTTCTTCTGCTGGTTCCTTTTCCGTCTTTCCCTGTCTTCTTGCCCTGTAATAGAGAAACAATAATTATGAAAGCATATAAGTTATATTTATTTATGGAAATTAATTTTCTTTTTTCTTTCCTCTTTTTTTCTTCTCCATCTTCTTCTGTCATTCTGGTAATTTCCCATCCTTTATCCTCGTTTTCGTCCTGTAATAACAAAATATGATAGCTTAGAAGGCCAATCAACTATACTTATGTTATTTGCACCCTGACTCTATAGTTTAATAGTGCTATATAAAATAAATGATCAATACAATGATCTATCCACAAGTCGATTCATCAGAAAAACTGTCCAGCCGAAAAAATTTGGTCAAAATCACGAAATACTTTATTAATATACGGCCAGCAAAATATTTGGAACTAAATCAAATGTAATTTTGTTGATTGTTCGTTAAAGAAGAAATTCTCATTTCATCAAAACATTTTTCTGGGTGTACTATTTTCTTGATAACATCACTTTCTCAATGAATATCATATTGTGCATTGATTATCCAATTCATAGGACTCTGAAATAATTTAAATGGAAGTTCATTTTCTCTTTTCATCTTTTCCTGTGTTTCCTGTATGTTGTAAAATGATGGTTAGGAAAGCCAACAAACCATATCGATCTATCCTCTATTTCTCTATTCACACTTACTACGCTCCGCTCATATAATCCGCTTGATGTTATTCTTCTATTTTCTTCATTCTTCACTCTTTAGTTGGAATTTTTTGAAAAAATATACGTATTTTGAGATGATTGATCTAAATCAACTGACGAATGAATTCTGCACGAATAGTGATTTATCAAAGAATATTCTGTTGTGTGTCCACAGCTGCGATTAAAATTCGCTTCCGGAGGTCCCCAGACTCGACGGATACAAACATTGCAGCTGCAATTAAAGATTGGCTGAAACAAGCCAAGCATAGAAATTCATGTTCAGAGAAAAAAGGCGTATAGGATCAAAGTATCGTACTTACCTTCAGCCGTTAGTATTTTCTATTATCTTGATAATTAAATAATATTTATTATACAAATGGCTTATTTTCATTATTTTTATCGTACGCGTACAAAATGTCTGTTCGAATTAGAGAAGAGGCATGGACTTATTTCAATATTTTATCGTTGTTCTCTTTTTTTGAATGTTTTCATTAAGTTTTGATATTGTCTTGAGTTTTCATTTTTTGTTCCTTTTTCATAACAAAAATACGCGTAGACGTGTATTTGTATTTTATTTTATGTTGAAATTCTGACAAACTTTTACTACTATGATTTCTTAATAATATAACTATAATCAGTGATAGTAACATGACTGAAATCTTATGATTTTATAAAATCCTATAATATTGAGAAGTGAAATATATACCGTGACAATCACGTGAAACCGAATGGATCCATGCTACCGGACAGCGAATATTGGCGAATATGACGTCATTTTAGCGGGCTAACCATTCGTCGCGTTGAACAATCCCTAGGGTGATTTTGGCGCGCGGTCGATGCAACTCGGCAGCCATTGTTGATAGAAGCCGGCTGACTGTCAATACATCGCGGAAGGTAGACATGTGGGGTTATGTTCGTTTATTTTAAGCAAATGATTAATGAGGTGAATAAAAACTACGTGAATAAGCTATGAATATTTATCAAAAATCTATCAATTAGTTTTGAGTGATATCTTAATACAATCAAGGAATTGGTTGTTCTCGATGAACTCTTTGATTCTAATTAATTTGCAGTTATAGCTTAAGTTAATTCGTTGATTGTACTATGATATTATTTAAAACTGATTGATCGATTTTTGATAAATATCAATAACTTATTCACGTAGGTTTTATTCACTTCATTTATCATTTGCTTAAAATAAGCGAACATAACCCCACATGTCTTCCTTCCGGGATGTATTGACAGTCAGCCGGTTTCCAACAACAATGTCCAAAATCACCCTAGGGGTTTTCAGTGCAATGAGTGGTTAACCTGCTGAAAATACGAAATATTCGCTTTTCGGTAGCATGGATCCATTCGGTTTCACGTGATTGTCACGGTATATATTATAAGGTTATTTGTATATGTACTAGGGTGGTCCTTGTTTAGGGCTCGGACGAGTTTTCAATCAGACCCCCCCCCCCCCCCAAATCGACTCCAAATAATTCAAAAACAATACCTTAATTTTTTCAGATTTTTATCCAAACTCTAACCCCTTCCAAAGTGAGGGTGGATTTTCCGATTTGAAATACACGTGTTTCAGCCATATTCTCAGGATATACTTTATTCCGAGAGTAAATTTTTTTTCTTTTTAATCTGTAACTGCGAGATTTTAGTGTTCATTTGTGCTACTATTTGAGACAAAATTCACATTAATATACGGGTTAATCTAGACGAATTGCACACCCTTGAATCTGCCTTTTGTTCTCAATTAAAGGGTGTGCAATTCATCTAGATTGACTCGTATGATAATGTGAGTTTTTTCTCAAATAGTAGCACCAATGAACACTAAAATCTCGCAGTTACAGATTTTTCAAAATAATTTTACCCTTAGAATAAAATACATCCTGAGAATATAGCCGAAACACGTGTATTTCAAATGGGGAAATCCACCCTCACTCAGGGAGGGTTAGAGTCACGATAAAAATCGGAAAAATTAGGGTATTCTTTTCGAATTATTTGGACTCGATTTGGGGGCGTCTGAATGAAAATTCGTCCGAGCCCCAAATAAGGACCACCCTGAAATGTACGTATATGTACTTCTGTACATTCATATGAGTTAGATAGTTACATGAGCCTGTACCAAAAAAAGTTTCTAATAATAATGCAAACAAAAACCAACACTTCTGTAAAAACCACTTCGTTAGTGGGCGATGTGCAAATTAAGTCAATAAAAGCAATCTGATTTGTCAATAAACATGGTGTAGTTAATTGTGAAATGGATATTTTCATGCATAATACTGCATGTACTTTCAGCAATGATTAATAGGTTATTTCGTCTCGATCCAGCTTCCACATCCTAGCAATGTTGGCTGATTTCATAATTGGCTAATTTGCTTCACTATTGGAGCAATTAATTTTTTTAGGTACGTATCGTACAACAGAGGTGCGTAATTTCTAATGCGAATATGGGGTGACCCAGCCAGTAAATGAACACGACCAGTAAATGAACAGGATTGTATATACATATGAATGCATTTTTTGTGATATTTCGTGACCGTGGTGTGCAATAGAAAAAAATTCGTCGGAGACAGTCAAGTAGAAAATTCTTTTTTTAAAAGCACATTTATTTGTGCCGTTTCGAAATTAACATTTTTTCTACAAAAATATAAATAATAATGAATATTAATAAATAATATTATCCATATAAATACAGTATACAGGGTGAGTCTCTTCAAAGGTCCTAAATGGGTGGGACTTACTTGCGGCAAAGTCACGCCGTGATTCATGATTAAGCGTTGTTACCCTATCCCCACCGGCTAATTGTTTACCTGATTGGCTGAATGCGTGCCTTCGTCGTAAAAAAGTCCTACCCATTTTGGACCTTTGAAACGTCTCACCCTGTATATATGCTCACATTACTTTTAACAATACATTGAAACTGTCAATTGACCCATTTAAAAAAAAATGGAAAACGCATTGAAAAAAGTGAGGCGTATTACACATTTTCGCCCTAGTCTGTTTTAGGTCAAAATACATATCCCGTTCATTTGATCGTCCTATTCATACTGATCGTTCATTATCACCGACTTGGGCAGCTTATGTATAACGTTGAGTGCCTACCAACAAATACGTATCTACACAAAACCTGAAATACGTTTAATATCGACGGATGAATTACGCGATTATCTAACGATACAAGTAAGGTGGTGCCGTGATGAATATACGTATCGTAAGCTCATTCGCAAAACGTTTATTGGAGGTGACAAGTTTCTTAGTTAATCGTATATTAAACGGCTTCCGAAGCTTTATCCAAAACATATATTATGAGCCAAAATATACGATTTATATAGAGGTAATAATCGAATGAAAATGCAGATATTATACCTATAAGATACGTTTAAACGTTTATTTCATGTTACCTGTCTGTGTAATATTAAACGTTTATTTCATGTTACCTATCTGTGTAATATTAAACGTTTATTTCATGTTACCTGTGTTATGAATTAGGTTGTTGAGGTGGTTACGCTGCCACCATTGTTATGAATCGGATAAGAGTTGTTCAGGATTAAGATTGAGCTGCTACCAGTAGTACGTGTCTGGGTAGAGCTGTCGTTGAGTTCGTTCCTCGTTTTACACCTTAAGGTAACCGGTCTTTTGGATAATAGGTGACTGATGTGAATTGATTTATATAAATAGAAGAATAATCGTTTATTGGTAATGATTACAACGATGGTAGTACTATCTATATGAGTTTTACAAGTTTGCAGAGCTTGAGTGAAGAGTGATTTCGAGTTAATGAATTATGATTTTGGAAGCGAGTCTCGGAGTGACTGCTTTCTTTAATGATCTGAATGCAAGTGATTGAGCGACTGCTCTGGTCGACGATTGAAGAGCAAGAGTTTTTAATGGCTACTGTTGAGCTGAATGATGGGATCATTCTTTTTCATTGTTCTCCCGGGCATGAGCTTGTTTATGCAGGTGCAGTTAGTGGGCGCATAGGTAGGGATGAAGTTCTTCGAATGTAAGGATGAAACTTCCTCTGATTAGAGGCTGTAAGACTGGATGCATGCAGGATGTTATGTCTTGGGTATTGAGGGTGAGAGAGCATAGAGGAGTATGGAATAGTATGGAGTACGTAACACGCCCATCCCCGGGGGAAAAAAAATATTGCTCCTGTGAAGCAGGGGAAAATTTTTTTTTTTTTTTTTTTTTTTTTTTTTTGTAAAGCTAGCAAAAATTATTGTAAAGGTGAAATGTGTATATTTAAGGATACATTCACGCTAGTGAATGTATCTATGTGCATGGATCTACGTTAGTAGATTCATCTACGCGTACATTCGCGTTAGCGAGTGTACCTGGGTGTGTATTCACGATGGTGAATATGTCTATTTCTTACGGTAGTGCTCCTGTGAAGCAGGAGTGAAGTTTCATGAATTTTGTATAAAATTTATGTTAGGTATAGGGTTGTATATTTATGATAGTAAATATGCATAAATGTAAAAGGTATGATTTTGGTTACGAAATCATAGTACAGTTAAAATCACTTAATCGCAATAAGATTGGTTAGTTATAAATGTCTTATGCTGAGTTAGTGAATACATAAGGTATGTTGAATATGATTTTTACAATGATAAGGTAAGTAATATATTATTATTAGCATTGTAGGTATAACATATAATATAGGAAGTATTTTATTGAGTTATAATATTACATTCTTATGTTGTATAAAAGGATGTTTGAGCTGTCTGAGTGGTTTCTGTGTTTGGTGTAGGAGTGGCGGTGATTGCTGGGGGTTTAGCTTGTTGTATGATGATTTGTGTGTGGGGTGTTTGTATGTGTGACGTTTGAGCGCAGGTTACTGTCTCTTGTGTTTCTGGTGAGTTGTTTAATTCGACAGAGTTTCGATTAGCTTGGTGTCCGACCACTTGGTTATTCGGTTGTCGAGCTTTCCTAAGTGCTACGAAGATGTTGAAAATTTTGCGTGCTATTGCGAATTTATTTGCTAGGTATATTAATGATAGTGATCCGAACGCGGAGGAAATGTAATACATTATGTTTTCTATACGGTTATCGTTGTCTGTAGATTTTTGATTTTTGGTAATTTCGTCTGTGTGTTTAATGATATCGTCTAATGTTAGGCCGTTTGAAGTTAGGTCTTTAGAATTTAAGTATGGGGTTTTGTTAAGTATTGATACAGGGATGAGGGATAGGTTTTTGTTTCTGGATAGGTCGTAAAAGTTTGAGATGTTTAGGTTGAATTTGGGTGCGTAGGAGTTAGTTTCTATTGTTTGATAGTGTTTTGTTGTTGATAGGGAGATTGTGTCTGAGTTCGCTGTACATCTGTTGCTTAGTTTCAGTATTCCGGAATCGTTTAAAGATATTTGGATAGGGTTTTTGTCCGTGCATACGATGTGTATGATTTCTGGTTTGGTGAGGGAATAGATCCAGGAGTTGGATGTCATTAATTCTGTCCAGTATACACCGTTGAACGTTCCAAGTCTGACGTCACATGTTCTAATGTCTGTCTTAGTTGGTTGAATGAATAGTCCTATTTCGCAAATGATTTGATTGTTAGTGTGGAATAGTGGTTGGTTTTGTCTGCAAATATAATTTTCTAGTGATATCATGCATTGGCTGAATTTTAGTTCAGTTAGTTTGAAATATAGGGTTCTGTCTCTCGTTATTGCTATGTAATCGCTACTTGGTCTGATATATGCGAATTTATCGTCCGTGGTATCGTAGTGTTGTTTAACAGGGATCGGGATTAGTCGGTAGATGTTAAAGGTATTGGTGTTGAGTAGTGGTATTGAAATGATGTAAATGATTTTAGCGTCTATATAAGTTACTTCGAGTCTTGAGAGTCTTATTAATTCTTGTGCGTATTCGTTTTCTAGGGGGACTGGGAAGTGTTTTGTAGGGTTGCGACTTTGTATTTGTCTAATTGATGACATTATTTGTTCTGGTGTTAGGATTTTGGGATGAAGTATGCCCTGTCTTGCAAATAAAATTGCGTCTATTAGGTTATTGAGGTCGAGTTCATATTCATTTGTGTATTTGTCCAACTGCATGAAATGTTTTAGGATAATGATATTACCTCTGTTAGTGATTGTATCTTCAACTAGGGTGGCGATGAAATTGTTTAATTCTATGGTTTTAGCTTGTAACTCGTTAATTTGGTGTTTGATTTCTTGTAGTTGGGTTCTATGTTCGCCTAGTGTGGATTTTATGATGTGAGTTTGGTCTTTTAACAGTGAAGCTAGGTGGTTAGTGTTTGTGAACAGTTGTTTGATTTGTTTATTATAATGTTCCGCATCTTCTGAGTCTAGAGTACCGAACAATGTTTTACTGACTTTGCCTATGAAGTGGAAAGGGGGTGATCTTTTGGGTCTGTAATTGAGATATTGTGTGAGGTATTTTTCTATGTTCGTATCGTTGTGGTAGCCGATAAGAGTACCTATTTGGTTTCGTTGTTCAGTAATGATTGACATACGGTTCTGAAGCATTTCTATATGATCTTTCATTTCACATTTAGGTAAGTGAATTCTGCATTTCTCTGTTATTGCTGTCAAATAATTGTTTAATTGTTCAAATTTTCCGTTTAAGTTGTCTAGGTCTACAAAGTTAATTAGTTTCCACTCGTCACTATAAGTCTTGAGGTTTTGCACGTGTTCGTAGTAGATGCCTGGGTTATCTTTGAATGCGGCGATTTGGTATAGGTTGTTGGTTGCGTCTGGTTCGGCTAGTGCAGTCCTGAAATGTATTTTGTTACAGTGTTGCGGTGTATTAGTATGCTGACTTGGTGTGTTTTGGTTTCGAGTTTGTTTACTAAAGGGCGATTAGGCATATTGGTCCTAGTGATCGGCTGTAAGTTCATTATTGGTTCGTACTTGTTGGTGAAAGGTCGTGAAAGAGTTTTTTGAAAAGTTGCAAAGATGAGTGGGGATTTATTTGTATCATCGCGGTTGGAGCGACAGATTGAGTTTGAGAGAGGTAGGTTCATCTTCTTTGGTTCGGTGTTGATTGTTATAGTTTTTTGTGGGGTGCTTGTATTATTTTGTCTTTTCTTTTTAGAATTTAGGGCCGAGTTGGTTGCGGCTGGTGCGAGCTCGCAAGTATGGTGGTCGATGCGGCAGCTAAGGGTGCCGTATTTCGACCATTGGGCAGAGCGGTCGGCTGCGCTTTGGGCTGCTTGGTCACGGAGGGGAATCTGTTTGACAGCTAAGGGATGGGTGAACCGTCAAACTTTTGAAGAAGTTTGCGACTTTTGTTTCCGGAACCGTGTCCGGGACGGTACGTCATTCACACGGATGACGTCTCATGAGTGGGCGCCTCGCACTGTAGATATGCGGCAGTGCGGGCGCTGCACGGTGCTTTTGGACGTCGAGACGGCAGGTGGTTGTGAGATGTGCCGACTGGACTACGCGGTTTACGTGATGGTTGAGAGACGTTTGATTTACCCAGAAGATTCTTTAATTAGTTTATTCATGTAAGGGGTGGCGATATGGAGTTTTATAAATTTTGTTATTCGTGAAATTTTGTATTTGTAACGTCTTATTTTCCTTTCCTTATTAATTAGGTTATGGTAGTTTTTACATTTGAGCTAATTTAATTTTATTTATGTGAACGATTTTTGTTCTGTGGTCGTTTATTCCGATTTCTGCGTTAATGTCGTTAATGACGCGGATTATTTTATATGGTCCTTTATAATGGTCATCCAATTTCTTTCTCGTTTCGTTAATTAGGTAGACATATTGGCCTGGTTGAAAGGTGTGTACGTTTATGTGTTTATCATATCTCTGTTTCGATTTAGATTTTGCGTTATTAAGGTTTCTTATCGCGTCTTGTCTGGTTTCTTTAAGCCGGGTCATGATTTCCTGTAGGTAGTCCTCGTATTTGTTTGAAACGTTTTTGTCTGACCGTATATTTGATAATTGACGTGCCGTTATTCCGAAGATTAGTTCATGTGGTGTATAACCGGTGCCTTCATGTACCGATGTATTGTATGAGAATATTGCGAATCTGATCCATTTGTCCCAGTTATTTTTATTATTAATGTAGTGTTTTAAGTATTCGATTAAGACTTGATGGCTACGTTCGAGGGAGCCGTTGGATTGGGGATGGTAAGCTGTGGTTTTTATTTGTTTAATACGGAATATTTTGGCTAATTGTTTCATAATAGGACTGAGAAAATTAGGGCCTTGGTCCGTTAAGATAGATTCAGGTGCTCCGTAGCGGCAAATAAAATTTTCTGCGAATGCTTTAGCGATCGTTATTGCTGTTTGATTTTTAAGAGGTATTGCTTCTGAATATTTAGTTAAATTGTCTTGAATTGTGAGCAAATATTTATTTTGTGAGTTAGAAGTTGGTAGAGGTCCTACAATGTCCAATGATACTTTTTCGAAAGCGGTTGTTGGTGTATCTGTTATCACCATTGGGAGTTTAACTTTATTTCTAACGAGTTTGCGTCTTTGACAACTTTCGCATGATTTTATAAATTTTCCTATATCGATTTTCATACTTGGCCAGAAATACATTGCTCTAATTCGTTTATAGGTTTTTGTTATGCCCTTGTGGCCTGCTATTACTGAATCATGGTTTTCGCGGATTATTTCTTGGATTTGTTCCGGTTTAGGTACGTTGATCTCGTTCAAGCAAATATTAACTGTGATATCTGTGTAGTCGAAGACTCTCCTGAGTATGTTTTTAATCGCGAACCAATTTAATTTGTCAAATCCGCTTCCTAATTTTGAGATTGAGAAAGATTTAATGCGTTTTGCCTGTAGTATGTCTCGGAGGACAGTTAGTGTGTTATATATTCTGTCCGTTGTTGATTTTTCGCAATGTTTATTTTGTGTTATTAAGCTGAAGATAAATTTCTTCTTATTAGGTGTTACGATTACGCTATTTACCTCTGGGTTTTGTGATTTAAGAAAATTTATATCTAGACTTCCGATATCGATTAATTGTTTAGCAACTCCTTTTTTTATAACGCAGTCAGCTGACATACAGTGTACGTAATTGTCTTTCTTCATGAGGATGTCGTCATTCGTTTCTTTAATATTGGTCGCTATTGGTGTTGGGTCTGTGTGACTGGTATGTGGGATTGGATTTTGTGTTGGGTTTTTCTGTGGTTTTTGATTGTGCGAAGATGGGTTGGGAGGTGGTATTTGTTGTAACGTTGGTTTTTGGGGTGGTGGATTTAGAGGTGTTGGAGGTTGAGCAGGTGGGTTTGAAAGAGGATTTAGTGGTTGATTTCGAAGAGTCGAGTTTTGTTGTTCTTCGTGTAAGTTATTTCCTTCAATATTGTGTAACTCTTGGTTTTCGTTATAGAGGGGCACATTATCTTTGTGGATTTTGTCTGTATGGTTGGTATCTGAGTTTCCCTGTACGTTTGGGTAGTCAAGTTGCATGGGGATCTGATTATATGGTTCTGGGTTTGCGGTGTTATCTTCTTGGTTTTGTATATGTGTTGATGTCGGCTTAAAATCACAAATAGTTATTGTTATGTCTGAATTTCGGAAAATGAAATAAATCATTGATCGAACTGTTTTCCAATTTAGTTTGTCGAGTCCGCAACCGATTTTTGGAATTGATATTGATTGTACGTTATCTGCTTCTAGTTTTATTTTGAGTTTGCATAGGATATTGTACATAGTTTCATATGTCGGCTTGCCGTAAAATTCAGCTTTCGTGATTAGGTTATATACTTTGGTATTATCATAAGGTGTTACTATGATGTCACCTACTTGGGGGCTCTTTGATTTTAACACGTCGCGGTCAATAATATTTCGTTCAATCATTTCTTGTGCTATGCCTTGTCCGATTAAACAGTCGGCTGGAATGCAATGTGCTATATTATCGTCTTGTATGAATAGGTCTTCGGTAGTTTCTATTATAAGTTGATTTGTTAGAGCTGGTAAGATTTTTAAGAGTTCTCGAAATTGTTTATATGATGGTTTATGATAGATGGATTTTGCGATTGGAGGTATATTGTGTTGTGGTGGAACGGTAGATTTAGGCATTGTAACTTGTTTTCCTTTAACTACATCTGAGTATAGTTTTCTCGAATTAGGTTTAGGGGTGAGTTGTTCACTAGAATTCAGTAATTTTTCTTTATGGGCAGGATCCTTGGAACTTGAGGCACATGATTCTTTGGGGGTAGGAAGTGTTTGTTTATAAGGTCGGTCTGCGGAGTTTGAGGTCCGCGATCCGCTGGAGGTGGGGAGTTTCTGTTTATAATAAGGCACGTGGTCGTCGTCTGACGATGAAGAGCTAGGTGGTAGTGAGGGGGTTTTAGGCTTTCTTGGTCGCAGTTTGTATTTGTGTTTGTGTGTAGGAGATTGCGCGCTATTGCGTTCGCTGCGTCCTGTTTTATTTTCGTGTGTGCCACTTGAGTCTAAGTTATCGGTAAGCTGATACGAGGTAAGGTTTGAATCTCTGTTTTGTTCCTGATTGTTTTTAAATGGGGATCGTGGTGAAGTGTTTATGAGTTTACGTGATTTTTTATTTACGGGTAGATTATCTGGTGAGCTGTCAGTATACGTAGCGTTTCGTTTTTGCATAATTCTTTCAGATAATGGTAAATCATCGATAGAAGTGTCGGTGTGGGTAACGTTATGGTTTTGGTCTATTCTTTTGTATAGTGGCATATCGTCAACAGAAGAGATGGTAGGTGAGTCTATTATCATTGGTCTAGTAGTTTTTGAAATGATAATTGGGTTTTTAGGCATTGGGAAACTGTCTGTTGAGTCACTTGTGGATACTTTCTGCATCGAGTCATCTGAGAGACTGTCGATTTCGGTATCAGTTAATGAATTATTTTCCGTATCTTCTTCTAGAGGGTGAATTAGTCTTTTTGTAGGTATTGGATCGTCAGTGGAACTGTCAGTTAATGAATAGTTCGCTAAAGGTACGTTCTGAAAATGTGTTGTTTCTTGTTTTATCGGTAAGGAGTCTATAGGAATTTGGTTGGGTGCGTCTTTTTCGAGAGTTGAGTCGGCGTTGGCTTTATGTTTCTTTATAGGAGCGGGGTTTGGTGAGTCATCTGTACTTTGTCGCGCGCGAGTTGGAAATTGGTGAGATTCTTTTCGTTGTTTTGCGTCAGGTTGTGTTATGTTATCTGAACTAGAATTTCGGTTTCGTTTTCCGTGTATCGGCAATAGTTTATCAGAGTCTACGGGTGGATTGCGCGATAATGCGTCTGCATTGCAGTTAATTTGACCTTTCTTGTATACTACGTTATAGTCGTATTCTTCTAATTTGAATCTCCATCTAAGTAATCGCGAGGTAGGATCTTTGACGCTGCTGACCCAAACAAGAGGTTTGTGATCGGTAACGAGTGTGAATTTATGTCCGTATAAATAAGGTCTGAAGTGATGGACTGAGTATACGATGGCTAGTAATTCTTTCTCGATCACAGAGTAGTTTAGTTCTGCTTTGTTTAGTGTTCGTGAAGTATAAGCTATCGGTAGGTCTTCTCCTATTTCACCTTGGCTGAGTACGGCGCCGATCGCGTATTTAGACGCGTCAGTTGTTAAGATGAATGGTAGGTCGAATTTAGGATATTGCAATATAGGAGACGTGCATATCGAGTCTCGCAAAATTTCAAATGCCATTTGGTGTTCGGACGTCCAAATGAATTTAACGTCTTTTTTTAGTAGTGTTGTAAGTGGTCTCGATATTTTAGAAAAGTTTTCGATGAAGCGTCTGTAATAACCGATAAGACCGAGAAATTGTTTAATCTGTTTAGCTGTTCTAGGAACCGGGTATGCTTTAACTGCTGTTATTTTCTTCGGGTCTGGTTTTACACCGTTTTCCGTAATGATATGTCCTAAATAAGCAACTTCTTTTCTTAGGAATTCGCATTTGCTGACTTGCAAGCTCAAATTTGCTGTTTGTAATCGATTAGCTAGTTTTCTGAATTTACTTTCATGTTCTTCTAAAGAGTGCGCATAGATAACGATGTCATCCAAATATACGAATGCTACGTTTCCTTCTAAACCGGATAGAACTTGGTCCATTAATCTTTGGAACGTTGCCGGAGCGTTCTTAAGTCCGTAAGGCATATTATTGAATTCATAGTGACCGTGGGGTGTTGAAAATGCTGTTTTGTGCGCGTCAGTTGGGTCCATAGGGATTTGGTGGAAACCTGAAGCGAGGTCAAAAGTTGAGAAATATTTAGCGTTTCCTAACTGGTCGAGTATATCGTTTATGTTTGGTAGTGGATACGCGTCACCTATAGTTTTTTCGTTTAGTTTCCGGAAGTCTATAACCATTCTCCATTTTTTCTTACCTTCTGCGTCTGGTTTTTTGGGCACGATCCAAACGGGGGAATTGTAGGGTGAGGATGATGGTTTGATTACATTTTGGTTTAATAATTCGGAAACTTGTTTCTGTATTTCGTCTTTGTGGACGGTTGGGTATCGATATTGTTTTACGTTGATCGGATTATCATCTGTGGTAAGGATTGAATGTTTTGTTAATGATGTGTTTGACAATGTGTCGCCTGGTAGGAAAAATAGGTGATTGAATTCTGTTGTAAGTGTTAGTATGGACTCTTTCTCTTCGTTGTTGAGATGGTCGAGGTGTAGTGAGTTTTTAAGGACCGATAATCTTTCTGAACGATTATTATTGTCGTCGACGGGTATTTCGGGCATATTGGTTCCGATCGTGTCGTTTATCATCAGCACGTTTGAATTAGCTTGCATATTTGGAGTTTGATTATTAGATTTGGTATTGTAGATTAGTACTGAGATATTCGAGTTGTTGAAAGTTGAAGTTACAACTTGTAAGATTTTGTCCCATTTCTGTTTGCCTAGTTCAGTTGATTGTTCGGGAATTGAGATTGATTTTGTGTTATTTGATTCTAGATGGATTTTTAGAGAGTTTAGAGTTTTGGTGATGATTGCGTCGTCTATATCACTGGAGTATGTTTCCATGACAATTGAGTGGTATAATACTTGCGAGCTGTTAGGGATTATGTCTTTTATGGTATCTCCGATTATATCATTTTTTGCGAATGTAATTAGCTCGTACTCGTTTATATTCAAAGCTTTTAATATTTCGACTGAGATTCCTCGTAGTATTTGAAATTTCTGCGGTATGAAGTGGAGAATCGGGCCTGAAGAATTGCGTATATCACCGTTAATTTTTGAAATTTGTGGAGTGCGAGTTTGCTTTATGGAACTTTTGGGATCGAGTGTACTTGGAGGTTTGTTGACAGGTTCTAGGGTTACCGTCGGCACACTTATCTCAACAGCTGATTCGTTCGAGTTTATTGCGAGTATACATGCTTGACCGCTAATGTTTGTTACTAATGCCTTACCGCAGTGAATATTGGGGCCTAAATTAATGGTATCTACATAGCCTTCTTTGATTCCTGAATTTGAAACTCTAATAGGAATTACTTGGGCAGTACGACTTGGTATTATGATGGTGGTGGGAATTTGTGGCTTGTGTTTTTGGAGTTCAAAAGGGATTACCGTATCTGTCAAAGTTAATGTATTATTTCTGTAGGATACGACGGCTTTTTCTCTATATAATAATGGCTGTCCGATAATGCCGTCTTGAGCTATCGGGAAATCTTCTTGGACAACGTGAAATTCATGTTCTTCGTCGTTGATTTGTAATTTAGTTGCTGCTAAAGTATTAGTAAATCCGTCCGTTATTCCTGTCATTTTCCGCATTTTGGTTCTGTCACATTCGGTTTCTTCTTTTAGGGAATTGATTTTAATGATATTCAGATCCGCACCGGTGTCTATTATAAATTTAGATTTCGTCTTCAATTCTTTTGTATCGATTTCGGCAACTGGCAATAGTCCATCAATCGGTTCTGATTTAGTTTCAAGGACGTGATTTATTGTGCTGTTGAACGCGGCTGAGTTTGTGCTGAGTCCGTCGGCACGTTCTCCCGGCGGATAGCATTTGAGTTTAAAGGGCTCTGATTTTGTTGTCTCTGTGCGTTATTATAGGCGCGTCTTCGGCAATTTTCAATTGTGTGACCTTGACGCTTGCAATAGTTACAAGATATGGAAGAATATTGCGTATTTCGTTGATTTGACTGTTGTGGTTGGTTAGGTTGTTGATTTGACTGTTGGGGTTGGTTTTGGGACTGCTGTTGTTGGGTATTGTAGGCACGTTGTCTGCAGTTTTCTATCGTGTGTCCTTGGCGTTTGCAATGGTAACAGAATGTAGGAAGGTGCTGTGCATTTGGTTGGTTAGGCACTCGTCTGTTTGGGGGTTGTGATAAGTTATCGCGGGCGCGCTGTCTGCAATCGTTTACTACGTGTCCTCGACGTTTACAGTAGTCGCATGAAATCGAACGGTATTGGTAATTAGGTTGTCGGGGTCGGTTAACGTTTGCGTTATGAGTATTACGATTTTGGAGTTCTTGTTCTTCTGTCAGAGCTATTTCTATAGCTTCTGCTAAAGTGGTTGGGTGTGAACCGGCTACTCGGAATTCAATTTCTGGGATTAAGCCTCTGACAAAACATTTAAGTACATTGGTTTGGATTGCTGTTATCATGCCAGCAGTATCGCCAGAGTTTGAGTTATTTATTGCTTGTGTTGTGTTGTGTAATATGTCTTCGACTCTCGCGCTATAATCTAAAACACGTTGGTCACTTTTTTGTTTGACATTGTTCAACTCTGCTTGCCATTCGAAAATTGACTTTTTGGGTAAGAAAGCTCTTTTTAAGACTGTTATGATTTCATCAATACTATTATATTCTTTACTTCCTAAATATGATTCAGCGGTTCCATAGATTTTAGTTCTAATCATTCGCGTCAAGACTGGACATTGAGCTGGTTTAACGAGGGGCTTTGCATTTTCGCAGCTTCTTATGAAGTTATTAATATTCAAGTTTTTTCCATCAAAATATGGGATTGTATCTAGTATGTCTTTAAGAGACCAATAAGAGGTTTCTGTTTCCTCAGATGAAACTCCGGGTTGATTAGGCATTTTGCGATTCTGTGATTTAGATTATTTCGTTTAAGACGTATGTATGTGTTTATTATAATTAGAGATAACTTACAAGCTGATGATGAGGATTATGAAAATTTTCATTCTAATACGAATCTGAGTTGATCTTGGAGGTGAAGCTGTTGTGTTGGACTGCGTCGGGTATCGAGGAGTCTTCGAGAAGAGTATAGGTGTCACGGCTCAGGAAACTGGATCTTGTTGTAGCGAGATTGCTAATCGTTGGATTCAGATGAATCTTTGTGGGGCTAGGTGCCTTTGAGGATGTAGTCGAACTTCTTTTCTTGTAGCAACTTTGATTTTATTGCTGAGTTTTCTGCGATTTTGTAGAAGTAGTTGAAGAACTTTGTATCACGTTCTCACTTTGATATCTTGTAGATTTGGTAGATTTGGTAGATTTAGTGGAGGATTTAGTAGATCTTGTTGATTTAGTGATTTCGTAGATTTTGTGATTTGGTAGATTTTGTAGATTTTGTGGATTTAGTAGATTTTGTAGATTTAGTGGATTTGGTAGATTTTGTTGATTTATTGATTTAGTAGGTTTTGTTGATTTCGTTCTTTATGACTTGTCACAAAGGTTGAGAGTGTGGTGGATTTTCCACGAAGAGTTGCACGTTCAGAAATTAGTAATCACTAATATCACGCATATGTAAAGATGTAGAATTCACTTATTTTGTCACTGCACATTCCGGTAAACGAGGTAGTACCGCTGCCACCATTGTTATGAATTAGGTTGTTGAGGTGGTTACGCTGCCACCATTGTTATGAATCGGATAAGAGTTGTTCAGGATTAAGATTGAGCTGCTACCAGTAGTACGTGTCTGGGTAGAGCTGTCGTTGAGTTCGTTCCTCGTTTTACACCTTAAGGTAACCGGTCTTTTGGATAATAGGTGACTGATGTGAATTGATTTATATAAATAGAAGAATAATCGTTTATTGGTAATGATTACAACGATGGTAGTACTATCTATATGAGTTTTACAAGTTTGCAGAGCTTGAGTGAAGAGTGATTTCGAGTTAATGAATTATGATTTTGGAAGCGAGTCTCGGAGTGACTGCTTTCTTTAATGATCTGAATGCAAGTGATTGAGCGACTGCTCTGGTCGACGATTGAAGAGCAAGAGTTTTTAATGGCTACTGTTGAGCTGAATGATGGGATCATTCTTTTTCATTGTTCTCCCGGGCATGAGCTTGTTTATGCAGGTGCAGTTAGTGGGCGCATAGGTAGGGATGAAGTTCTTCGAATGTAAGGATGAAACTTCCTCTGATTAGAGGCTGTAAGACTGGATGCATGCAGGATGTTATGTCTTGGGTATTGAGGGTGAGAGAGCATAGAGGAGTATGGAATAGTATGGAGTACGTAACACCTGTCTGTGTAATATTAAACGTTTATTTCATGTTACCTGTCTGTGTAATATTAAACGTTTCAGGAGTGACGTTCATTAAAGGTACGTAGTACACGTTTTTTATATCGATGTATACCGGATTGATATTCGTAAATTGAACGTTGTGTAGTTGGTAATATAAACGTGTATAATATACGTTTCTGAGAAATGTTAAATATACGTTTAACTGAGGAACTTTGAGGCTCGGAATAAACGTAGAGTATATTAGTTTTTTATACGTTTTAACAACGAACCAGTTCTTATTGGGAAATGTCAGGGAATTGTTTTCCAATGTTTTTGTGGCCACCCTGGTGACGCACTCGCCATGAAATTCCTCGTTTCGCGCCCGTGCCATACAAATAACTATTTCAGCGTCTCAAGTAGAGTATATTGATGCACTAATAATTGGTGTGCCATTGTTCGAGATACTAACTCTTCTCGTCATAAAGAACACTTAACAATTTTCGGAAGAACCTTCAGAAAATTGAGAAAAAAACGTATGACCATCCTAAATATCGCTATGATGTTTATCAGGATGGAGTGAGCCGTTTATGAAAATTGAAATATCTATGTATTCAAGTTCAAATGAGAAAAGAGAAAATAGTAATACTTATATAGGTTTTGATAGTAAATGATATACGCGTACTACTGATAAATATTTTTATATTATTTTATGTACATTCGGGGTATGTATTTTCAAATCCGAATGTGGAATACCCCGGTAAACTCCGTCTGCATATCGGGCACCGGTCAATTATGCGTTCAGCGCAAGCAGTGCAGCTGCATAGGTAACTTTCGTCTCAATTTTTCGCAAGGAAGCCGCTGGTATGCTCATGGTGCGCGAATTTTGCAACGACCGGTACAGTAATTGTCAAATTCACAAATTAATTTGAAAAAAAATCAAACGTAAATTAGGTTGTATCGAGGGGAAAGATGTACTTTATCCGAGGGGTGAATCACGGGGGAGATTTGGTGTACAAGCGGTAGGAGATGTTCGGAGATGTAGGGAAATATTGGGCGATGTTATGAGATGTTGGGAGATGTTGGGAGATGTTGGGAAATATTGGGCGATGTTAGGAGATGTCGGGAAATATTGGGAAATATTGGGCGATGTAGGGAAATGTTGGGAGATGTTAAGAAATATTGGGAGATGTTGGGCGATCTTGGTGGAGATGTTGGTTGTCGTCAACGGTTGACGAAGCTATTAACAGATGTCGGCAGTGATACGGAGGTGGCAGAAGAATACGAGGTATAGAAATTAGAAAGATACCGCATAAAGCGCATCACAGGTCACAGACGGCCATATCATGTTTTGATTTGTTTCGCGCGTCACGCAAATCGTGAGCTGACGCTTAAGAGTTTTAAAAAGTGGTCGTAATGAAACAAACAGATGAAGATTTCTTTGAGAAAATAGAAAGTGAACTGAGTGTCATAATACCCTCACATTTAAAGAAACTATTAACATTGCACGGATTTGCAAATAATTTATCGATGGGAAATATCTCTGAGAGTGACTTAACCGAGATAGAACGTTTCAATAAAGATATGCTTAGCTCTATTATTGACAAGGAAGAAATCCCTAACTATGTTGGAATTTTCGCGAAGAACATGAAAAATTTTCTCATTTTTAATGGGGAGAAAAAACTGTTGTTTAAAATGAAGGATCATATTTTAAACAAAACACGGAACGTGTCGTCAAAACTCTCAAAATCGAGTAAGAATTATAATAAAAGTGCACTCAACGTCAGCGATAAAAACCCTGAATTAGCAGAAGAAAATATGAACGAAGAACGTGAACATTTTCTGAAGCTGGTGCAAAAAAATATTCACGAATCTGTAATGTTGCTCGACGAAGAAAAACAAGAAAGTTTTTCAGCTAAACTCGAATCAATCGACTGCACCTGTCTATTAGATAGCTATGGCGATTTATACTCGATGATTAAGTGTACATTATGCAAGTCGAAATTCAAGGTAAGAAGTAAATTAACTTATAAATGAAGCTTTATAATATAATATATCGCATTACGTTCAAAAAAAATCGCGCTAAAAAATATAATAAATTTACTTCAATTTTGCGTTCAATCTTATAAACATCTAAAAAAATATTTCGTTAGAGTAAATAAAAAATATTCTCCGCAAATGAGTAATTATTGTTAAAAAATACTTCTGTTTATGAAATGTAAACCATTTCACTCGCTATTCTACTTACAATGAAATTTTGACGTACATTTTATGGAAACAGACGTTCATTTAAATAATGAGTAATTCTACAAATGAATCGAATTTATGACAAACAAGGCTGTTTTCTTTGCAACATTGTGATCTACATTCATAAATACTATTTCAGGTGTATGTACCCTAGGGTGATTCAAATTTTTTTTTTTTTTCTCACCAACAGGCTCAAAAGTTTCATCCAGGTATAAAATGATGCCTGTTAAAATATGAGCTCTTAACATCAATATTAAGTTGCTCCGCATCGCACTTCTCGATTTTCCGTAATAACATGGGATAAATTATTTTTGCTTCTTCTGATTTTCATAACTAGCAAATCATACACCACACAGAGAATCTACAGACATATTTTTGTAGAGAATCGAACGCTCAACAAAAAAGTTCGAAGTCATTTTCTAATCAATTAATTAATTATTTAATTTTTTTTATTTAATTCTCTACACAAATATGTCTGTAGATTCTTTGTGTGACGTATCATTTGCTAGTTATGAAAATCAGAAGAGGCAAAAATAATTTATCCCATGTTATTCTTACGGAAAATCGAGAAGTGCGATGCGGAGCAACTGAATATTAATATTAAGAGCTCATATTTTAACAGGCATCATTTTATGCTCGAATGAAACTTTTGAGCCTGTTAGTGAGAAATTTTTTTTTTTTTTTTTTGACCCACCCTAATGTACGCCCTCAAACAAATTTCTGCTTCTTTCAAGAATTTACTCCTCATTTTTCGACAATTTATGGTACAGTAATCGATACAACTATTCCGATTGTTTTCAAGGTACAAAAATACAGGAAGGCAGGCACGACCAATGCGCGATGGTTGATAGGAAATTTCAAACAGCATTTCATGAAACATATAAAGGATTTCAATGTCGAACAACCAAAAAATAAAAAATCCAATACAATTCACAATTATATGACAGCCACTTCGGCGTCAATTTTTGCGTCGACCTCGACATCAACCGCAGCATCTACTTCTACATCAAGACCGAAATCAACACTATCAAAATCTAAGCACACATCGACGCCCGCAGACCTGTTGGTAGATACAGCGCCCTCCACGAGTTTCGATCATTCTGAGGACAAATCACCTGTACAAAATTCATCTAAGATATCCATTGGAGTAAAAAGAAACTCTAATTGCAAAGGAACGGAAAAAATACCTCCGAAGAAAGCCAAATTGTCCGAATCACCTTCGAAACTTAGTGATGAGAATTCGCCTCCGGATTTTCATAGAGGCAGGGCAGATGATACTTCAGAGATCATTTGTCCTGCCGATTTGGAAACTTCTTCTACATCAAACAACTGCAGTACAGATGTTAATCGCTCGCCTTGTTCAAGTGAATGCAGCAGTAAATGGAAACACGATAAGTACTCAAGGCGATCGAGAGCACAGAGAAGACGCGAAGAACACATTGATAATCAACCAGTCATGACTAACTATTTTCGCCAGGTGGACGAAATTCCAAAATTACTCCAAGAGAATAAAGAGCTCAAAACTCGATTACTAGAGGAAGTACCTCAAATTTTACCCGCGAACGAAGAGTTTGATAGATCACAAGGCACGAATGAAAATATTCGATCGCTATTAACATTGCTACAAAAATCAGCAATAACAAATAAAAAACACAAAAGTCAAAATAACAAGTTCGAGCCTGAGTTAATGCAATTTTGTTTGTATTTGTATATAATTGGGGGCAGGTTAATTTATGAAACGTTACACGCAAACTTAAAAAAATCGATCCCTTCCGTAAGTACTATCCAGAGGCACATTAATAATTCAAATCACATAGTAGAGGCATCTTTGAGATTTGAGGAATTAAGTACGTTTTTGTCAAAGCGAAACTTACCAAAAGTGGTTTGGATAAACGAGGATGCCACTGGTATCACAGGTCGGATTCAGTATTGTTCAAAAACGGATTCAATTATTGGATTTGTAAGTCCACTCGGTGAGGATGGTTTATCAAAAATGGATTGTTTTCCCGCCACCTCAGCGCAGAGTATACAGAAATATTTCGCCGAAAATGAACGATCAAAATACGCGTATGTTGTAGTGGCACAATCGCCCATTGATAAAAGTCCATCTTTTTGCCTCAGTGTTTTTGGAACAGACAATCGTTTCACAAGTCAAGATGTTTCCCGCCGTTGGATTACCATGAAAAAAGAAGCTAAAGAATTTGGTATACGTATTTTAGGATTTTCTTCAGATGGGGACACGCGTCTTATGAAAACAATGCGAATATTTTCAAAGTTTTTATGTGCGAATGAACAGCCTAGATGGACATGGTTTCAGACGAATTTAACAGCCGGAGACATATGCGTACAAGACACGGTCCACATTGCAACCAAAATGAGAACCCGTTTGCTGAATAATAAAATAATTTTGCAAATAGGGGATTATGAAGCATCTGCTAGTCACTTAGTAGACGTTGTTAATAAAATATCCAAAGATAAACATCTCTTAACATTATCGGATCTAAAACCCGATGACAAAATGAATTTCAAGGCCGCAGAAAAGATGTCATCAACATTGGTAGAAGAAGTTTTAGGAGAAGTAGTTCAAGATTCAAACGGGACAGTCGCGTTTTTGAAATTAACTAGATTATTATTGCAAAGTTACTTGAACAAAAACGAAACCATGCATACCAGAATTCATAATATGTGGTACTGTGTATTTTTTTTAAGAATCTGGCGGAACTGGTTACACCAAAATAATTTCTCTGTAACCAAAAATTTTGTGAGTTTGAACTGTTATTTATGTTTTGAATTGAACGCACATGCAATGATAAAGCTAGTCCGACTTTATAGAGATGATTCACAATTTCAGGAAGAATGCATGTTCACTCCGTGGCTATTCAGCTCCCAGCCATGCGAGCAAATTTTTCGTGATCACTCACTTCCACTTTTTCCTCGGTTGTGAATTTTAGTATTTATGACATCATGAAAAGGTTGTCCAAAATACAACACATAAATAATGCTGTGACCGACTTGTCAGAAAAAATAACTTTTCCCAGGGAAGCTAAACATGGCAAATTCGGCAAAAATAATAAAACATCCACGACAGATAATCACTACATGAGTGATCATGAAATAGAGGAGTGCGTTATGAATGCACTCGAAGATGTCAAGAGGGATTGCAGCAAACTTGGAATGACGCTTTTCAATAATAATGAAGCATGGTAGAAAGTTAACATTTTCAATTATAATATTGATCGATTAGAAAACGAAGATATACCGAATAACATCGAAAATGAAATGGATGTCAACATTTGCGATGGTGTCGATGAGGCTAACGCTGTAGTAGAAGATCGGCTAAATGGTTTAATTGCAGATTCAGATGACGAATCGGAAAATAACGGTCCACCCTCTGATATTGCCGAACTAGGTATAATGGAATTAGATGGCACAAAAAAAATTTATGGAGAATGTTTAAATATGACAGATCTTGGCAGTCAACACAAATCAGAGCGTGCATTTTTGAAAGTTAAAGTTGGGAATGATGTCAAAACGATTCGAAAATCGTCATTGTGTTGGTTACTCAATGAACAGCCGAATAAATTGAGCGCCGATCGTCTTATACGAGTTTGCGGAAATACAAATGTTTCTAACATTGGTCGAATAAATCCCGCCAGCGAATAAAATTTAACTGGCGTCTTAATTAATGTAGAAGATTATTACGCAGTATTTTACGATGATGCGTGGTATATTGGTCGTGCTATTGAAGGAATAAGGGACCATCACCGCTCCAAGTCTTCCAAACAATATAAAGTCAAATTTCTCGAGGAAAGATTTTATCAATTTAATTGGCCCAAAAAAAATGACGTCCAGTTGGTGGAAGGGTGTTTTATCTTTTTCGGTCCCATTAAGATGACGGGCAATTTACCCATGGCAATATCGCAAGTCCAAAGAGACAAAATAATTACAAAATTCAAAGAAATGAAACGTGACAGAAGAAGCAGCTAGAATTACAGATAACCTGTAACCGAGCCTGTAACAGGCTTTAGGGGCGATAAAACCAATATGTGATACGTATAGTCTTATATGACATAAGAATATAATATTTGTAATGTCCTTGATTATTTTTACTACTATAAGTAATATAAGTATAATATATTCATTTATTCTTACTGAACATGGTGGGCAGTTGAACAATTGCAATGTCACCAGTACAAAGAAACAGCATAACTACAAAGGATTTTGAAAAATGCAAAAAATGCAACTGAACTAAAGAGGCACTGACAATAAAGATAACACATGTGATAAAATATAAATATGCAATATTTGAAGTCATATAACTCATGTTGCGTTAATCTTTGCAATTTCCTTGTCCGTTATAATCATTAATACTATTATTACTATAATTATGAGCTGTAGATCGTCTGACTCATGTGCAATAATAAAATGACGATTGATATATGTTTTGAAAATTTAATGTTTTGGTTTTCCCTTTTTTCTTGCATAATTTCAGCATAATTATTGGAAAAGTTGTTATACTTACGACAATGCTCCATTTTTTTTCTTGTAAATAAGTGAAAGAAACCATTTAACGTAAAAAAATGTTTAATTTTCGTTAAATATAGTTGAAATTTATGAGGAGATATTTGGAGATGTCGGGAGTTATCGTGTGATGAGCGAAAATGTCGGGAAATATCAGGAATATCATGAGATATGGGGAAATATTGTAAAATATGGGGAGATATTGTGAAATATAGGGAGATATCCAAAAATATTGGGAGATGCTGGGAGATGTGATGAAACATGGGAGATTTTTGAGAAAAGGAGATGTGGTGTACGCATTTTTGGCCCGTGATTCACCCCTCGACTTTATCCTTTCGCTGCTTCCACTTCAAGTAACAGATTTTGATGTAAAATAGCTTCTCCTAAAAGGCGAAAAGCCCCTACTCTGTTGAGGGATAGCTTACTGGCCATCCCGTGACTCACCGAGCTTTATCTTATATCCGATTTTCAGTTATGTCATAATTTTTGGAGTGAAAAATTTTCTCTTCATTCCACTGCTGATCATATAGGAAATAGTAATCCCGTTTGAGCAACCTCTCGAAATTGAGCTACTGGCCTCTCCTTTAGTAAGAAGCTCTGAATCGTAAAAAATCATCATTTTTAGTATCGGCAGCGAAGAAATATAATACTTACATTTTTTTCTACATACCTCAATACCGATAGATAGTACCCGAAGATAAAATTGCAAGTCAAAATTCAGTGCTCGCACAATCAGATCGTAACTCACCTGGCTCTGCAACTACCGGCACAGGTAAAACGACCTGGCGACGGCCTCTGCCTCGGCCTCGGCCGCGATCTCCACCTCGACGTACCTGAGGTGCAGCCACACCGGCACGTAGCGCTCTAGGGCGAGGCCCACGACCACGTCTGCCGCCCCGTTGATCTAAAGTAAATTTTCCTCTTCATGGCCCAGCAGTAGTTATTACATAACAAGCAATTCATACGTGACCGATAAGAACGTCGAAATCGCACAAATAGTCAGTAAACTTACTTGGCTCTGCGAGTCGAGCATCACCAGGGCAATTATGCCAGGCTCGACCAATTCAGCTACATCCATGGGGTTCGAAAGGTTACGTTATAAAGCTTGTCTACAGCTTCAGCATGCACAAAAGTTGTAATCCTCGTGTTACCAACCTTCCTCTTCCTCGTCATCCCGTCCAACCTGGACACCAGTTGTTCTTGTGGCACACCGGCGTAAAAAATCTGATAGGGTGAACCTTGAGAGAAGACCAAAAATCTTTTGTCAAATGTTATTAACAAGACACCAATAGAATATAGAAAAATCTGTTATTACGTGATGACACAATATCCTATTCTATTAACAATTGCTAAAAAATTTGAAGTAGCGATGCCTTTACAATGGCATTACCGTCCGATACTCAGCTCATGTTGGGCATCTCTTATGATGACGTCGTTTGCCATATTTCGCCGACTTCGGGGTCGCCTAGCGCGGTCTCTATTCTGCAACCGTTGCAAATCCAACTCCTGATTTCTCATCAGCTCGACTAGATGTTCTGAATATGGGCAAATTAAACAAATTACAGAAGCATTACCAATATCAACAGAATACCTACTATTCAAATACGAAGGATTCTTCGTCAAGTGGGCCACCTACGTTTTTCGATGTCTCCGAAAATTCTGAAATAATTTAAGTACGCCACCTGACGTGAGAAAAAATGTTGTGAATTGTTGTAGATTTTTTGGTTGCGTACATTCGTAGATGAGAGAACACGTGTTCACCTACTTAACTAGATAAATTGAGATTTCTCGAGGAAAAGTTCTACACAAAAATTTCTTGGCTTCTCTTTAACTTTTCGTTACAATTATTTTCGATTTTTTCCCGCCACATTTAACCCTAGGATCCTACACTATTTGAACGAAACAAGTAACCTACACATGGGTTACGCGCACCTCAGCACTTCAAATCAATGCTGCGAACGGACTGTTTGTCGTCGTTTTTTTTTCATTCGAATGCTGGAAGACTGACGACTGGAATAGTATTTGCGAGAAAAACCTAATATGAATTTTTGCCGTGAAAAATGGGATTGAACAAAGTAAGAAAAATGATTTCAGCAATTCTCAGTAATTATGTGGAGTTAGCGGTACCCACGTGTAGGGTCCTAGGGTTAAACGCATTAAAACACATTTAATCGAAGAGAAAAACACAGAAATATGTGTTTTCATCAATTGGGACAGTTTTTTTTTTTTTCATCGAAACAAATACGAAATTGATCCACGTGTAAAATGGTGTTTTTATAAAAAATAATTGGAGTGGAGACTTCAGATGCCTACGACAAAAAAAAACCCAACTGGATTCTTCACAGAATTTAATTCATATTTCTCATAACCACGGCCTATACATCTGGAGTTTCCACTTTAATTTTTTTCTTCTATAAAAACACCATCGTTTTCTTATTTTGTTTGATAAAAAAAAAAAAAAAAACTGTCCCAATTGATGAAAACACATATTTCCGTGTTTTTTCGATTAAATGTGTTCAAATGCGTTCAAATGTGGCGGGAAAAAATCGAAAATAATTTCAACGAAAAGCTGAAGAAAAACCAAAAAATTTTTGTGTAGAACGTTTCTTTGAGAAATCTTAATTCGTCCAGTTAAGTAGGTGAACACGTATTCTCTCATCTTCGAAGGTATATGCAACCAAAAAATCTGAAATAATTCACAAAATTTCTTTTCAAGTCAGATGACATGCTCAAATTATTTCAGCATTTTCGGAGACATCGCAAAACGTAGGTGGCCTACCTGACGAAGAATCCTTCATATTGTGACGTGGCAAGTCACAAATAACCCAAAACTACGCGGGAAAACTAAAACAGATTCAGAAGTACCGAAATTAGCCGAACCTAGCCGAAGAAGATCGGCCGCGAGGACCGATCGTCACTCAAGTACCTAACGCCCGCTAATACACAAGTGCTTCTAGAGAGTTATGTGAAACCAAAGCCACATACTTAAGGTCAGTAACCACACATTCAGACATTCAAACACGCAGGACACGCACACACCTCCTCACTCAGGCAAGCACACTTGTACTTAGGGTAAGAACTTGAATAAATCCAGTTAGAATCTAGCACACTACTAATTACTTGCCCTACCGCCCGTCCTAATCCCATATAGTCGTGACGGCATCCAGCCGGTTACAATATTTAAAGTGCGTGAACCTTGAAGTGCATAAAGACGAATTGCAATATACCAAGAAATTTCCACACGTTCGGGTGAAGGCCGCCTAATTTTCGTTTGGCCTCGTTGTGGAAGGATTCCACGAGGTTGTTGGTGCGTACCGGGCAGTCGTGCACGCTGACAACCTCTGCCAATGGACCCCATTGCCGGCGGAGGTATTGCATAAAGTGCAATATCATGGGGTGGTTTACCGCAACCTCGTCTGCTTGGTCTGCCAAAATACGCAGGCCTTCCTCAAACCGCTCCGATGGCGCTAAAGGAAGCGCCATCGCCATGGGTAAGACTGACGTTCGTACGTCAGTTAATCCCAAGCGCCTCCACCGACGCAGAAGGGCCTGTTGAAGTCGAGGAAAATTGAAAATAATCAAGAAAACTGTGACATGTGAACAATTGAAAGAAAAAACATGTCAACATATGAATAGGTCTACCGGAACTTGACCCACATTTGAATCTGATGAGGTCAAAAAAGATTTTCATAATACAGGCTGTACCTGGTGCTCGGGTGGTACGTATTTGATTTTTTCTCTATTTGATCCAGAACATAGGTTCAATAATATTCATTTTATTCGAGGCTATATCTCAGGGCGTTTGGAATTAATCATTGGGCCTAGTTTTAATTATCTTTTAGAAGAATGAAAAGGGGATGGGGGAATTACTCAAATGCAGATTTCTATACCAAGGGAAGCAGATAATTTAGCTTCGTTTTTATTTTATAATGAAATGATATGTATAACAGCCTCAAAAACTACTTAAGTGTAATTGTAAGTTTGAGGTAGTTATGCTACTCTACTGTAATAACTTTTAATTTAATATGAGGGGTTTATTCCCTTTTTGAACGATTTCCTATCACAGCGGAATGAAGAAATTATTTTAAGAGAAGCTGGCTTGTGTTGTACAATAGGTCTGACAGACAAGAAGGCCGAAGCGATCAAGGTAGCTTCGCCGCAGTACATAAAGCATGGAAAAATGCAGACAAGAGTCCGGACAGGGGTAGAGGCCGAAGCAACTATCCGTGCCGCACACTGATTATGCCCCCTAGGGGTGTGTTTGAGCAGTTTTGACTGTTCTTTTTAATAGCTAACTATAACTAGGGACTTAAGTATAAACATACATTTACAGATAGGTATATGGAAAGCAAGTAGAGGGGGTTTTTGCATGAATTTACACCCTAGTTTCAATATTTAATACTCATTATGATAAATGAGGAGGCGCTATTACTCAGCGAATACGTTCCGTTTAATACGGAATGAGAAATATAAAGGATTCTGCGTTAAATTCATTAGCAAGTGATTTTAATATGAAGCTGGCTTATGCCGTACAACGGGTCTGACAGACAAGAGCGCCGAAGCGGTCAAGGTAGCTTCGCCGTTGGGCGAGAAGCAGGGAACAAATGTCAGGACAGGGGTATAGGCCGAAACAACTACCCGTGCCGACATTCGTCATAACAAGGAACCGAGATCTCAATGAAGTAGAGTCTGCTCAAGCCGGTCGCGAGCCGGGTACTTGAACCCGCATCGGAGTCACTTTGCTTGCGAGAAAGGTTTTTAGCGAGGGCCCCAGCGCTGGGCCGAGAATCGGGTGCGCGCCGCTGCTGGTAGATGAGGCGGACGAGAATCCCGTCCCACGCGGCCGGAACCTACTTTATGTGTTTAATTTTAATATTATTGATAGATTTGATTTTGGCCACGTTACAGGGCGTGAAATGAGCCTTCTTTGATGCTTGTCGGACGTGAGGGAAATCACGTGTTTTGAACGTGAGTCCTAAATATCCATCATCTCCCGCTTCAGCGGGAGCAAAAGTACTTTCCCGCCCCAGCGCCGTTCCTAATCCGATCGACGCGCATCAAAGCATGCCCATTTCGTGCCCTTATTATAAAAAATACAGTGTGCTACTATGGGAGGGGGGGGAAGGGGGCTAGACTCACCTTCGGCTCATGCCGCAACCTTCGCACTTGTAGGAATCGCCAACTTCCCGCTCTCGTTGCACAATATTCTATTTTTTCTACCAAGTCAGATTTTGAATTCGTATTGACTGGAATTCATTATACGTTATTAATTTTTTTCTCACCTTTTTTTGAAATTCAAATTTTATCCTAATTTTCCACACAACTCGAAAAAATGCTACTAATATCCATCGGATAACAGCTTCACTTAACCGGTCTAATAATATTGAGTATAAAAGCTTGCTTTTGATTTGTAATTTTCTTCCAAATGTTTGTTTAGGTATATCTATTATACACGCGCTGACTTGTGGATTATACTTGGCGGCGATTCGTTGCCGTCTATTCAGTTTTACGCAGGACTTGTTGAAGTACCTAATTTTTTCTGTCTGTGAGCTCATAACGCAATGTATCAGGTGTACGTATATTATATAGTCTTATATGCTTTACTTGATTAGAATGAAACCAGCATCCATGGATGCTGGCCCCAGGAAATACTTGTCGTATGGCCCCCATTGTGGCTTGCTCATAATCGCCCAGCACGAACCGCAAATTTCCTGATAACGCAGGTGCCAGGTCAACGATCTTTGCATATATCGCCAAATAAAGCGACCTGGTTTCAGCACTACACAATGCGTACACAGCAGCAATCCCCTGTAAAACATAGGGCACCAATATTTCATCTACGTTTAAAAATTCATCATCAAGAAGGTATCACTCGATATAAGCAATAATACTAAAACATACAGTGTCCATGATGCGCATGTGAACCGTATACAATTGGGCAACGGGTGGGTGATACGGTGCCACCTAAAAAGACAGTAATTTTTTAAACCTGAAGTCACCGAATTTTCCAAACTTGGACGCTATTCTGAAAACCCAAAGTAATTATCACTAGTAATATCACAAGACCTTCAAAATTATCGGATATTTCCCGATTGTTTCGCTGTGGAGCAACGAGACGGTTGAGTTGGGCAGTGCGCGCTCGGGATTCTTGTGCAAAACTTGGCCCGTTCATCGTTACGCAGGATCAGAACATGAGGGAAATAACCGATTCATTTTGAAGCTCTTGTGGTATTACATGTGAAAATTCGTGTGAATGTTTTCAAAAATTAGAAATGGGGTTTTGATGATAGTTTAAATATATTATATAGAGAAAAACGGTTTAAAGAAAAAAGAAATTTCGTGGTCTTCGAGTAGAGTACTATCATATAAGGATACAGGGTGACCGGAATTCGTATCGAGAAATTCACAGGGTAAATCTTGATTAAAAACGGGATCGAAATTTCCGTAGCCGTTTTTTCGGGAAATTAGATTTCTCGTTATTATTATTTCAAATCCAGCCAATGATGCGCGGCTTATAAACGACCGTCTCGCGATGTGATCACCGCTCAGTTGTGTGCGTGTCTCTCACCCTATTGTCGCCGCGAGTAGATATACAAGGCCGGTTCTGGACCAACGCGTGTTAGTGCACACGTACACGTACGCACACACACGCACCCTCCCGTGTCCGTGTGAGGGTGGTGGAGGGGGGAGTCTGAGTCCCTGGTGATGACGTCACCCCTCGAAATGACGTCACCCCTCAAACTGGCGTCTCCCACCCTCAAAATGGCGTCACACACCCTTAATATGACGTCACACACCCTTATTATGACCTAACACACCCTTGAATTAACGTCACACACCCTTAACATGACGCCACACACCCTTAATATGACGTCACACGCCTTTAATATGACGTCACACACCCTCGAATCGACGTCACACGTCCCAACCCCCGCGTCAGAGTCTTCTAGAGTCTTCTAGAAGCTTCCCCAAGGTCATTCTGGGAGCTTCGGGCAGACAAACAGTTCCTGGAATTATTCGGCACCCTGTGAGAAGTTTGTTATTTGATACCTCTGTACGAAGAACATGCAAGTTCCATCTTCGACAGTTAATGATTCAAAGCTTCTCATGACGATTCTCGGAATTCTGGTAGTTTCGACATCCTGTGACAAGTTTATTCAAGCGGATTGAGTTACTCAGGAATTAGCCTAATGATTCGCAGAAGAATAGTTCTCGGAACAACCTTCGACTCTGGAAAGATCCAGAAAATTAGTGGAGGGTTGTCAGCTATAAAAGAGCCAAAGATTCAGGGATGAAAATTAGTCTTCAACCGATCTTCGAGTAGTAAAGAATCTTCTCCAGAAAGAATCTATTCTCACGATGGAGATGATATTGGATATGCAAGGTTTTGAAAACTTTTACAACGAATTTGTGGTAAAGGAGCTGGCTGCAATCACTGTTCAAGCGGATGACGCAGGCAGACATGGTATGACTCGCATCCTATTCAAACCACCTTGTGCTTGGCAAACCTTACCACCCAAATGCAGGGCTACCAATTCCTGGTTGACGCGAAATTATCATGGATTAGAGTGGAATGACGGTGACATGTCTTACGATAATGTGCAGGCAGCATTGAAGAAAATTGTCGAGCCTGCAAGTTATATCTATGTGAAGGGAAGTGAGAAGAAACAGTGGATCGAGAAAACTATCAACGACGATTCAAAGCCGGTGATCGATCTGGAAGAATTGGGGTGTCCGAGTCTTGGATTCTTGCAACAGATCAAAGTGGGTGGCTGGCACGAGGACTATCACGGGAACATTGTCGCATACCGGTGTGCCTGGGAAAACGTTCAGCGATTGAAATCTTGGTTTTTGAAGGACTGTACCGAATCTCTTCATAAATCTTTGCAGATATATCTTCAGGTGGGAAGTTTGAAACGAATGAGGAAGGAGGATATAGCATTTTTAACGAAACAATTTATCCTCATTTACGCATCGGATATCATTGACGAGGTCTGGGAGAAACTATCAGAGGCTATGAAGAAGGACGAAGACATCATAAGCCTGAAATATCGAAAAAGTGAACATCACTGTTGGCTGAAAGAAGACGAAATCGATGGACCTATTCTCAATGATAAATGAATTTGTAAAAATTTCCAACAGTGAATGGTTAAATAAATAATTTATCACAATATTAATACCAACTCTCTCTCCCTCCTTTCTAAGCTTACTCTAGAGTAATTAGATACCGCTGAGCGGTATAACTGTTCGGGATGACAAAGAATGAGGCGACACATATATTTATTGAAAAAATCTTTATTTGTAGAAATACATAATTATACCAATTTCTTCACCCCACCACTTATGGGATTGTATTCAACTACTCGATCGTGTAAGATCAAACAATATGCCGAAGTATCGGCAGGGAAGTTGTCCTTGGCTTCAAACTCGAGACGAACGTCTACAGGTCCAAACTTGAGCGACTCGTTTTGTTTCGAGCAGTCGATGACGAAAAGGGGGGCGTATTGTAGAAATTCACTCTTTTTCAGCAACGGTTCAGGTTCCTTGCCGTAATAGGAGGTTTGGAAATTTGCGTACATTTCATACAAAAGAGCATACTGATTATGACTCATATCGAGATTCAGGTTCCCATAGGGATAACATTGAGAATTCAAGAAGAGTTTAACGTCGGTGATGTTGCAGTGATCGAAATGGCTACCGTTTTTATTCAGCTTATTCTTGCGACTTGTTTGGAAACCCAGTATAACGTAGCGAGGTTTCTCCAGCTGAGTCGATGTCTTCACCGTCCAAACATGTTTTGAGGTAGTAGGAAGTACAGGATACTCGTACAATTCCCAATTTCGAAAACTCATGGAGATCGCCGGATCCTTCTCGATAAAATTCAACAGCTGTATTTTGCGTTGATCCGCGAGCTTCACATATGGCAACAACCATTCGACCTTATCAATCAGTATTTTGAATTCTTCATCTTGAGTTTGTAGAACCGCGTTCGTATCGGTCTTCGATCGGGTCAAGATCAACTCGTGTTTAGCGTTTACGATTATCTTGTGATAGTCTTCGGCAAACCCTAGCATCATTTTCAGCGGTACGCATACGTCGAAATTACCAGTGGCATCCACATGGCTTGCATTCACATCAAGCCAACCAGCATTCTCCATCATCCAATTCTGTCCAGGTTTCAGAGAAGGGTAGCCTTTCATAAGACTGGTGAGACCGACGTTTTTGCTCCTATCGATCTCAATAGCATTTATCTCGTAACGCATTTCTTCAAACAGATGACAAACACCGTTGTTGACCAGTGTTGCGGTAGTCGACGGAGTTCCATCAGCCTTGACTATCTTTCCATACACATGCAATGAACTCCTGCACGGTAATACGCACAGGTCTTGGTGTTGAACTGCGATACGAATCTCGTCACTGTTATTGAAACTCGATGAGGCATAAGGTTTGTGTGTGTGAACCTCGTAGTGTGCGATAGACTCGTCAAAGACGACGGGTGTTTGAATGTTTAAGATTTCCTCCTCCATGGTATACAGCAGATGATACAGATGCAAACAAATCGTAGTCTTATTTTGCGAAAATTCCTCTCCCAAAAGGTGTAATCTTGAGACCTAAGCTTTTCAGAAGCAGCACGTTCTGAGGTGTCAGCTCTTTGAGAACCGGTTGACGACTGACGTGTTCGTGACATCTTACCTTAGTATTATAACCACTTCTGTTATAAACTATTCCCATTATTGAGCCTTGATATGCAGCCTTATAGTTATAACCTCTCCACGGAAATTAACCAGATCTCCGTCCTGATCGACTATACGAAGTTGGATGTGATCTATGATCCTGACGGTGACTGGAAGGTAAATGACGTGAGACGGTACTTCAATGATCTTATATCCAGGTGGAACGACTGGAAAAAACTCATGAATGGTGTGTACTTCGCGCTCATTGACGTAGGCACCCGTTGTAATGTTACACTCGACTCGTAGTGCGTTGACTTTGAGAATAGTTACAGGAAGATCAGACTCGTGAACTTTATTAGCCTGTAGAATACGTGGTATGAAACGTAATAGGCTGCCTATAGAATCATCCGGCATAAAATTTACAGGGTGACTACATTTGATTTCGCTACGCAGTGTATTATTATTCGGTTTGATGTTGATGGTGATACCCTTATTCGACAAGACACCCTGTACATAACTCTCTATGTCCTCTATTTCATAGCTACCCGTGGGTATAGTGACTACTTCTTCACCCACGTAGATCTTGTTGTGTCCAACATCTACATTAGGAATCGAATTAAAAGTCAGTAATTCAACGAGACCCAGAGAGTAATTCTTGAGAGAGGAAAGTTCAATGGGGGGAAAGTATTGAGTCTCAAGAACCGAGGAGTTCCCCGATACGGTTAGTGTGAACGAATCGTTCATGACTACTGCGAAAATCAAACTGACTTCGAGGAATTACGCTGCATGTTTATATAGAAACTCGAGACACAAGTGGCCACAGTTAAACGTATCGTAGTCTTGATATCTTTTATGCTTATATTTGACGCTACCAACACCAAGGTATCTAACGAGGTCCGACGGTGGACGAAGGTTACCGAAACTGTCAAAGTGAACTACTTCGTTACCGATCTTTCGGTACGCGACCCAATGTGTGCCAGGGCCATCTTTATCATCTAGATTGACGATCGCCGATTCGAGCCTACACGGCCCATCCTTGGGCAAATCGTTTCGCATAAAGACGCCGCGGAAATGTGGAATATGCAGGGTCGTCGCGTACTTTAACAGGTCCGCGTCAGTTAACACTCGTCGCGGTAGCGTCACTTTTAGTTTTTTGGCTTCAGGTGGAGACCCAAGCCTTTTCTATACGGTTTCAGATGAAGCCCCTTGCCCAGAGCGATAGCTTCCATGGTCTTGTTGTGCCGTTGACTTTCTTCCAGTTGTCTCCTGGCGGAGCCTGCGTCATTCACCGCTTTTGCAATACCCGCTGCACCACCAGCCAGCGCGCCCGTAGCACTGAGCCCGGCAAAAAGGGGTATGAGGAACGGTATAAAACCACCAACTTTAGGTGGGACGGGTAGAATCCGTGGAGAACGGACATTGCGTTTACCACCAGCTTTTCTAACAGCGCCTCGTGCACCTTTCAATGCAGATTTGATGGCGACTTGTGCGGTTTTTCCTGGAACCATAGACCGTTTGGCGGCGTCGATAACCGTTCTCAATACCACCGGCTTCCGGATTCCCATACCGAGCTTAGTTTTCGCTTTCATCGCGTTTGTCACTGCCCAGGCGGCTGCCTTCTCACCGATATTTGCCTCTGAAGCTAAAACTCGTTTCTAGGCTCTCTCAGCCAAAATCTTATCTGCCGCACTTCTAGCTTCAAGATTTTCTCGATTCTGCGAACAGGCGATATCGTGGTCTTTGCAGGCTGCGTCGAGGGGGTTGGTACCTGGATCACCGCGCGCGAGTCTCTTGGCTAGTTTAGTACCAGGTCCGCAGTACTGATAACCAGGCAGATGTAACTCTACAGGAAGACTGTTGATGATTCTGTTGACCAGATCTTTTCCACGACGTTTACGACAGGTTTTGTGCACGATCATGGCTGCGCTATGACTGAAGAATCTTCTTTATAAACACGCTATTTATACCATTTACCGTTAGTCAGATTCGAGATGAGGTTCGAGACGCAACCCACCAAGCTAGGTGTAATGAACTACGATAAATTTGTGCAACCGAGTGTTGCAACTGAAAAACGGCACGGCGATTTGCTACCAAACAGCGTGCGCGCGGTATTTTGCGGTCCGTCCAACTGCGGCAAGACCAACACGCTGCTCACCCTTATAACGCACCCCAACGGGTTGAGGTTCGAGAACGTCTATATCTACTCGAAATCATTGAATCAGCCCAAGTACAAGTTCCTGCAACAGTTACTCGAGGGCGTAGATGGTGTTGAATACTTTCCGTTTGACGAGCATGAACAAGTAATCGTGCCAGAAGAGGCATTACCCAACCCGATCATCGTCTTCGATGACGTGGCTTGCGAGAAGCAGGATAACATCCGAGCTTTCTTCTGTATGGGAAGACATAAACACGTGGATTGCTTCTATCTCTGTCAGACCTACGCTCGCATCCCCAAGCATCTCGTGCGCGACAATACCAATCTTTTGATACTGTTCAAGCAAGATGAGATGAACTTGAGGCATGTGTACGATGATCATGTGAATACCGACATGACTCACACGCAGTTCAAAGACTCGTGCTCTGTGTGTTGGAACAACGGCAAGTATGGATTCGTTGTAATAGACGAGGACATTTTATTATTATTGTTTGAATTTATTGTACAGCTAGCGAGCATCGCTCATGGCTGTCTTATACAAGTACATTTCACTTTTACAATTATTTTTATTTATTAGGGTAGTTCTGTTTATTTTGTTTTGTCTGTTCTGTTCGTTTCCTTGCTGGTGTATGTGTGTGATTTGTGTGAGGGTCACTTAGCCGCGCCAGAACATTCTTTTCAGCACGTTGCCCGTCCCTGCCGCGTGGAGGCGGACCCGTTGTCTATCTAGCTTTCTCATGAGTCACAGTTGTTTTAGTTGAGTATAATATAATCACGAATGAAGTGATGTGAGTTTTATTATTGGTAAGTTTAAGTTTTTTTTTTTTATCTTCAGTTTTATTTTCCTTTTTTTCAGATTCAAGATGCGCTCACCGCTACAACAAGAGTCGTCAGCGCAACTTCGCTCGTAGTTTATGCAGGGAGCGCCGCACAGGCAGGCCACCAGGAAGCGCGTCACAGGTGAGTGTTTCTATAATTTCATTTACAATGTTATTTTCTATTCTCTGGTTTATGGTCAGGCATTCCCGGACGGCCCCACGCGTAGTGGACCCCGCAGTTTACTTCTAAATATCTAGCATACGTGTAAATTCTTTTCTGTCTTTGTTTAGTTCGTTGACTAATGCACAAAACTGCCTAAATCCTTCTCTTGTAGCGACAAAATTACTCAGATTGTCGGTGCACGTGAAGAGTGCTTCCGATCTATGGCGTGTGTACAGAGGGCATTCGAACAATACGTGTTCGACAGTCTCTTCGACTCCCAAACATGCAGGGCAGTCAGAGCTTCCCGACGCACCTCTTTTATACAGCGTACCGTTGAAACTGCCATAACCTGTTATAAAGTATACCGCGATTCTGTTTGGCTTAAACCATTGGTTTTTGATAGCAAAATCTGGCTCCTCAATAAATTTGAAAGTATCTCTACCGTGTATATTGGTCCTCCATCTCTCCCCCCAGACGGTCTGTATAGCTTCCCACAATCTTTTTTTCTCGTTGACGATTGTCATGTCATCATAATTTTCTAGACTGTTATATTCGTAGTTTTTCCATGTGATACTTATATTTTTTCTGATAGCACTAATAATGCCGTATTCAACAATTTCTAAATCTAAAGGAAGCGATCCATTTATCACTTGCATCGCAGCCGTGGAGGTCGTTCTGCAGGCCTTGATTGCTTGTAAAAGCAAAATTCTTTGAGTAGCCATCAATTGCCTAAGTATAGAATCATTTTCTGCACGCGCAAACCATACCCGGGCGCAATAAGCTATGATGGAAATCGCAACAGCCTTATACAAAAGTTGCCTATTGTACATACTTATATCCCATTCTTTTCTTGCTATGCGGTTGATTTGCATTACATAAGTTGTTACTTTATTTCTAAGATTCTTTACATGTGGTAAAGAAGTTAATTTTGAGTCCAAAATGTCCCCAAATATTTATGTTCATGAGTAAATTTAATGTTATTTTTGTTAATACTAATCTTTGGACTTCTGTTAGCTTGTAGTTTTTGAGTGAAAATCATCGCTCTGCTTTTCTCATGCGCTAGAGATAATCCATTTTCCGTACACCATGCTTCTATGTAACTCATGCATTTTTCACTGACTGTTTCAAGTCCCGCCCGCGAATCTGACTTGACAATTACTGCCAAGTCGTCCGCGTAGGCTATTACTTCTAATTCATTTGAGTCAAAGTCAGTTTGTATTTTCTTTAATATTATGTCCATTATCCAGTTCCAGGCAGCCGGCCCGAGGACCGACCCCTGTGGACAACCTCGCTGTGCGTCTCGCTCCATGGAGTCAAATTTTGTGGTAATTATCGCTTTCCTGTTTGTGAAGTAGTTCGTCATGAATTTTATTAGCTGGCTGCTACAATTTGTTTCGGTGATTCTGTTCAAAATTGATGTCCACCAAACATTATCAAACGCGCCCCGAATATCCAAGAATACTGCCATGACGTGCTTTTTTGTAGAGTTTTTTATGGAGTTCATTAAGTGTAATATTGCGTCTTCCGTTGAGTTGTCTGGTTTGAAGCCATATTGGTTCCTCGAGTCTAATCCTTTTTCATTATATAATTTTTGTATTCTTTTTATTACTATTCTTTCCATTACCTTGGCCATACTTGGCACCAAGGAGATTGGTCTGTGTGAATTCATTAGTTTTTTATCTCGAGAAAGGCTTTTCAGCACTATTATTAGTTGGAAGGTCTTCCATTCGAGTGGAAATGCAGCGTTACGCCAACAGTTGTTTATTAGTGTTATAATCGCGTTTTTTGAGTTTAGGCCGCTATTCCATAATTTTAGAATCATTTCACTTTTAATATTGTCGAACCCTGAGGCTACCCCAGTTTTGAGTTTCTGTACAGCCGACTCAATCTCCTCCTCGCCAATATCGGGCTCTGAATCAGAGCCAGCATAGCGCCCCAGAGATTGCTCAGCAGCGGTTAATTCTTTAGACTTACTTGATCGGTATTCATCGGGGGTATGCACTTATTTAATAGTTCGTTGATTGAGTCTTGCCATCCCACCGTAACGCGCCCATCGTTGCATATGAGCGAGCACGCGTGGGGATGACTTCTGAATTTGTTTCGCGCTATCTTGTATGGGACACCCCAAGGGTCTTTATTGGATTCTTTTTTGACAAATTCCTGCCAGGTTTGGTTTTTACTATTTTTAAGTGACGTAGTGTATGTGTTTCTGGCTTCAGTAAGGTATTGTTTAGCGTTTTCGATCGAACCCAGCTGTAGTCGTTTTGCGCGGTGTAGTTGGTTTTTTGCTTTATTGAAAATTTTTCTTTTTTCTTTCAGATCGTCCGTCCACCATGAGACAGGACGAGGATAGTTCTTCTTTACAGGTATGCTATATTTACTTACGCTATTTAGTCTGTTGTTGAAGACTTCAAGAGCACTATCGGGATCCTTTTGTTTTATTTGTTCAATGATCTCATCGCTGAATTCAGCCTTAGCCAACTCCTTAAAGAGCTTCCAGTCCGCCTTTTTATATTGTATCCACCTTCTCCTTGTATATTGTCCTTCATTGGATGTTGGTTCAGTTCAAAAGTAATTAGGTTATGATCGCTAACGACGCAAGCATGGACATTCCAATTATTTAATTCAGCCAATAGGGGCGCAGTACATAATGTAATATCAATGTTTGTCGCGTGCAGACTGGATTCAAAGGTAAAGATTTTGTGCGGTTCGTTCAGAACAGATAAATCGTGTGATGCAATCAGATCCCCCAGTACCTGACCACGCTGGTCCAAGGAGCCCGAAAACCACCATGGAGACTTAGCATTAGAATCCATACAGATCAGGATTCGTTGAGTGTCCAGATTTTGTAGGGCATGTTCTAGCTGTTGTATAAAAGGTTCAATAGGTAGAGAAAACTGACAATAAATATTGAATATATAAAATGAACTGCATGCAGTTCTTATTTGTAAAAGTAAGATGTGATCAGATTCATATTGTAGATTTTGGAATACTTCGATTCGTCCGGTATTAACGATTGCCGCAACCCACGGGGATTGCGACTCAGGTTGAATTACTTTGATATTCCGTCCGGTGAACCCCACAACACGCCCGCGTTGCACATAAGGCTCCTGTATGAGTAATAAATCTAGGCGTTGCTCTTCAAACATAATCTCCAGGTCAGCCGCGGCGGCGCGAGACCGTTGGGCATTGATTTGGGCTAGTCTCAGTGCCATTGTATTCTGTCGCAGTAGATTTGCACTTGACGAAGATATTCAGGACAGTTCTTGTCCGCAATTACATAGTGTACCGCTTCTTTTCGTTTTGCGCGAACGCAGTTTGGACATTTGCTTTCGCGAGTTTTGCAATCTTTCGCAAGATGCTTGTCTGACGCACAGTTTGTACAAAGCGGATCTTTAACCTCACAAAACTTTGAGACGTGGCCATACATATTGCAATTATAGCATCGAACTATGTTTAGAAATTCCTGGACGCGATATGTTCACCACTGGGCGAAGATACGGCCCTTTCGAATCAGTTCGGTGGCATATTTACCGGGCAGCTGTGCTACCCAGTTTACAGAGTCATTCAGACCTTTGAAACTAGTTCTAAAGTTAATTGAGTTTTTCAGTTCTTCTCGGTCCTTTTCGTCGAGATCCTCAAAGTTTTTCTTGACAATATCTTGTAGCAGTTTTTCCCTCGTGCAGGCCTTGTCCACGTCATAGAATATAATTGACGGTTCTTTCTTTTTAGGTCTATTGGTTTTTAGATCGATTTTTTCCAGACCAGCTTTTTCAACAATTCGGGAGTCATTTGGACCGTCGAGTTCCAGAACAACACCCGGACTGCGCATCTGTCGAAGACCTACAACTTTTAATTGCTTCGTTGATTTCTTTAGATGGTCGGTAATTGTTTTCTTGATTTGTTCACTAGTACGCTTGTCGTTTTCTCCGGCCGGTGTAATGATCAAAACTTCGTTTTTACTATTATTTTGGTTGGTGACTGTCTGCCGATCGGTAAGCCCTGGCATGCCCCCGCGCGCAGCGGAGGTGCCCGCCGCCATCGCGTAGGTGATAGGGGCCGTGGTCAGGAGATTTTTTTGATTTGCGACTTTCAGCTTTCGGTTCTCAATATAAACGTCTTAGAGAAGATTCTCCATGAAGCGCCATTTTTCTAGAATTGTCGCCGCAGCCGGCCTCAAAACTCTGTTTCCCACATCGAATAAAAATCTCTCCAAGTTCGCCCTTTCTATTCTCAATCGTACCAGAGCATCTTCGTTTACATTTTCTTCAATCTCTTTTTGTTTTTCTTTTTCTTTTTCAGGTCCTGTAGCGTCATCACTACTACTATCATGTTCTTTTCTCTTTTTTGTTGCAGGCTGCCGGAAGGAGGACGTCGAGGAGGTCCCGGCCAGCGCCGGAAAGGAAGTCAAGGGAGGGAAACCGATCTCGCGCCCCTCGTCACGACCCGCACCACGTCCCGCACCACGTCCCGCACCACGACCCGCGCCACGTCCCGAGCCGAGTCCCGCACCACGTCCCCCACCCACAGACCCACCCATAGTCGGCAATCTGGACCGAACACTTTCCCCGTCGCCGCCATTGCTATCCAGGTCAGCAATGCTAGCACTTCTTACATTTGCCTTCACGTTCTCATATTCCATTTCAGTCACAGTCTCAGCTTCATTGTACGGTTCATGCGTTTCTTTTTCTTTTTCTTTTTCCTTAGTTTGACTTTTGTTTGTGTTTTGATTTTGATTTTTATTTTTGTTTTTTTGTTTTTTTATCCATATCTGTTCCCACGTAATGGTCGGAAAAGAAGTCCACCCATGCAGAGCCGCCGTGCATGGGTAAGCCTAGATAAAACGGGGTTTCAGCAGGTACCCCGAGTGAACGTTCGCGACCGCACCATTTAACGTCCCTGCGGCCGTGCAGCCATAGGCACGTGATCTAACACCGTAGCTTTGGACGTGGTCTGAATTTAGTTTTGCCTCTCACCCTGAGCCACTCCGGCTTGGTAGGACCTGCCAGGAGACGAGCTCCGGCCGGCACAGCCCCAGGGATCATCAAGGTAAGTAGGCCCCCTCACCACGACAAGGCACCAGACCGTGAGGGGGTGATAGACAAGGACAGTGAGTTAAATGACGGTAGATACAAACAGGGGTTTGACTGTTTCGTGAGCATAAATTGAGAATATTCGGGTAAGGGGAATCAGTAGCCTCTCGGGTACCCCTGCGTCAACATGCAAGGTATTCGCGAGCAAAAAGAAGTGTTGTGCCGCATCGCTAAAGCCAGCGCGTCGATTCGACGTAAACACAGAATGATAAAGTCGGGTGGGAAGACCGCTGAGCAGACGATGAACGATGCTTTCATACCGGTAGTAACTCCGCTGCAACAACTGGTGGAGGTTTCTCAAACTGTTTCCAAGCCCATCAAAGAAGAGCCGATCAAAGATGAACCTCGAAAAGATAATGATTCCTTTTTAACAGCAGATGAGGATACGACTATACAGCCGACGGAAGAGCCTCTTGAACAAGATGAGGTTAGCAACGAGTATCTGGGAATGTTACGAGATGCGAATAGCAAAAGAGATCTAGATATCGTGTACGGTGTACGCATACTTGCTGACGGTAGGTTAATGATGGGTGACGCACCGATAAGTTTTGAGAGTGACTTTATTTACGTGGGTGACAAGCGTTATACAATGACCAAAGGTTTGTTGGAACTACTGTTCAAAAAGATATCCGACGAGACTCACGTGAGTTCAGATGATATCAAAAATTATAAACAAACCGTATTTGCTACTAACGCACATCGAAAATACTACAGAAGTGATCAAGCTATTAGAGCAGTGGATAACCTCAAGTTTAAAAAGTTTATCGCCATCGGACCACTTCCACACACGGGCAGAGGTGTGCTTCCACAGCTCATGGTTGCTCAAGAAGGTAGAGGAACGGATTACGTTCACTGGGACGACCCCAACGAGCTGGTGGACCGTCTTCGTTTGCTCTTAGCTTCTCAAGCAGCTGGCGACTCGAGTCACACCAACGAAATCGTATCGATAATCGAAGAATTGCGTGAAGCTGGTATCATTTATTAATCAACCTCCCATCGTTTCCACCGTCATTTCCAAGATGAGCGGCGATGTGTTTGGACGACAGTTGGACAAGAGCGCAGTTGCAGGCAGCCGTGGTCCTCCCGGTGTTGGATTTGAATTCACCGTTGACGGACATTACGATGTAGATAATAAGAGACTGTGCAACGTTGCCAATCCTGTGCAGCAAGGCGACGCTGTCACTATGAACCTCATGCGCCACGAGATCGACGTTGTGAGAAACGAAATCCTCACAATGATACATGTCTTGGACTCTCGCATAACGTATGCTCTGCGGAACCTAGGTGTTGATATTGAAGCAGTACAAGACTTGTCGACTCGCACCGCCAAGATCATTCTCGAGCTGAACACCAGCCTAGCGGTGTTGGAAAATAGACGAGAAAAAGTTAGCGCTCGTGAGGGAGCTGCATAGGCCAGCTCGAAAGAACTACCAGCGTCGTCGTGTGGATGTTCGTGGTTTGGATGAAACCTGGCAAGCGGATCTCGTTGACATGACACTGTACGCGGGAGGAAATAAAGGCTACAAATATATGCTCACCGTCATCGATATATTCTCAAAGTATGCCTGGACCGTACCAATGAAGAGTAAGACCGGTAGAGATACCGCGAATGCTATGGAATCTGTACTCGTACAGGGACGTACCCCGAAGAACTTACACGTTGACAGAGGCGGAGAATTTTATAATTCAAATTTCGATTCTCTCATGAGACGATATAACATTCAACTATACTCAACCTTTAGTAACTTGAAGGCATCGATCTGTGAGCGCTTCAATCGTACGTTGAAAAACAAAATGTGGATGCGGTTCAGTCTGCAAGGGAATTACAATTGGATAGACATTTTATCTGATTTAGTTTCGGCTTACAACAACTCTAAACATCGGACTATTCGCATGAAGCCAAAGGACGTTACCCCTAGAAACGAGCGGACATTATTGCAGACTGTATACCAAAAAGTTCGGGTCAGATCTGTTAAACCGACAAAGTTCAAAGTTGGAGATAAAGTGCGAATCAGCAAATAGAAGAATGTTTTCGAGAAAGGATATACACCAAATTGGACGACTGAAATATTCACGATTATACGAGTAGTCAATACTGATCCAGTAACGTACAAGCTTGAAGACTATCAGGATCAGCCTATAGCGGGTGGCTTCTACGAACAGGAACTTCTCAAAGTTAAGAATTCCGACATCTGCCTGGTGGAGAAGGTGCTCAAGAGACGTGGAAAAAGACTATATGTTAAGTGGTTAGGTTTTAACAATACACATAACAGTTGGATCAATGAAACTGACTTGTAAGATTTTTTGAATAAATAAATCAGTCTTTATTTCACACCTATGTACAGTTTATTCACATGTATCATAACCCCACGGAAGCGTGTCGGTGGTATCAGGAAATATGATCCTCTTGTCGTCGTTCCAGCTCAGCGCTATCTTCCTCTGCGACACCGTATGAGCTGATGATTCTTGCTTTGAATTAAATTCTGACTCTTTACCAAATTCCGGTGTTGCAAGACACATTCGATGTAGTCGTTGAAAGTTATAGTTTCTAACGTAGATCCCTTGACTCCTTCGGCTCGTTTCGTCTCTCTATTTTCACCTAAAACCTTGAAGGAATATAATTTAGCTCTTAAGCCTACAAACTCAGTCATTATCTTTCCATTATTTTCGTCTTTCATTAATCCCAGTACTTTTTTGTTCACCAGCGGCATCTTGTAAATATTTTCCGAAGGTTAGTCGGAGGTATCGAATCGGTCCAAATCGCGTTTCATGAGCTCGTATATATCAGGTACGGTAAAGTGATATATGAGACTATCCGTGTCGGTATACATAAGCTTTGCTTGGTCACCAAATCTGCTTTTTATGTAATTATAATGAAAATCATAAATGTAAGTTTTAGCGAGATCCATAATAGAAAATCCTCCGTATATAGGTTTATTGAATTTAATTTTCGTTCGATTTAATTCGATTATCGTCATATCTTCACCGAATATAGTACGGCTATGGAAATTTGGCTTCGCGATAAGCGCTCTCGCACCGTATCTCCCATCCCACTTTGTAACTAGTCTCACGTCTTTATGTTTTCTAACGTTTTCCATGGTTTTCCCGAAAACAGCGTTATTCATAAGTTTGTAAAAGTTCTTTTCAAAGTTGTTGTTGGACTTCTTACGCAATTCAGTATTCAAGTTGATATATTTTTTGAGCCACGGTGCTTGCTTAAATTTCAATACTCGATGGATTTTCGTTAACTTCATACCTAAACTCAAACACTGCTTCAAAACCTTGTAGTGTATGACGTATTGCTGTTTTGGGAAAAGGGTAGTTGTTAATTTAGAATTTTTGCAAGTCGAAAGAGGTGGGATGTAATGCTCCGGACACAACGGTAAGTCTTTGTGAGAGTTCTGAAGTTCTCGCGGATATTCTAAATCTACCTCAAGTATGTAACCGATGGAAGATTCATCCGAGACATCTGAAACATCGAGTTGTTCGAAATTCGACATCCACTCGAAGGAACTATACGGTAGGTAATGACTCATAGCTGCACCATATAGATTATTAACATCGAAATACATGAGGTACGATTCTTCTCGATTCGGATCGAATGCTGTCCCCATGTATCTGTTGTTAGCTTTAGCGTATCTATTAGAGCATTGAGCTACACCGCCGCGAATGCCTCTTTCTATAAACATCAACATATCAATGTCGACTAGGAGCTCGAGTTCAACACCCGTGCACTTGAGCATCGCGTCAAACGAAAGGCCCGGCGCTGTATAATAATGTAACGGATCTAACTTATAAGTGGACCAACAATTACTTCTAAAATTTTCAAAAATATCCGCTAAAAGGAGCACATCCGTTTGCAGATACAAGTCCGAATATTGACCCAAAGTTTTGACTTGAAAAGTTTGCCAAACATTACACGCGTGTAAATAATTATCCTCTGAAATACCCACATCATTTAATTTTTAATAAAACTTTTCTATGGGAGGTAACTGTGTTTCTTCAAGGCTTTCCCAACTCTCCACGTACTCGTAGGGAAATACACCTTTTCTCGTCAACAGCTGAAATTCTTCGTCGCTTCCGCAATATTTACGCGTGATTAATTTCTGCTCGTCATCTAGATAAGACGCTAATTTTTCTAGACTGTTCGGCATGAATCTGAACGAATCAATAAACCTGAAATGTATAGATGTACCTTTCACACTCTTTGTGAAGGATATATATCTGTCCTTGTTGATCGGTAAGAGACTCATTGAACCTTCAAAAGATGTTGCTAACGTTTTAATCAGGAAATGTGAGTCGTAACCCGATAAGTTATGAAAGACCACCGGAATGATATGCGAATCTTTGTAATTGAAATTGCAACCTTCATGCGCTGCACCACGATATTTGCCTGTGAAGTGGCAATGATCGCGATGTTTCACCTCTTGAGGTCTGAATGGTTTTTCACAAATGTGACAAGTCTTAGCCGAATGAAATGCTTGTTTCTGGTCATGACTCAACGATTCCATAGGTACGACACGCTTGAAATAAAGTTCCAAAGATTGAGCCCATTCTTCCAACTCGTTTACGAACCATTCTATACAATCCTTTCCACGATTGATTCTAAATTTGGAAACTGAATCGTTAAAGGAGCAATGTAAATAGTAGGCAATACTGTGTGGGACATGTTTCTCATACACCCTCCTATTCTCAGACTCAGACGTATCGTTAACCAGTTGCAAGAGACATTCCAGATCAGCGTAAATACAAAACGGAACATTCTCTTTATGTTTGAAGTTTTTGAATTTCAAGATCTTATCTTTTTCGTCCGGTAATATCACTCTACATTTATTGAAATTCGCGCTATCTAACCTGTGTTTGGCTAAACAATTTTCATCTTGAAAATGACTCGAACATCTATCACAAAACCAGGTATGACCTTTGTGTTTCGAAATCTGTGAACTCAACAGTCGGGTCAAATTTTTGATCCATGCAAAATGATATATTGTATCGTCAACGTCATCAATTTCATTTGACTCAATGTCAGTTTCTAACATAAGAAGATGTATGGTAGACGTATCTGATTTCGTTCGACTCAAATAAACTGGTACTATCTCACGTTCATCTATACCGTAAACATTGATCGTTAAACCATTCAATTTTTAAAATTTCGAAATTTCGTTGAGACTCATGGGAAAATTCGAACCTTCATACCTCAGCACTGAGTTAAAGTGTGGATAAGAAGTCGTTCTATTCACATTCAGACCTGCTGGGTGAAGAGCTGCTGTGACTGACCATAAAAAACAGTACGGATCGTCGTTCATAATATTTACCACTGCCTTTTTATCTTGTATATACTTTGGTAAGTGTGTGTAAGTGGATATACCTCCACGCAGTGGTACGTATTTGTTGATGTTCACAGCCATATTTATAATTTCATGCAAAGACCATCCCGAGTCCTTTTCCTGGAAGTCTTCAATCTTGACCAGTAATTTTACCGTCACATTCTCTTCAAACCATTCATCAATGTTCGTCGCTGGTAGGATAGCTTCATTTTTTGGTATTGAAAAACTTCATTTCTTCGATGATTTCACCGCCTTTTACAGTACCGAATTTACAGGACAACACTACCTCCACTTTCAAGTTTCCCTCTTTCCGGAGAACCCTCTTCAATCTGGATATGATTAGTTTTTTCGAATCATCTAGAAAATGTTTCAGATCTTTGTGTTGTAGATTCGCTATGATCCCAGTTCTTATTCTTCCTTTGAAAGCTGACTCTAAATCTTCCCACTTTTCTCTGTCACTTCTCCTCGATCTTCTGACACCTTCCCCTATTTTTCGACACTGTTCAAACCGCGCTTTCAATGATTTTAAGATTCCTATTGTTGTCAAAATTCTCGTTTTTTCTCCGACCATTGAAGCGGTCTTTCTTAAAATTTTATTCAATAGCCTGATGTTTTGAGTTCCAAATCTAATCCATTTCTGCGTTTCCGTAGTCGATGATTTCTTTTTCAGAATTTCATAAGCATTTTGCATAATGTTGATAAGTTTAAGACATTTGACCGAGTCCATTTTATACTATTATACGCTGCAAAAGTTTGAGTGTGAATGGTTCCTGAATACTGAGGGGGATCTTTTTATAGACCAACATCATCGATAAATTCTGAGAAGTGTGAAATTTGATCCCTATGCAGGAGGACCCTTTTTATTGGATATTCTCGAAGAAAGTCATATATAGCTAGTGAAATGATATCAAGCAAACGATCGAGCTTATTTCCTCTGCGTAGGCCTGTTTGGTAAAGGATAATTAAACCTACATTTCGTTGAAAAAAAATGTTCACGAACGTTCTAGAACTATGGTTTATCCTTAGGGAATATTCGCGAAGCCGAACCTAATCGAATGTAATGTTTATTCTTAGAGAATGCTCGCGAAGCCGAACCTAATCAAATGCAATTTGATCGGCGTGGAAGTTCCGTGCGCCTTTTTCTATCGTATTAGTTACAATTACAAACAAGGGGTATAAGTGTGAACCATGCGTCGAACTTTCGAGACGTATTTTCGAGTGCACTATCGTATTCACAATTTAAACCCTAAACAACAGGACATATAAAAGAGGCTGGCCATCTACTACCGACAGCTCATTCAATTTTTCGTCAGCGAAGAATGAACAGTGCGGTTTCAAAAGTGAGTGCAACATACTGTTTCTTATATATAACATAGAAAGTGAATCCAAATATTTTATGATTTAATTCGAGTAAAGAATATGTTTTGAACGAATAACGATAACAGTAGAGTTGTTTTTTTTTAAATCATGAGTTATGTGCGTCAATGAAATTTTGTTACTTTGTTTAGCCTTCGTCTGGGATAAAATCTTCTTTACCACCATCATCATCAGAGATATTCTATCGATCTATCAACGCAACGTCATCAATATTTTATCGATCTACAACGTCATCAATTATCAGAGATAATAATTCTATCGATCTACCAACGCGATGTTACATATGAGTGAGTGTTAGATATTATTTTCTTTTATGAAAACAGTTCTTGTACACGTTATTCTATATACTGTTATGAACCTTGTTTAAACGTTGATCCTTTTTGAATTTTTTTCAGAACCGAATCAACGCATATTTAACATCCGAGTACCCGACGAGTGGATCACCAGATCCGCTCCGACGGCCGAATTGTTGACTATCTTACAATCGGTACTGCTCATGGATGTAGTCGTACATCCAGACTCTGAAGTGTACATCGACTACCTGGGATGTCTAGCGAAGCTGGAAAGAGTCGGCGATCTATACTGGTTCAAAAGATGCATGAATCTCGTTCAATAAAGTAAAGACAGTAATAGTAGTCGTACTTACGCGTAAGTCATGTTAGCAGATTCGAGTACACCGATATTTTTTCAATGCTTTTCCGTTTGGGTTTAAAACGACAGTGACATTTTGGTAAAACTCTGTTATGCATCGTAAATTACACCGTATGTTTTTTGAATTTCTCACACTATTTTTACATCAAAGTTAGTTTGTGAAATAGAATGAAAAAATGAGTGTGTGAAATAAGTGTGAGAAATTCAGAGATACACCGTGTCATTTACACCGTACATTGGTATTTTTCCAAAAATTATCACCTGTTTGCTACTTTCTTCCGCGCATTATTTTGAGTGTAATCGAATCTGCTAGGGACTGTACTACATTCGATGAAGATATGTCAATAATTGCACTTTCATTGTAAAAGTAGTCATACCTAAGCGTAAGCCGTACTGCATTTGACGAAAATGTGTCAATAATTGCACTTTCGTTGTAAAAGTAATCATACCTACGTGTAAGTTATGTAGCTGTGGTATATTATATCGATAATTGAATTAAATTCAATAAACTTATGCAGGTTCCTAGAATTGGAAAACGACTGTATTTATCTCACACCGGTCATCCCAACTATCCTATTCAATAGTTTGAACTAAAATACAATATTACAGCTGTTTCTCACGTTTTTTATTTCAAATAACGCAATGTTACTGTCGTAACCTAATCTTCTGATATTTCAATAAGTATTTCTGTTGGAATCCTAAAAATTATTTTAAGTATTTATTTATATATTATAATATAAGGTGAAGGGATCATATTGAAATAATAGTAGACAGGTTTTGTGGGAATATTATTCATATAATACGTTTAGTAATCATATTTTTCATTCAAGTGTAGGCTTATGACAGCAATATATGAAAGTTAAGAAAAGTAAATTCAGTTTACAAAGTGAATTACACTCCGTTGAATTCAATTTGATTGAATTGTCCGCCAAGGTAACGCATCAGAAGTTTATCCTCTTCACATGCTACCGTCATCTTCTGGAGAATATCCGCGTCGTCGGTCAGTACTTTCGTCATCCGAGCTGGTAGAAATACCGAGAAGCTGTCATCCACATCAACCATGAATCTGGTACCAAATTTGGTTTGAACCTTGCGGATGTTGCTGATTCGGTAGTCTCTGAACACTTCCAAATCCATTGATTTCTTCGTTGGAAGAAACTCCTCTAGCCGACCGATTTTGTTGAGCTTCGTGAAGTCCATGCTGTTTTCAAATTTTGATATTCCTTAGTCGGCCTGTGATTTGATTCAGATTAGACTTGGCGTCGATTGGACTTTTCACTTCTTCAATATGTCGCAACAGTATATGTAATCGTATTTTCAATTCTCTTTGCTGCTCTTGCAGGTTATTCTGCATTACTCGAAGATCGGTTGGAGACTTATTTTCATCCTTGAATTTTTGGCTCTTATATAGCTGACAACCCTCCACTAATTTTCTAGATCTTTCCAGAGTCCAAGGTTATTCCGAGAACTATTCTTCTGAGAATCATTAGGCCAATTGCTGAGTAACTCGATCCGATGATCATATTTTTGCATTCCCAAGTAACTCGATCCGAAGAGAACTTCTCACAGGGTGCCGAATAATTCCGGGAACTGTTTGTCTGCCCGAAGCTTCCAGAATGACCTTGGGGAAGCTTCTAGAAGACTCTAGAAGACTCTGACGCGGGGGTTGGGACGTGTGACGTCGATTCGAGGCCGTGTGACGTCATATTAAGGGTGTGTGACGTTAATTCAAGGGTATGTGACGTCATATTAAGGGTGTGTGACGCCATTTTGAGGGTGGGAGACGCCATTTTGAGGGTGGGAGACGCCATTTTGAGGGGTGACGTCATTTCGAGGGGTGACGTCATCACCAGGGGTACGCGAGAGTGACTCAGACTCCCCCTCCACCACCCTCACACGGACACGGGAGGGTGCGTCTGTGTGCGTACGTGTACGTGTGCACTAACACGCGTTGGTCCAGAACCGGCCTTGTATATCTACTGTCGCGAAAAAAAGTGCACACAACCAAGTGGCAAGCACGCCGACAAGCGCCTGTTCTCAAGTCGCACGTCATTGACTGAAATTAAAATAATTATGACGAGAAATCTAATCAATTCGGAAAAAACGGCTAAGGATATTTCGATCCCGTTTTTGATCAAGATTCACCCTGTAAATTCTGCGATACGAATTCTGGGTCACCCTGTACATGAAGAAGATGTAAAATGGTCGAGGTTGTTGGTTGGGTGATCTGACATGGAATTCCCCATATGCTTGTATACCTTGAAGGTTCCGTCGATGTATATCTCGCGTGCTGTGGCGAGAGGTGCCAAAATTGGTTGGCTAGCAAAAATTAATGCGACGGACCCATCGTCAGCCTCGACGATACCACGGTACATTTGCTGTGTAGGGGCATATGTAATTATTGCGGCTGCAAGTTCGCGCAAGCTTCCGGGTATGACTGGCCGGAGCTTTCCGCGCGCTCGCTCCATTGCTACTGTCATATTATTATATGAAAATTTTGCAGCAATGTCAGGATTTCTGTAATCAAATCAAGACTCAACAAATCGTACGTATCCGAATATCAACCAATATTCTCTGCGTAAGATATTAATCATTAAGTTAGGCAAAACAAATGCGCGGCGTTGACTGCTCATAATATGCTTATTATCTGAAAATTTTGCAGCAATGTCAGGATTTCTGTAATCAAATCAAGACTCAATAAATCGTACGTATCCGAATATCAACCAATATTCTCTGCGTAAGATATTAATCATTAAGTTAGGCAAAACAAATGCGCGGCGTTGACTGCTCATAATATGCTTATTATAATACGTTTTTCCGAAATAGTAAAATTTATTGGAGGATAGTTTTAAACAAATGAATTTTGCAGACTATCTTATCGTAGGATATCTATGGAAAGAAAAATAAACCTCCTGCAGACAGCATCGAAAATAAATTTCAAGTCGTCGTTTGTCCGCGTGGCCAAATCGCTCATTTCTTGGCGCATCGCAGCCTCCCGCACTATGGTCTGATTGGGTGCATGCCATCATGGAGCCTGTGAACGTTTACACAGCCCTGTGCGTCCACCCTTGCTGTGCCCCGGCAACCTGTCGAAGCTCGCGTCGCGCACCGATAAATATTCGGAGACTCGTATCAATATGATACTCGTATCCTTCGAAAATGTACCGCGAAGTATTCGCCCGTTTACCGGGTATTTCCTCCATCTACGAATAATTATTGAAAAATATATTAAAAAAATATATATACTTGAGTATATGGGGAATTCCAGCCCATTTTGACCTGGTTCTGATACTTGATCTCTCGGATTCGGCTCGCGGTTTTCATATGATTTTTCTCACTCTGAAAAGCACTCGTTATTTATTTTTGATTGTTTCGCCTCGGTTTAAATTTGCAACAATTTTTGTAAACGAATATATTGATCGACACAATTTAAAAATCTGAAAAATCCTGTATCAACTATCAACGTTTTCAAGCTCAGAGCCGGATTAGGAAGATTCTTCCTTCTTACTGTCTTCAAGCTTTTTCCGAAATGAAACGTTAAAAAAAAACAATTAGACGCGGGAGTTATTTTGCTATGAATGGTTGCTGAAACATTTTCATATATCACACCCGATTTTAGAATTTTTTTTTAGATTTTTCGGAAAATAAAAAAACTGTTACGTCTCAACTCCACAACCTCCAATAGTCACCCGATCCACCATTTCCTTACATCCCAGACATTCCGTCATCAACTTCATCCGATCCACCATTTCCTAATGCCTATATTACCTGATCCTCAACTTCCGACCGGAATCGTACGAGTTGCACACGGCCACACCAAGTGCAACTCATCCGAAATCCCCTCCCAAAACCGAGCTTACCTTCTTCACATCCCATCATAACCGAACACTTCCAATTCTATCCTCAAAATAGCAATATCTAAACTCCGACTCACCTATCGCTATACATATCATCAAAATAAAGTAACATATTACTATTGAAATCAACAAGCATCCTCTACTCAATTATTCTATCGACCGATTCCATTCATCCCTTAACCTTGCGACGACACATTGTACCGAGAGAGAGAGAGAGAGAGAGAGAGAGTACCTATGGTTTAACAAAATCGTGTTGCGATATAACAACTGGTGGCAGCGGAACTCCTCGTTTTCCAGATTATTTACCACTTAAATCTGGTTATCATTTGATACAAAAACGACGAGCGAACTCACGAACTCACAACGATTATCATATAATAAAGCATCACCTTGCTAACTCGACAAGGACAAGAAGACATCAACAGAAATCTATCAACAAAACTTCACGGCATTCCCTTGCTAACTCGACAAAGAGGAGTATAGAACAACAGAAATCTATCGACAAAACTTCACGGCATTTCCTTGCTAACTTGACAAGGACAAGCAGAGATCAACAGAGACCTATCGACGCAGATTCCACGGCATCACCTTGCTAACTCGACAAGGATAAGCAGAACACAACGGAGATCTACCGACGCAAACTTCACGACCTTCCTTGCTGACAACAACGAACAGAGAATAACGACGAGTCAGTCAACCAGAGGGAATGCAACCGAGCTACGCAGCCTTCGTAACGGTGACCACTCTGTAAGTTAAGTACTCTACCACATAACCCAGAATATATAACAAAAATGCTGCAAGACACTGACGAAACCATCACTGGACCCGGTTCAAGTCCATATCTCCCATTACAAACCGCGATAACGCTAATACCGGTCTTCAATGGTAGTAATATGTCAATAAATTCCTTTATTCGAAAAGTACAAAGCATTAAAAACTCAATTCACGCGCGGGATTTGCCGCTATTTACAAATCTAGTAGCTGTCAAAATCGAAGGAGCCGCGGAAAGATATATACAAAGATCTAGTTCAAATACATTAGATAGCCTGCTGGCAGATTTGAAACGCGCGTATAGACCTAAAGAACTACTACCGGATATACAGGCGCAAATTACGCGAGTGGTGCGAAACAGAAACGAGAGCGTGCTAGAATACGGTATGCGAGTTGAAAGACTCGTGGAGACGGCGTTAGAAATTGCCGGAACCTCAGACAACGCGGATCACGTCGTTATGACGCGTAGATTTATAAAAGATTTGGCCGGCCGGTCCTTCATAAAAGGGTTGAAAGATGAGATTGAAATCAGAGTCACGTACGAAAAACCGGGAACCTTACGCGAGGCCATAGATTTGGCAATACGCTTTGAAAAATTTCTGAACGAAAGAAAAATCTTGAGGCCGTCTCACGGGGACAACTCGACACTAAGGCATACAAATGAATACCCAGAACATAATTCGAGATTAGAGCCTCAAGATAGGGCACACTGCAATTATTGTGAAAGGATAGGCCATACCATCGACAATTGTAGGACGAAACACCGTGCCAGAAAATACTGCACATTTTGTAAAATAATTGGCCACACGTTCGACGAATGTCGGACGCGGACCTTGCAGAACCAGCGAGATCCCCAACGGAATCCCTCTAGTACTAACACCCGAAACACACAACACTATCATCGGGAACAACACAACCGCGGACCGGATAACGCACAAACATACAACCGCCAACGCAACAATAATCTGCGCGGGCAATCGAGCCAGTTAAACAACAGATTTGGTGGCAATAATCAGGGTTATAATGGCCCAAACTATAGACAACAAACACCTATCCATCAGCAATCTAACACTCCCAAAACTCACTCGAATTATAGCAGACCGACCAATCAACATAGGAACGACGCGCGGGTAAATCTTACTACAAGCGGTAATGCAGACGAATTTAATAACTCCGATAATTTAAACGAGCCATGGGAACGTCGCACGGACGCCGCAACGTCCCAAATCAACGAAGAGCGTCTGAGCGTTATGGGAGAATACTTCTCGGCTCACCAATAATTACAATAACATCGAAGCAAATTCTTGGGGAAATCGCGTCGATACTAATAGATACAGGGGCGAATATAAACGTGATCAAGGTCGGAGTAGTCACGCCAGACACTCGTTTCACGCCGAAAGACATTCGAAGTATTAAAGGGATAGGTGAAGGATTCATAAATACATTAGGAAGCATCGACCTAGAATTCGCCGGGACCCGGCATGAATTCCATTTGGTAGATGATCTATTCCCAATCAAAGAAGACGGAATTTTGAGCGCGAGCTTTTCGCGGTCTGAAAATGCAACTATTTTTTTCAAAAGCAACCAAATTTCCTTGCAAAACACGAGTGCATTTCCATTATCTTATCGGGGTCACGGCTCTGACATCAACTCCTACCACATATTAACAACGTCCTCTACACAAACTCCCAAGGTCCAGGTGTCAACTCCACAGCTCGTGAATGAGACCACGACGTTGCTTCTTGATACTGGAGCCGATATAAATATAATAAAACGCAGCGCGGTACAACACAACACACTTACGCGACTTGATAAAATAAAACTAATAGGCATTACAAACGACACCGTGGAGACTTTAGGAACTTTAGATATCCAAATCGGCAATCATACGCACGAATTCCATGTAGTAGATGATTTATTCCCCATCCAAGAGGCGGGCATATTAAGCATGACATTCTTACGCAACGAAGACGCTAAAATCTCTTTCCCAACAAACACAGTAACTTCAGACAATGGCAAGACGCTGAAAATTTTTAACGAAGATATCATTTCGATTCCTGCCCGAACCGCGACAGTAATAGCATTGAAGGTAACGAAACCATCACCAAAAACGGGAATAATTAATAAATTAAGCTTAGGCCCAGGCGTTATATTAGGCAATGCCCTTGTGACGAATAGATATGGTTTAGCGTACGCTTACGCTATAAACTCCAACGAAACAGCTGTAGAAATAATACAACCCGTGGTAACTCTAGAAGAGGTAGACGAACCCGCGATAGACACAAACCCACGCATAACTAACAACGAAACAAACCAACCAACACGTGGCTATCATAATACTAATACTGACAAAGACCGACGCACACTTCAAGTCTCACTTAACCACGACGCAAAACGACTCGACATCCTTAGGGAGAACCTCAGATGAGACCACTTGAATGAGGAAGAAAAACAATCAATAATCAACCTTGCTTACGAATATAACCACCTATTTTTCCTACCGGGCGATAGATTAGGACACACTCGAGTAGTGGACCACGCTATACCAACGACAGACGACATACCTATACATACAAAACAATACCGACACCCTCAATCCCACAAGGAGGAGATTATGAAACAGGTAACTAAACTTCTTGACCAAGGCATTATTCAACACTCCACATCCCCTTATAATTCTCCCGTCTGGATCGTACCCAAAAAACCCGATTCGCAAGGTAATGAGAAATGGCGTATGGTGATCGACTACCGGAAGCTGAACGAAAAAACAATCGGGGACGCATACCCCTTACCCAATATTGTGGATATTCTCGACCAGTTAGGTTCCGCAAAGTATTTCACAACATTAGATCTGGCTTCGGGTTTTCATCAAATACCTATGCACCCCGATCACAGATCCAAAACAGCCTTTTCGACGCCACACGGCCATTTCGATTATGTCCGCATGCCATTCGGCTTAAAAAACGCGCCATCCACCTTTCAGCGTCTCATGGATCAGATACTTTCCGGACTACAAGGTAACGAGATTTTCGTATACTTAGACGATATAGTTATCTACGCGAGGTCACTGGAAGAACACGCGATAAAATTCAGGAAATTAATGGAAAGGCTATCGAACGCAGGACTCACTCTGCAGCCAGATAAATGTGAATTTCTACGAACGGAAGTGGCATATTTAGGTCATATTATTACTAGGGACGGAGTAAAACCAAACCCCGATAAAATAACAGCTATAAAAAACTACCCAGTTCCGCGAAATCCTAAACAAATCAAACAATTTCTTGGACTGATAGGATACTATCGCAGATTTATACCTAACATGTCAAAAATAGCCAAACCGATTAATAATCTATTAAAGAAAAACGCCTGCTTTTTGTGGACGTCAGAACATCAGTCAGCATTTGAAAGACTTCGCGACTACCTTTGTGACGAACCTATCCTCCAATATCCCGACTTTAGCAAACCGTTCGTCCTGACGACCGACGCCTCGAATCTTGCAATCGGCGCGGTACTCAGCCAGGGCGAGATCGGGAAAGACTTACCAGTAGCATACGCATCTAGAGCCTTACAACCGACAGAGATCAATTACTCGACCACAGACAAAGAATTACTAGCAATCATCTTCGCAGTCAAACATTTCAGAACATATCTATACGGACGGAAGTTCACTTTGGTCACGGACCATAGACCGCTAGTTTGGCTTAACAACGTAAAAGACCCGACGTCACGACTGCTACGCTGGCGACTAACATTAGACGAGTACAGTTACAACATAGTTTACAAAAAGGGAAAGGCAAATGCAAATGCGGATGCATTGTCAAGGAACCCTGCTCCTGAAATAACCCAAGCCTTACCCATAGATGGCAAACGCCTTCGATCTGAATCAAGTACCGCAAATACCGAAATAAATAAACGCAAAAAACTATCACACCAATTCCCGCGACACCCTAGACAAAGTACTGACAATTCCACAAATCCCGCACCGACTAAACGACCAAAAAGGCAGAAAGTATTAACAGAAATCACAACGCCAGAAAGTTCCGATATTGAAATAATTGTCGATAAACATCAAGAACCTATAAGGCCGTCTAAACGGTTCCAAACAACTGAATCCTCGGGTAACCCAGCACCGCGAAAAAAATTCGTGGAATTCCCAGACTCCTCGGACTCGGCGGACGACTCAGAAATAAAGATAACCCCATGTAGAACAACACTCCTTAAACGCAAAAGGATCACAGAATCTTCAAGTAATCCGGCACCAGTAAAGAAAGTGACGAAACAATTAGACTCCTCCGACTTGACAGATAATTCGGACGTAGAAACTATTCCACTTAGAGTGACATTACCCAAACAAAAAAGAAACACAGAATCCTCTAATAACCCAACACTAAGAAAAACACGATTGGAAACCGATTTTACTAACCGAACAGGTTGTAGTGATATTCAGACTGAAAACTATTCAAAAAAGACTGGAACAACCTCCGTATATAAACGCAAGATAATTTACAAAAAATTGTCCTCCTTGAATAACGAACTCACCACAGACCTAGGACAAGACTCACACAACTCAGAAGCGTGCAAGAAACGTGGAATCAAGTTACAAAACACACTTCGCGACCCACAAGCCGGCACCTCTTCTAACAAAATTCCATATTCCACACCACCGTACGAACAATTCCTTGTAGACTTGGATTTTCTTCCCCTGACGCAGAATAGAAATATCAGAGAAATAGACGCAGACTTACTGAAACAAAAAGACAATTTAGCTCACTGTATCTCAACCGACTGTAAAGCATCATCAGGCATCGCGGACCAGATGGTAAAAAACGGACTCATACAGCGCAAAAGATTACAATCAATGAATCCGCAAGTGACAGACATCATCACGGTTCAGTACCCCCGACGCACAATTTACAATTTAGTCACTAAGGAACGTTGTCTTGACAAACCGACGAATGAGATAATGTACAACACACTAGTAAAGTTAAAGACAGCGTTAATCAAGGATGAAAAGAAATCCATTTCGATACCGAAACTAGGTTGCGGATTAGATAACCTGAATTGGGATTTGGTAAACCGCATGATTCATTACATATTCAAAGATATGGACATTAAAATCACCATCTGCAAATTCGAGAACCCAATGACACACGGACTACCTCACGGACGGACCAAAGATCAATCATCTAAACTCACGACGGCACGTCATACCCGGTCACTCCCCATTCCCCCGGTATCAGACACCCCCTCAGCTATCGTCACATCACCAGATGACGATTCCGACACACTAATTCCACCACAACAAAGACGTAGACCCGTGCCGAAGCTTGACACCGGAAACACTACCGATTCTGATACAACCTCAAATTTTAGTCTTTCGGAAAATGAATCAATGAAACTACCACTACAGAGTCCGACGATCTCGGATATTACAGATAATACCGATACTGCCGATGACAAAAACAAACTTAGCTTCGATAAATTCATAGATAACATAAACAACATAACACCAGTGACTAACGTGACGGAATCTAGAGACGGAATATTCATGAAAAGCGCGAACATCGTACACTGCGTACCAGCTGACTGCGCGTGGAACGACGAACTAACAAAACGACTTATAGACAAAGACATGTTACGAAAAGAAACATTCACTATCAATAAATTTGAGAAACGCGGAATAGCCTTATCAAGGGTCGGAAACAAGTGAATTATGACCCTTGTAGTCAAAACTCAACACTCACACAGAATCGATTTAGAGGACTTCTATTACACTTTAATCAGACTGAAACAGCTATTACATACACACAAAATTGATGCATTTTCTTTTTCCAAAACAAACCCGGGATTAGAAGTTCTCCAATGGAGCGTCGTTAGGAAGCTATTTTACTACATTTTCGGAGACACGAGCATAAAAATCACGCTTTGCGCAAATGAAACCATCGTACCCGACGTATCAATACGCGAGGAGATCATTAAAGAATATCATGAGTCACTGCTAGGTGGTCATCAAGGCGTAACTAAAATCTACAATAGAATTAGGGAAAAATATTACTGGCCGAACCTGAAAACTCAGATTCAAAGTTCCATCAAGTCCTGTGACAGTTGCCAAAGGAAGAAACTGGTTCGAGTCAAAACACGACTGCCCATGATAATTACAGATACTCCAGTAGACGCATTTGATAAAGTTGCGCTCGATATAGTGGGACCGCTTCCCGTTACAGAAGCAAACAATCAATACTTATTGACAATTCAATGCAATCTGACAAAATTCTTAGACGCTATACCTCTTCCTAACGCGACGGCTCAGACAATTGGCACGGCATTTGCAAAAGAGTACATTACACGCTACGGAGCACCGCGAACAATATTAACAGATCAAGGCCAGAATTTCATGAGTACAGCGATTAAACAAATCTGTAAATTATTTAAAATTAAACAAGTAAGAACCACCGCATATCGACCACAATCTAACGGCTCCCTGGAGCGAAGCCACCTTGTACTCATCGAACATATTAAACATTATACAAGAACCGGTAAAGATTGGGACAAATACGTGCGCTTCGCAATTTTTTGCTATAACACTGCGATACATGAAGCTACAAATTTCACGCCACATCAACTAATCTTCGGCAAGGAAGCTCGAATACCATCGGACCTAAGAGCAACCGTCGCGATGACAAACTCATACAACACGTTTATCCTCGACCTACTGACAAACCTGACCGAAATCCGTAAAAGAGCAATCCAAAATTTAAAAGACGCAAAATTAAAATCGAAAGCATACTACGATAGAAAAATCAACGAGCATCTATTCGAAGCCGGACAAAAAGTATTTTTATTAAACGAAAACCGTACAAAATTCGAGGACCAATATAAGGGCCCGTACCTAATCAAAAGAATAATTGACGGAATAAACGCCGAAATATAGTTGACACCTGGTAAAACTAAAATTGTACACCTAAACAAACTAAAACTAGCACATACACGAAATGACACCAACCAGCATTAGACAAACATAGGTCAAAACTTATCTGAAAATGGGAACACTCCCGCCAAAATCCGAAATCTCCAAACAAGCTCACTGTCTGAGAGAAAATTCATGATTTGCAGAGTCGGGCTAGCAAGACCAGACGTGACCAACAAACCGTATGACATTTCGAAATTCAAGGAAAACCCGGGAATTTATTATGAACAATTGGAAAACCTGCGAACATTCACCAACAAGTGGAAGTTAGTTAATTTCCTAAATGTACGGAAATTCACGGACGAATCGGACAAACTACGAAAATACTGCAGCATGATTAGCCAACATTGCAACGAGGTAGGAGAAGCATGTGAGGTACGAGACATCATTGACCTAGCGGCGAATCGATTATTAACAATAGCAAAATACGAAGACCAAATTGAAGACCTATTAGGGTACCAAGAAACGGACCGAACACATGATAAGCTAGCGAGTCTCGCGCACGCACGTGCCAAACGAAGTTGGTACAGTTTCACCGGAAGCATACAAAAAACCCTTTATGGAACATTAACATACGCTGACGGAGAGTATTATAACAGACAGATCGACAGACTATTCAACGACACGAAACATGTAGCAACACTACTAATCAATCAAACACACATAGTACAATCAATGATAGGCACACAGCAGAAAGAGTTAAATCAGATCAATAAACATATAATAGAAATGGACCAACAAGTAGCATTTTTTTAGCCAGGCGACGGCAACATTAAAGACGCGCACAGATCAAAACTTGTTAACGATAGGATTACTAAAACACCTCAATAAGCTAGACAAAATGTTAAACGAATACGAATTGGATCTAAATAACATAATAGATGCGATTCTATTTGCAAAACAGGGAATACTACACCCGAAATTGCTAACACCTGAACAAATCATCACCAGCTTGCAGTATATCCAATCCCTAGAACCACTTCTGCAATTTCCCAACCCTATAAGAAATGGATATGCCGAAGAACTAGTCAGACTATCGGAATTAAGTATCGTGTACAGTGAACCAAACATGATATATGTGCTTTCAATACCAATACTAAATGAAGATAAATTTCATCTTTATCACTTACTTCCGATACCCGTCAAACAAAACTATGATCTTTCACAGAATAAATTCGCGTATATAATCCCAAGTTCAGACTATCTCGCAATAAGCTCAGACCGCATTTCGTATTTTCAAATAACAGAATCGGAGTTCGTACACTGCAAGATTTCGCAGGGTGTATACATATGCGAACAGCACCAACCGCTATATCGCACCAATAATCACCAAACATGTGAAATCACATTATTCTTGAATAATCCACCTATTAACCTAAAAACCTGCAACATCAGGATAACGTCCTTTGACGGACCATACTGGTCGACACTACAAACGCCAAACACATGGATTTACTCTTTATCGAAACCTGAGGTCTTACACGTGACATGCACAAAGATACACTCTGATCGCATTACGCTGGAGGGAACCGGAGTACTACATCTTGACAACCAGTGCAAGGCGTTTTCGCAATCAGTAACACTATCGGCAACAAACACCTTCACATCCTTAGAATATCGAGCGTACGTCCCAGGGTTCACACTAAACCTTTCGGAAATATATGACGATTTGAACAAAAATCATTCGACTAATCTGTCCTCGATCCCAATTTTCTACACATACAAGCCGTTACACTTAAATCTAGATGACCTGAAAGCCAATAGTGCTGCGCTGAAAGACATAATCAAGCAAGCGACAGAAATAACCGCACACCATCGCGATGAGCAAGAAACAGGAAGCTTAAAAAGTGCTTTCACATTTGCCGGAATAGGATTAGGCTCGATGGGAATACTATATCTCATGTATAGATTTTCGGCGTTCAGCGCGATTTTCGAAATTATTAAACTTTGCCCGTGCAAAGGACGGAAGCGCAATAGACACACTAAACACACCCTTCGCGGAGTGCCAAGAGGACTCAAAATTGTGCACCCACATCTCAGTACCATAGGTCATGACACACTGTATAAAACATCCCTTTAGAGACACTCCCGCCATCGCTTCCTACAACAAACCCCGCACTAACTGGAAACAAAGAACACAAAAAACCACCAAAACCACAGCCACTAACTATGAAACTAACAGAAACCCATCCGCTGGAACTCAAGGAGATTACGGACTGTTTTTGAATAAATCCAAATTACTCCTAAGTAAACCGATGGTATTGCCTAAACTATATAAACAGCAGTGCATGGCAACACTATTATACGTTTGAAAGAACGGGTTTATTAAAATTCATTGTTGATAAGCTGTAATGAATAGGTTGATCTGAATAATATAGTATAAGATAAGAATGAGTAGGAATTATTATTATTATACTGAGTATCAAATAAGCTTATATTTTACAAATAAATTAATCAATTTAAGCAATTCAATTTAAATCAATTCATAATCCATAGATGTATACCTCGTTCAAACATATAATATGTATTTATAACGAACCTTTATACCATAATAGTACACTATATAGTATATCTTACAATTATCATTATTACCACTATTACTACTATTATTATTTAGTTGTACCATTTTAAGCTATTTTTACCATATTATATATTTACTTTATATTGACCTTGTTAGCACAATCACAACAAACAAATGTAAACATAGTTGTTTCACCCCTATGTTTCCTCTAACGGGGGGGGGGGGGGGGTGTTACGTCTCAACTCCACAACCTCCAATAGTCACCCGATCCACCATTTCCTTACATCCCAGACATTCCGTCATCAACTTCATCCGATCCACCATTTCCTAATGCCTATATTACCTGATCCTCAACTTCCGACCGGAATCGTACGAGTTGCACACGGCCACACCAAGTGCAACTCATCCGAAATCCCCTCCCAAAACCGAGCTTACCTTCTTCACATCCCATCATAACCGAACACTTCCAATTCTATCCTCAAAATAGCAATATCTAACCTCCGACTCACCTATCGCTATACATATCATCAAAATAAAGTAACATATTACTATTGAAATCAACAAGCATCCTCTACTCAATTATTCTATCGACCGATTCTATTCATCCCTTAACCTTGCAACGACACATTGTACCGAGAGAACCTATGGTTTAACAAAATCGTGTTGCGATATAACAAAACGAACAAAAATTCCGGCGAAATAGAAAAAAAAAAATCTAGCGAAAAATCTCAAAAAATTTTCTAAAATCCGGTGTGATATATTAAAATGTTTCAGCAACCATCTATAGTCAAATAACTCCCGCTTCTAATGGTATTAACTTTTTTTTTCGGAAAAAGCATTAAAACAGTAAAAAGGAAGAATCTCCCCACTCCGGCTCTAAGCTTAAAAATGTTGATATCTGACACAGGATTTTTGAGAATTTTTCAAATTTTCAAGCTGTGTCCATCAATATACTCGTTTTCAAAAATTGTAGCAAATTTAAACCGAGGCGAAAAAATCAAAAATAAATAACGAGTGCTTTTCAGAGTAAGAAAAATCATATAAAAAATCGCGGGCCGAATCCGAGAGGTCAAGGGTCAGAACCAGGTCCAAATCAGCTGGAATTCCACATGTGTACAATAGGGTGTGCCAAAAAAATTTCCCTTCCATTCAAACGCGCTTTAAAATTTCGGTAGAGCCTCTCAAATAGAATATCTCAGCCAAATATGAGCTCTTAATATTAATATTTAGAGGTGCCTATTTAATTTTTTCCATTGTCCGTTTGAATAACATGGAAAAAAATTCTTAGCATTTACGAATTTTTTTCTCGTCAACGGCTCGATTAATAAACTATCTAAATACAGGTTCTTAAAGGAAATTTTACGCTCTATAAAAAAGTACTGACATAGAATTTTCCTAACTCTAACCGATTGATGGCCGGTTTCACCAACGACAAATAACTTTTATTCGTCGATTAACTTTATTCACTGATTTAGGAATTTTTTTGTGCATTGAACGTGCACGAACATTTTTTTCTGCATTGTTACATAGATGTTCGGCGCTATGTCGGTGCAAGGTTTTAAAGAATATGGTTAGCTGTTTAGTTCCCTACTCAAATTGACGGTATTGAAACTTTCTGTCTGCAGCGATTAGTTAGTTATAAATTCATTGTTCGGATACTGACAGTTCCGATTCTAATTTTTTTTTTCATCACAAAATGTCAAAAATTTGGAAAGACGAACAAAAAATAATTTTACGGACATCAACGAAAGCCAACATCGATAGAACAGTTCAGATTATTTGTCGAGAGGTTCGAATCAAGGTGATAATCAATATCAGAATCGATCAATGAAAAATTATAGAATCGTAATCATCAACCGAAAAGTTGAGTTCCACGTTGAGTTAAGCGAAGCCACGTAATAGATGAAACAAAAGACTTACGACGAATCACAAGACCGGTCTGCTGCTGTTCTCAGTTGATACCAATTAATATGTCTAGTATGTTAGCCCTTAAAAGGACTGATTGTTAAAGAACTCGAGATATTTAAAATTTGGAAAATCAAAAAGAATTTGAAGCTATGAAAAAAAAATATCAAGTAAAAAAAGAATCAAATATAAACCAGAAAACAGCAAAAAAATAAACTAAGAGGGATAAGGATTTGATACAAAGCTTGAATTGAATTGAAAGTGATAAAAGAAGATTTTACGTTTAAGAAATGATGAAAATCCACAAAGAAACAAAATTATTCGAAACAAATCGCTAACCGCCTTCACTGTTCACGCTGCGAGAATAGATTGGCGACCAGTCTCAATATCGCTACCACCGATTCGCTAGTTGGGAAAAATATAACAAGTTAACTAGCCAATAAGAAACAGGCGGAACTCATGAAAGGAAGTTTTGAAATTTCGGTTGAGTCAGTAAAGAAAAAAAAAAAAAATTAACAGCGGCTTACGCTGACAGAATAGCTATGAAGCAACTAGTCCTCCCCAATTACTTCCCTGGCATTTCTTTCATATATATAAGTAAATACAGCTAACATCTCGGCTAACATGCGATTAGTTTCATGATCACTCTTTGCAATACTCTAAAATACCAACTATCAAGTCCTATGAGGGCGAATATATGGGATGTTCAACTCGATGCGGATTAGCAAAATCTCAGATACATCAGAGAATTTCCACCTGAAATCAGCACGGTTTGAACCTCGTATTTTTCAAGCAAACTACATTCTTTTTCACGTGAAATATTTCATGTAAGAAAATAAAAAAATTCGACACGGATTTTCTGTTTTTCTGAAATGTTTTTGTTTTTCACGAAAGTTATAAATTAATGAATTTTGTTGCAGAATAAAAGCACGGTCGACTTCAAAAATAAATATCTACGGTTGCAAGTAATCGTCGAAAAACAATACACTCCCCAAGAAAATTTTGGAAGTTGCAATTTATAATTATTACAAGAAATGTAAATCATAACCGACTTTTCCTAACGAATATGATATTTTCCAATATTGAAAGAAGAAATGATCGATCTTTTTCAATTCAATTATTATATGCGGCTGTCCACGTCAACTCGATACGGCTCCAGACCCCAACATCTCCGATTTGATTTTTAATTTTATATGTTATTACTCTATGTCTGGAGAACGTTCCAATTTTTTTTTGGATTTTTCAAATTAACGCTTTCGGAGCTATGATTTTTTCATCCTTAAAAAAAAAGACCTTTTTTAAAATTCTGAAAATAATCACAAAAATCCTGTTGATGATATAGAACAACCTCCCACTCGCAGAATCGTGGGCAAAATTGTCCTTATATTTTTTTTTCATTTTCAAAAAAATTTTCATTCCGAAAAAGGCTTCCCTAATGACATTTGTGGGGCCGGAAACAAAAAGGGCGCGTAACTGAAATCGGCTGATTAAGGGTGGTATTTATAGTCAGGTCCTATGTTCAAGATCGTCTTAAGGGGAGGGTATACTCGATTTTTATCGGGCTGTCTTTTTTCGCGAATATCTGCGAAACGGAGCCATGAATTGAATCGTCCTTTCGGCAGCCGATGTTTGACGAGTGATAAGTTCGAACTGGTACGTTTTATCGGATGAAATCGGGATTTTTTTTTTTTGATCGAAAATTATAGACGTGCCATTTAGTTCGACTTATATCACAGCCTACGCATCAAAAATGCAAAATCGGCCGTCGTAGCCCGATTCTATATGGAATTCCGAACACAACCATCCAAAAACATCTTTGTTTTCAACAACGATGAAGCGGCCAGTTGTAATCTACGATTTTGTCGTGATTTTCGCGATTGTCAACGGCTGAGAGCGGCCATTGGGCATGGAGCGGCTTCCGTAAAGTCAATGTACTCAAAAATGAAAGAATAATCAACGCGTTTCCCCTAAACGGTAAGGCTTGAAGGTCTAATATTTGGTAAATTTTTACATCTCAATCCAACCCACTATGAGATATCAAAATTACAGATTAATCGAAATTTCGACCCCGGATCATTTACAGATGATTGGTGGGCCTGACCGTATATTTTACAACGACGATCATGAAATTTACAAAAACACGAATTCTAATTTTTGTAAAAATGAAATTCGACATCCATAAATAAACGTTTTATTTCGAAAATCCGGAATACATACTATTTTTATACACTATATTTAACATATTCTTCCCACAAAAAATGATTCCGAAGTGCTGGACGCACAATGTCATGAGTAGGGCCGATGCGCGGGCCTCTACCGCGCGCGCGACGCTGCAACGCGATGTTAAAAATTAAAAAAAAAATAAACTCCATGAAACCTCGATTAAAAACAAAATTCTTCATGCAGCAGAATTGAATGAAAAATCCCATCATATTTTTTGCGAGAGTTTAAAAATGGCCGATTTCTGCCGAAAAATCTTTAAAAAATTGAAATGCTCATAACAGATAGAAAATTTCTTTTTTTTTTACAACTTACAGAATATTCCCTTATAGGTTATTCTTTCAGCTTCCGGAAGAGTGCAGGTTCATCTCTCCATGATAAACGAAACCGAAGATATTAATTTTTGAAGTTACCGAAACGCTAATTTCGCATGAAATTCAATAATTTATAACTTTGGAAAAAAAAATATTTCGGACGAACGACAAAATACGTATCGGCTTATTTCACGTCTATCTCACGTTAAAATAGTTTACAAAAATACGAAGTCAAAAAATGTCCAAATTCTCCAAATAGATTCCTAGTGTAGCGTTCGTGTGCTCTGCTGTCCTATGACTCGCTTTTTATGAACCAAATGAAATTTTGATCTCTTACTGTTACACGTATTTATCATTTCTGAGTTTATTGCTTCCTGACAAGTATATGAACGATAGATTTTATTATATTTCTGTTCATAACTTATCGTTAGAAAACATTATAAGTACAATTATGTTCACTTACCTTGATTGTATTCCAAGCATTTCTAGTAGATCCAGGGTACTCGGCATTTGCGTGCTGCTGTTTCGGAATATCAAGCTTCAAATACGCATTTGCGTTTTTCGGGTAAACGTGCGATGTATTAAATAAGCTGCAATTGCCGGTATCAACGACCATGTGCGAATTGCCCTAATCGAATCGCATCTCGCTGTTTCTTTTGAAAGTGATTTTTCATATTACGATATATTACCGTATTTTTCACAAAGAATCATTTTCTCATTTCCGCAGTAGGTTTGAAAATACATACATGTGACAATTTCACACCAAAAAAATTTGTCGTCATTAATTGTTTGTTTGAATCAAATCAGCCATTTTAGAGATGATGAATATTATTGGATGTATATGGGGTATTTCATGACATTTCTATCAAGATTGGTTATTGATATTGTTGATTTCCCCGAAAAAAATTTCTGTTGAAATATCCATTGCAACACGAAATCTGAATTTTTTTCAGATTTCTTTATTCATCCGTATTTGAGATATTAATTAATTTGTTTCTTCAAAAACACCTATTTTCAAAAATCCGAAAAAGTTCTTCAAAATCCAGTCGAATGTCAGAAAATTTCCGACTGTCAAAATAAAGTGGGCTCTTGCAGTGAGGACAAGAGGTGAATTAAGGTGGTTCTTCACCTACAGTCCCACCAAACGTGGGTTTCGGAGAAGATTTTGAATACTTCTCGATGGGGAAAAAATCTGAAAAAAATCAAGCATGTAGAAGATCCTCGGAAGATTGATTTTGCATAATAATAATTCAAAGAAGTTATCAACAGATTGATGGAAAAAAAAAACTGTTCAAGAAATTAGCCGATGACCCAACTTTTTTTTCAGGTGAGAATGATTTGTCAATTTTTTTTAAATACGTGTTATGTCGGGGTTATAACGCTACTGAGGGTAAGGTTGTGACGAGGTAGACATGAATGAATTACAGATATATATGTAGATCAATTTGATAGTCTATTCGTAGTTATGGGTAAAAATGAGACTTGGTGAGAGGTGTGGGTTGGATAGGAAGAGCGTGATGGATGACGATGTGTGAGTGAAGGAAGGTGTTAGGAAAGAAGTAGTTGGAGAGTTGACTTGAAAGTAGAAGTTGGATATAAAGGAGGATGTAGGGATAGACGAAGGAGAGAAGATGTGGAGAGATTGAAGGTTGACTGAAGAGTAAGTTGGCAATTAGAATAGAGTAATGAGGAAAGGTTGGTTCTAAGCAAGGTGGGGAGGCCAAAGTGCAGATGCAGTTCTGGTGTGATTTTGAGGAGAAGAGTAGGCTCAGGAAGTCAGGTGTTGGGTAATGAAGTTGCTGACGGAATGTCTGGGAGATAGGAAATAGTGGATCGAGTAACTATTGGAGGTTGTGGAGTTGAGACGTAACATACGTATTAATTTTTTGAGAATTTTGGTAAATTTTTGAAAATTGCGTTTTGTCAGGTATGAAAAAAAAGTTGGGTCATCGGCTAATTTCTTGAACAGTTTTTTTTTCCATCAATCTGTTGATAACTTCTTTGAATTATTATTATGCAAAATCAATCCCTCGAGGATCTTCTACGTGCTTGATTTTTTTCAGATTTTCTCCCCATCGACAAGTATTCAAAATCTTCTCTGAAATCCACGTTTGGTGGGACTGTAGGTGAAGAACCACGTTAAGGTGCTTGCCTACGCAATTCCACCAGACCTGAGAACATTGGAAAAAAGGTGCTATTAAACGCGGAATATCTCGGCCTAGGCATCGAAATCAATGAAACAAAATACGTCGCGCAATTCTATGTGCGACTTCGAACACGTACGGGCCAAAACACGTTTTTTTTTTACGCAAGAATAGAGAAGATATCCATGTAAAACGGTTTTAAAAACGTTTATGCGGCAAGCTACTCTAACTTGAAGTAAGATATTTGCAAGATAACTGATGGGTTGATTGATCTCGATATTGTTTTGAGCTTTAGAATAATTGAATCAATAGATATTTCAGTAAAATAAATTTTATATATTTCATCAATCGATTGATGCAATATGCAATCATATATTGATAAAGGTTGAGTTAGAAAAAAAAACATGGATTTGTCGGCTCCCTAACTATAAGGGAAAAGCCGAAAAAGAGTTTTCAGAAATCATTCATGTGATATACATATTTGTCCGGTCAATGGCATGTCGGTCGATATTGAAATGTACGCTGCATGAAGTAAAGGTAAGACACTGACGTGCATAATAGAGAAATGTCACAGGTATGCACGCTATTCGATGAAATATTTTTGAAATAATCCATGTAGTACAGAACACGGTCTGATTTGCAGTCTAATAAGTATAAAGTAATTCTATGGAGGATTAGATCGTTGTGGCAGACAGGTTCTTCAACATTTTTCCCAGGTAACACAGTACATTTCAAATTTTTGTGGGACGAAAAGTTTATATTCCAGAAAAGGTGTTAATTACTATGTATAAATTGAATGATACCTATGAATTTAAAAACCACCTGAGTAAGGTGATATAAAAAATTATTTCAGAGCATTCTGTGAAGATATGTCAAGAAACATAACGGAGAGCGATCTGCAGAAACGTAGTATTCTATAGAAACGTATCCCAAAGCGTTTTGTAGAAACGTATCAGGGAGCATTCTGTAGAAACATATTCTGTAGAAACGTATCAGGGAGCATTCTGTGGAAACATATTCTGTAGAAAAGTATTCCGTAGAAACGTATCAGGGAGCATCCTGTAGAAACATATTCTGTAGAAAAGTATTCTGTAGAAACGTATCAGGGAGCATTCTGTAGAAACGTATTCTGTAAAACTGTGAAAGTTTTACTAATTCTTCTGTTGAACTGTAATATGTAGAATAATTTTTCTGTAGAAACGTTCTCAGAGACATTCTGTGGAAACGTCGTTAGCAACTTTGTGTAGGAACGTATCAACAAATTGTCTGTAGAACTGTAACGTGTAGAATAATTTTTCTGTAGAAACGTACCTGCGGGTTATTTTACGTGGGGTTCTGTAGAAACAAATCTAAATACCATCTGTAGAACCGTATTATGTAGAAAAGTTTTTCTGTAGAAAAGTATCTGTAGAAACGTTTCTGTAAAACCGTCGTTCTGTAGAACTTGTTTCTGTAGAAACGATCCTCTCCCGCTCAATTGCGTGCTACACGTTGAAGCGTTCGCATGTCTGGTAAGTACACACTATTTATTTTTTCATTATATATTATATCTGATGTACAGATATTATTGCAATAGAAACATTAACTTGGTGATTCAAGAAGTAAATGAAAGCATTGATTGAGCCTAATCACTGAAAACTATACACCCGCAAACTGACTAAACAAAATGAAATTGATATTATATCGCGGAATATATTGTAATATTGCATTTAACTTGATTATAAATATGCTAGTGCCAAAAAACTGCCAAGTGGTTGAAATGAATCCCATATTTTATCTGGCGAAAATTAAGCTTATAATACAGTTTTTTTACAATGAAAGCAATATTCTTGAAAAATCAAATCACTCAATTGTAATCGATTTTCTTCGACTGAAATGCATTTTGACATAGTGTAACACAATTCGTCCTTGATGGAATTATCCTACATCAATAATGTAATGGAAATTATCATTCACATTTTCTTCGAAAGTACGTAGATTCTTGTTAATAACTAATCGGAAATTAGCCAATCAGGCATATCGGATGAACTAGTATCTGTCGGAGGGCCTGTGCGTAGTTGTATCTATACTATAGTGCTACCGAGTGCTCATCAGTTGCACCAAATTGGCTAATTTTTCATTAATCATTACGAATGATCTTTCGCAGTAAATATACAAAATAAAATTTTGATTCCATGAACGATGGGGGATGACTCTGTCAGTTGGCGCTCATCATATTGTACCCGTGTATACAGGGTGTCACAGATTTCATGACGAGGATTTCACAGGGTAAATCTTGATGATCAAAAACGGGATGAAAATTTCCCCAGTCGATGTTTCCGAAAATGCATAGGTTTCCCGTTATAATTAGATTTTAATTTCAGTCAATGACACGCGGCTTACGAACAGTCGTTCATCGGTGTGCTTACCACTTGGTTGCATGCACTTTTTTTCGCGGCGACAATCGGATGAGGACGCGCACACAACCGAGCGGTAATCACATCGACAAGCGCCTGTTCTTAAGTCGAGCATCATTGGCTGGACATAAAATAATTATAACGAAAAATCTAAGCATTTCCGGAAAAAATGAGTGAGGAAATTTCGATCCCGTTTTTTTATGAAGATTTACCCTGTGAAATCCTCGTCACGAATTCTGTGACACCCTGTATGTATAGTATTACTGAATGATACCATCACAAAATCACAATTCTCCGATAAAAATGTAATTCGTAACCACGCTATTACTCGGTACGATTCTCTTTATTCTAATCTTTTTGTATAATAGAATACTCGAACAACTCTTTGGAAGTGACGATGGTTGAAAATATGGATATGGATCCACCACCCGGGCAGTATGTTGCTGAAGAAAATCGCGTGCAGGTGGTGGATCCAATAAATCCAACAGTACCGCCACCGGCAGAACTTGCACCGGTGCAACAGCAACCGCCGCCGCCGCAGCCACCGGTGCCCCTGCAACCGCACATAGCTGCTCGCGAGGAAATCGTACGTATTCTACAGAATGTTGTCTGCGCGTGTGATTGAAGCACACTTAATTCTGATGCTCACAATGCCAATAGAAATACATAGTAATATCTCAAACAAAGTTTGAGATTTATTCCAATAAGCAGCATCATCCATATGCTTTGGGTAATTAACTCTTTCGTACGAATGACTGCCCATCTACAGATAATGTATGCAGATATAAATATTTTGGTGACTTATACGTGGGCAGCCCGGATAATGATATGCGATATATAATAATCAATCAACTCATTAATTCTTACAGAATGAAATGATACGTGAAGCGGTAAACGCGTGCCTCCGCTCGGCCATAGAAGAGGCCCGACGCGGCCGCGGACCTTATAGGCGCGGACGAGGCTGGCATCGCGGGCGCGTACGCTACCGCGGGCGACGTGGCGGCGGCAGGGGCGGCAGAGGAGGCAGAGGGTCATCTCTGACAATTTAAATGTAATCGTATATTATATATTGTAACGTGGCACGTTAGACCTCCGCCTAACCGACCTACGGACGTGTCTAAGTCCGGCCGCCCGATTTAAATCCTGCCGCCCGACTACCCTGCGGAGCCCATTGGCCGCCGACCCTCGCACATGGCGAAGTGGTCGCCGCCAGCGCTCGCAGGTCGGGTGATGCCGGTTGGTACTAAAATCTCAACAAGAAGTCACTTTCATCTTTGGAGACTAAGAGCGAGCCTCGTGCAAAATAAAGTTAAAAAGTTCGAAGTGTGTTTAGAGAGTGAGAGAGAGAGAGCGAGAGTGAGTTTAAGGAGAGAGAGAGTACGTAGAGTGGTGGAGAGAAAGTTTTGGTGAAAGATATAACGACCGGGCTGTGAATTGTGACTACGATTTGGATTTTGAAATATTGGACTACCGACTGGACCTTATACTGACCCCTGCACGACCCCGGCTCTCCGACCGTAATACTGATTTGGTACCGTCGCACCCGAGACTGCAAGAGCGGCTAGCCCAGATAGGATCAATCCGAATCTTAGTAGAGTCCACCCCGATACCAACCCGCACCCCTTGAATATTCCCCGAGCCTCGAGAACCGCGTGTCTGAGCCTCCACCGTTCCCCGCGAACCGTTGGATTCAAACGCAGAGGACACCGGTCAAGTTTGTTTTCGCTGCGCGTAACCGTGCCCAGATTGGCCACCGTTGCGCCGCTCGCAGCTAAAATCAGACCGACCCCATATTGCCACAGACCTCTGACGTCACGCGTCGCACTCAGCTGCTGCCGGTCGGAGTTCTGTCGCTTTCTCCTCAGCCGAAGCCTGCCCCACCACTTCTCCGCCGCCGCTTTACCGCGCGCCGCGTCAGTCACCCACGAGACGTGAAGCGAGGCACGCAATCTCGCTACGGTGACAGCTGACTGTCCCGTAGCCAGAGCGAGCGAGATAGACCGTAGGTGGAGTCGACTTGGTCCTCCCTACCGTCGATCGGGCCTAGAGCCGTTGGAGTGCTCGACCGCGAGCTGTGATATTTAATTGTAATATCTTTCTTTTTGTTTCATTCTAGTATTATTCAGATCATATTCCTAGTCAACATAGAGTCATTATTTCCATAGTTTATTTGATATTTAGTATTTCACGTAGAGTAGAGTCAGTAGTAGTAATATTAATTTCGCTGTATTGTACGCCAGGTAGCGGGCGTGTCCAATAAGTTCGCCACCTTTTTCTTTTTTCTTTTTAATAAAATAATAGTAAATCAAGTTCGGTTTGTGTCTTTATTCTTCGCCCCTACGAAATCCCTCTATCGTTACTAGCTAGCCGGAGGGTCCCAGAGCGAGAGAGAGAGGGCTTCTAACGAAGTCTGGCGCCCAGCAAAATCCCCTACCTATCCGTTGGGCCTGGTTTCTAGTCGGCTTAGTTTCTGAGGTACCCGAACCCAGGGATAACCCGTGACAATATATATATATATATATATATATATATAATATACGATGACATACAGCGTACTTATGTAACTTGTACTTAAATTTAAACATAAATTTAAAATGAAATAAAAAATGTATAATCGCATATCTTTCAGTAACTTTATTGGACCATTACCTTGATCTGTTCCTTTCCCATTTTAAAATGAGCTACAACTTTATACAACTATCGCTAATAAAACACATACACCTATTTGACACATATTAGTTTCCGCAATTTCCGAAAAGAATGACTCTGCTTTAATTACATTTCAAAATTTTTAAATTGAGCATATAGTGCAACATTTATTCAAATCTACGTAAATTATGCGAGCAAAACCGTACCTTGTGTGAAAATATTAACGATATTTCAAAGTTATGGCTTGTGGTCTAGTACCGTGTCCGATGCTTAGCACAAACCGAACCGGATCCATTCATTCGTTTTGGAAATATCGTACCTGCTAGATTTTTTTTTCATTGTATTTTTTTTAATTACATTTTACGAGAAGAAAGATTCTCGCAATTGGCAAATTTTTAGCTCAACTCCAAGTGGTCTCTCATTAATTTCTTTATTAAATATTTCATCAATATTAGAACCCTAAAAATTATTGCGCTTCTTCTAAAATAACATATCTACCGCAATTGCACGATAAACAATTCGCGCCAACTATACTTCCGTGTTTGATAGTCGTTAGGGCTAAGTAGAAAAAATATAATTATAGTGTTCGTTCGTTGAATTCGTGAATGAGCGGATGACTGTTAGACAGCTCGAAAAAGTTCAGATTTAAAACGCTTATAAGTTATAGGTAACAAAGCTTCTTCGCTTCTTGGGTTTCTCGGGATATTTATGCTATAATTTTGCGCAGAAATCGCAGTACTAATTAGAATAATCACGTATTAATAATTAGAGAGAGAAAAAGAAACTTTGGGTTTCATCAGATGAAATATTGAACAAATAATTGATGGACCACTTGAAGTCGAGCTGAAAATTCGAACCTTCGCTAGAATCTTTTTCTTCGTGAAAACTAACTTTGAAGCAAATAATGTCCATAAAATAAAACATGAAAAAAAAAAAAAAAAAACACCATACTACGCATCGTACACGTATGTGCTAAATCATCATAATCCGCAGGCGCTTAAGTATCTCATACATCTATATATTGAGAGGTGACGTCCCGGGAAAAAAATTCATATATGCCCATGCACTATGAGATATGAACTGTGACGGAGTTATGTCAGAGTGCAACTCCGCACCCTACGGCGTTCCTTTATCAAATTGCTAAAAAAAAATCAAACCTAAAATTTTGTTGGGCGCCAGACACGTTAGTGTCGTTTCTGAGGTATCAAAGAAATCTTCAATCGATTAAGAGGTCGGAACGACGGCCTTGAAGCGACAGCTAGCTCAAATGCGCTGCGGTAATGGTAGAGTGGGTGGATTCACCTTCTTACGGAATTAATAAAATATAGAACACCAGATATAAAATCTTTCAATGAAATCCTTGATTTCTTATATTGTCGGTACGGTTTGGCGGTAACAGATTCAGCGGTATACAAGATCTCAGGTACTAATTATACAGCGGTAGTTATCAGATTAACAATGCAGAATCAGCAGACAGAAATGACGGTTGGAATAATACTTAATAATACTGCTTAACACAGAAAAGACTATTATATTATTGAGCCTTATTGCGACGCAGCGATATAAAAAATGTGAACACGCCGGTTAGCTAGCGAGCGCCGTAGAAGCGATATAATGCAAGCTAGACTATTTTCCAGGCTGCGTATCACCGAGCGATACGATACTCTATAGCAAATTTTCTAATGTGGCGCGCTAGCTTTATTCTCAATTAATTGTGATATAAAAGCTCAATAAATAATTTCGACTGAATCTAAGAGAAGCGATAACTAAATTACGAATCAAATTACATAGGCAAGAATAATCAAACAGAACAAATATAATCAGCGGAAATCAAAGATAATCAAATAAAGCAACAAACAAATAGAACAAATAGAACAACTTAAAACTATGACTACTACGTTCAGCCAACCCTCGGGGAGTTGGATAATAAGCGACACACCATGCGATATTATTCTAATAAATTCTCTACAAACTACTAAATCAGAGATAGCGATAGATTAAAGAATTCAGATACTCTCAAAGCGAGAATTTAAGCAGAACAAGCTATCAAATAACTTATTAACAAATCATAAGCAACGATATTACAGAAATCAGACTAATATTGCAAACAAATAAATTCTAAGCGAAAAACGTGCTCAAAATGGCCTCAATCAGCTACGAAGTGCTTTCGCTGAACTTCAGTGACTACAACTAAATTCACGTGGCCCGTAGGCTGCACGTTACATCCAAAAACTACCAAAGATACGAATAAAATACTAACTAATTAAAGTTCAGCGATAGATTCGTGGCTTTACAAGCAAATGTAACATAGAAACCTTACCTTAAAATTGCTGTGAAGTTACACACACTTATCTGAACTTAACCGATTGTACTTGACTTTACTTTACTTTATTTTACTTTGCTTTAGCGAGCGAGAGAGGGTATTAGCACGTCTAGTCACGTATGAGCGGAACGTAGAAGTCAGGATCCTCGTCGACAATTAGGCTCGTCGACGTGCGGAATCATAGGTTTTAGGGGTGGGGAACCTATCAGGACCCACTAATTTGCCTATTGGTTATCTGAAAACCGTTCGTCGTTCGCACAGCTCGTCAGCTGTGCGATACTAAGCGTCCTCTGGCTGCCTAGCGTCAGGCGGCAGATCCTGGCGCTTCTCGGCGGTATCTTCGAGCGTGCTGCGGTATTTCGTTGTCGGGATGACTCTGGGGAAGATGTCACCTTGGCTCTTACGAAGCTGTACCGTCCATGCGGTATCAACCATCCTAGTCGTGCACCCTGCAGCGGTAGTCTCACCTGAAGACGACCTCGCCGCAGTCCTCTGCCAGATCTGAAGATGTCCCTGACCTGGGCCTCCACCTTTCTTGATCTGGGTTTAGCGCGCGGGACGCTATACTCGTCCCCTCCCACGCGGTGCACTCCTTAATGATAACGTTACGCCGGTCGTGGCGTCGGTAATAATACCTGGAGCGGTAGATGGATTTTGGTGCGGTAACGGGAGGTTATAACAGTCGTACAACCCTGTACGCCGTCGTTGCAACCAGGCGCTCAGCGGTAAGATGCAGTCAGCTGCCAGGAGGCCATATGCAGGCCCTATACTCTGTTCAGCGATATTTAACCAAGGTCGACAGCCTTCCCCGTCGATGGTGCGGTACTATCCTCAGCGGAACTTCCGGAGGTACTTGCTTCGGGTTGCATACCGCTTCAGTCATCTTGTAGCGGGAATCTTGCAGCGGAACTCTTGAAGCGGTATCTTCTATATCGTCTGTCTCTCTCTCTCTCGTCGTACATTAACAAAAAAAACACTCTAAATTAGTCTAACCCTATTGCTGAATATTTAGGTGTGTCGCTTGTTTCCCAAGGGTCCAGACGGCGGTAAATCTTTCTCTCGTGCGATATTACTAATGAAAGATAGGCCCAAGGCATCTTAGTGACGCCTGCAAAATTGCAACGTCACAGAACATACATGAAGCATATAAGAGAGATTATGGCTATGGTTTACACTCAGTCAAAGCCAACTCGACACACTCCAGGTTTTTCGTCTGTTTATTGCACGCCGATTATCTGCATTTTTTCTCTGGTTGAATTGATTTGCTTTCGGAAGACATCGATTCGAAAAAAAAACAGAAAAGAGGATGGCCAGCCTGCAATGAACAGACGAAAAATCTGGAGTGTGCCGATTTGGCTTTGACTGAGTGTAAACTATAGCCATAACCTCTCTGTATGAGCATACATGATTCATATATGGATGTATATGGATCATGTATGTTCATATTATGGATCATGTGTGTTCATGTATGAAGCATATATGTTTCTGTTGCAGATTCGAGTAATTATGGATTTATTATTAATATATAATTAGTGTGAAATTTTTTTTACTCGGGATATATCTTGGAAAAAATATAAAATTACTTTTGTCTTACACTAAAATATAAATAGATATGAGACGTAAGTTTATGAATAATTATAAAAAAATTTCACTGATCAATATGCATGTCTTTTTAGTTTCAATTCTATTTTTGTTTTTATGTGACAAATTACTTAAAATGAAAATAGATAAAAAAAAAAAATTACTCGAATGGATGATTATAAACCATACACGTAACAAGATTCTCTATGTTGTAAGGATTCGTGTTCTTTCATCAATAGAAATTTTGATGTTAATCACAAACTTCAAAGGTTCAAATAAAAAATGAATCTATGAATTGTTATTATCTTATCATTCATATCTTCAAAACCTATTCATATGCGATCATATATGATAAGATATAATCATGTATGAATAGGTATGACCGTGTATGAATAGATATGATCTTTCACATATGAGCATATCTATTGATGTATGAGCATACCTGTTCATATATGAGCATACCTGGTCAGACATGGCCAAAATTCATGTATGATCATATATGACCGTCCATATATGAACATACATGATCATATATGACTTTTTCCCGGGGTGGAAAAAGCTTCCAAGCGCGCAGGCGCTAATTTATTCGAATATCGTTGATCGGCAGAATCGCGCATTCCAAATCTTCAGTCGATCCATGCATTGGATCCGGAGATGAATGTGTTGCAAGAAAGTTTCTGAAGAAAATTTGAGCGCAGAACCAGAGGACCTGGACACCGAGAACTACGAGGCGGAGAGGACCAGAACTTCGAAAACTACGGAGTGGAGGACTTGGGCATCGAAAACTACGGAGCAAAGGACCTGGACACCGAAAACTACGGAGCGGAGGTCCTGGACACCGAAAACTACGGAGCGGAGGTCCTGGACACCGAAAACTACGCAGCGGAGGACCTGGAGACCGAGAACTACGGAGCGGATGACCCATCTAGATGTTTACACATCAATAATGTAAAAATGAGACATCTATGTATTATATGTGTATATTATGTGTATATATACAGTATATCTATATATATAAAATAATTAATATTGTTAATAACTTTGATATGCATGATCGATTGCTGCTCAAAAACAATAGGGGGCGAGATTTCGGTGTCAAGAACACCCCCTCCAAATTGCAAGTTCATAAGTGCAACGGTTCGACGGATATCGTGGTCCCAAGGGAAAAGTTCTGCGAGGAAGAAGGAGAAGGAGAAGGAGAAGGAGAAGATTGTGTTTTTCGACCAACTTTAACAGTCAATATCTCAGGAACTGCTACATCGATTTCGTGCAACTTTTGCAAGCACGTTTAGGTGGGGATGACCTCACGCCTCTCTGAATTTTATGGAGAAATAATCAGCGGTTCAAAAGATGTGGCAGATTTTTTACAAGAACAAGAGCTTGCTCGGGTAAATGATTCGTGGCTGGCGCGCCGGCCTACGGGGACTTGGCGGCGATTCGCTGCCGCGAATCTTGATTCCCAATGCGAATAGTTTGGACAACTGGACGTTCGAGTTCCTTAAACTATAAACGCCGTGGTGACAACCAAAAAATGGTTCGGTTCAAGTATGGTGAAAGTAGTACAAATTGACATTATTTGAATGGTTAGGACCACGGGACGTTCGGGTTTCTTAAACTATGAACGCTGTGGTGGTAACCGAAGGGAAGGTTAAATGCAACTAAAGTGTACCTTGTCTGCATGAACATTGCATAAACTATAGTACCACAAACTAGATGGGTTACCACGTTGAACCATTACCACTATTGCGATAACAAATTAACAATGCTACCTCAACTACAATATTTTGGTACTTCTCTCAACAGAAATTATAGTTCATAGTACTATAAATATTGTACTTCTCTGCCAACATGTCCATTTTGTTAATCTCACTATCGTCATATGGTACGGTGAACCATTTTTTAGTAAACGCATCACTATAAAAATGAGTTGTCTCCACTCTTAAATATCAACTATATTATTATAGTATCCTCAACCAAATCTTTTTTCTCAGTGTAGGTGACATACCGTAGAGCTTGAGTATATATTATTAATAATGTAAGAATAAACTTATTCGCTTGCGAAACTGTTGAATTATCAAGAAAACTTTACTTGGCTATTTCGGTATAAAACTTATTTCGGATATACGTGTATGCTGTAAGTAGCATAGAGTGTAACAGTTTGCTGAATATCAAATTCAGTTAATGATTGCTTTGGTGTACCTATACTATGTCATACAATCTTGCTCACGATGCATGCGTATGTGCAAGTGCACTAGCGTATACACGTAGTGGGAAGGATTAATTTCAACACCTGAAACTCATCCTCGTAACAGTTCGGCCTCACTTGAGTGCAAAAATATTTTGTTGCTCATTCGCTTGTGAAGAATAATCATTCGCAACTACATATTCGTGGCAGTTGAAAGATTAGCGGATGCGAGTTTACGGGAGTGCTTTAGTGCGGGCGCCTCTGGCCAGAGGCGCCCGCACTAAAGCGCTATCGTAAACGCGCACGCGCCAATATTCCAACTGCCACGACAATGACGTTCCACAAGATTGGAAGATTCATTTTAAATAAGTGTGTATGTTATCTTAAATCAGACATTCGTCAGTCGATGCAAAATTCATGACACGTATTTAGGTATACCCAGCGACCGGACGCATATTACTCTGAGAATCCATCAGCCGCCAAGTACCGATACAAGTAGCTGTGCACAGTGCAGAAAAAACTGTAAGACAAACAGCCAAACACAAAATAGAACTGCAAGAAGTCGTGTCCTATCCTATCAATTAATGTATTTTAGATGCCAGATTTGATGGATGAACAATATGGGAAACAGTCGGAAAAAAATGGTTTGCAAAATACGATAAAGTACTATCAATCCAAAGCGAAATTAACAAACACAAAGGAAAAAAACCGAATGTGCCCGCCAAGTACGTAGCTCTTGCGACGTAGACTTGCTAAGAGATCGCAGGGGTACGTTCGATACTTGGCTTTTTTTCTTGATTTTACGACAGAGACTGGCGAAACGTTTTGCTTATGAAGCAACTGTGATTTTCGTGTTGGTACTTGGCGGCTCTTTTCATATCTTTGGATGTTTTTTGTGGGATTTTAGATAGTATTAACGTATATTTTTGCACTCGATTTATAGGTTTAATCGATTGCAAATGCACACCTATATTAGGTCTCTCAAGTCAGCCGGGTCAAAGTAGCATCACAAAACGGGACCAATGGCGTTATTTGTAGCCTATTTGTAGCTGATTTGTTGCGCAAAAAAATAATTTGTACTGTGAGCCGTTCCCAAAAAAATCGCGACCCTGCTAGCCTAAACGCAAGTTAGCAGGGTACTCGGTTTTTCCGATTATAAGAGGATTTTTCAAAATTTGTACTACATCAAAATTTGTGGCGTAACAAATACTCTTGGAATATATAAATAAAAATAATGAGAAAATTGAAAAAATAATAATGATTGAAAAAATTGATATATTGAATAAAAAATGATTGAAAAATCAATGGATTGATGAAAAATAAATAAATATGAATAAGAATCCAAAAAATAAGTAATGAAAATACTGATATATGTGCAACCAATTCTTTAAGGGCACGCTACTGAGGCTACAGTTTGAAAATTCATGGCGCGCTGCTTACGCTGAGAATCCGGAAAGTCTTGATGATGCAAACTATCAATGCATTTCACTCGTATCATTTTGTCGGGGCGCGCTGCCTACGCTACAAATCGGAAAAGTCTTGGAAATCCTTAATATCGATGTGTTTGTCTCCTATCATTTTTTTCGGGGCGCGCTGCTCACGCTACAAATCGGGAAAGTCTTGGAAATCCTTAATATCGATGTGTTCGTCTCGTATCACTTTTTTCGGGGCGCGCTGCTCACGCTACAGATCGGAAAAGTCTTGGAAATCCAAAATATCGATGTGTTTGTCTCGTATCATTTTTTTCGGGGCGCGCTGCTCACGCTACAAATCGGGAAAGTCTTAGAAATCCTTAATATCGATGTGTTTGTCTCGTATCATTTTTTTCGGGGCGCGCTGCTCACGCTACAAATCGGGAAAGTCTTGGAAATCCTTAATATCGATGTGTTCGTCTCGTATCATTTTTTTCAGGGCGCGCTGCTCACGCTACAAATCGGAAAAGTCTTGGAAATCCAAAATATCGATGTGTTTGTCTCGTATCATTTTTTTCGGGGCGCGCTGCTCACGCTACAAATCGGGAAAGTCTTGGAAATCCTTAATATCGATGTGTTCGTCTTGTATCATTTTTTTCGGGGCGCGCTGCTTAAGCTATGGGGGCAGTAATTGAGGCACTATCTGGCAGTCTTCTTTCCGTGGTCACAAAGCATTCTATCAATTCATCTTACAGTACATTCATAAACGTGGCACGATTTTGTAGGTTTCTTTTCGAGGTATTGAATTTGTCAATAAGTCATCAAATTCAATCCAGGCGTTCGAACCCCATCTGTATACTAATGAAGTGTAGTGTCCTGGCATATCATTCTTGTTCATGATAGATTCTTACGGATTGCCTCTTAGGTTTGCTCTTACGCGGTGATTAATTGCTCCTACCAACATGTAATTTTCAGTTTTTGCGAGTGGGTTGAACTGCTTTTTCGGTATTTGGAGTAATTTAATTTGTTCTGAACCATCGACGGGATTGGTCACTTCGAAAGTTATTATTTCACCTATATATAAAACAATTATTTTTTTTTTTTTTGATGTTTCGTGGTTTTCATCATATTTACTCTTAAGGTGAAGTGAAACGTTTCAAGGCCACGGCCGGGTGCTTTTCACCGTGGTAAGACAGAAATACCGAACGTTCGGTACCTCTGCCTACCGCTAGATGGCGCAGTGCACATCTTCCGACGCTTGCTACGCCAGTATATACGTATACCAATGCTCGCGATTGTTTCGACTTCGAAATCGAACTTTCCATAACCTCTAATATGAAATGAACTCCTATGTTAGGCTAGCTGTCAAAAGTCTGAGGTTATGTCGTCTTCTTGTATTATTCGGATTCTTGTCCTACAAATCGAACTTTCCATAACCTCTAATCTGAAATGAACTCCTATGTTAGGCTAACTGTCAAAAGTGTGAGGTTATGTCGTCTGCTCATTTTATGTGGATTTTTGTCCAACAAATCGAACTTTCCACAACCTCAAATCTGAAATGAACTCCTATGTTAGGCTAACTGTCAAAAGTGTGAGGTTATGTCTTCTGCTTGTATACGTCGTTTGAATGTATTCTCATTATTCCGATTTTCGAGCAACTAATCGATTCCTCCATAACCTCAAATCTGAAATGAACTCCTATGCTAGGCTAGCTGTCAAAAGTGTGAGGTTATGTCGTCTGCTTGTGTTACTTGGATTCTTGTCCAATAAATCGATCTCTCCATGAACTCAAATCTGAAATAAAGTGACTAGCTGTCAGTCGAGTGAAGTTACGTCAGGGGGCTTATGACGGTTCTCGAATCGAGTGAAAATGACGGAAGTGAGTAGCTCACCCTATTACGGTGAATCTCACTAGGTAAAAAGACGAGATTATCCGCGTGAGTTTACTCGACACGAAATTCTGTGTCGAGAACCGTTGTGCGCATGCTCGTGAGCGTAATTTGCCTGTAAGTTACATCGGTTCCATCAAAAATTGAAAGTCACTCCATTTTTGTTGGTTGAAGAATGTTAAAGAATCAAAGTTCGATACGCGTGAATTTGTACCGTGAATAATCTAGTGATCGTAATGGTGATGCGAAATCGGGAAAATCGAATGCTCAGAATACGACAAACACTACGCGATACAGCAGACCCATTTAATATAACGAAAAACGAATTAGAACAATTAAAACAATCTATTTTTTACACGCTTCACAACACACTCCGTAATAACAACTCTTATCTGAGAAAATGGCGCCAACTTTCGTAAAAATGTGAGATCCCTATACCGGAAGTGCCTAGTTACTTCACATTTTCACTCGAGAGATCCGTGATAGGGTGACTAAACTCACGTGAGATGAAAATGCGAGAAGTGAGTAAACTCACTTGAGAACCGTAATAAGCCCCCAGGAGGAGCAGCAAAAACATCGTACTAAAATGACAGAGGAAACCTTCACTAGCGCCGCCGCTCGGCTCACAAGTATACTGGTCGCGATGTCGGTACAGGCTCTCACCTCAACTGAATGTCGGTTTTTTAGTTATGAGTGACGGAGAATCGTCAATTCTCAGCCATTTCTCTATCAAATGACACGGGAATGGGCTCAAAGTGTGTGGTTTTTCATTGCGGAGTGGCTGATTGTCGGGGAAATGCGATTATCTACGGCAACAGTGAATAATCTCGCGATTTATGTGGTCGGTACGTCAATCTGTGAAAATTTTTGCCAAATTTTGAAAAAGTGAGATAATCAGCCACTTTCTGCCACAATTATGTGTAATCCCTCAAAGTTTCATTGCGATTGATCCAGTAGTTTCGGAGAATTCACGATTTCCGTTTTCGAGGTTCTGACAAACGTTTCACTTCACCTCCAGGTGCTTGCCTACGCAATTTCACCAGACCTGAAAACATTGGGAAAAAAATGCTCTTAAACGGAATATCTCGGCCTACTGTCGGCGCAAAAAGGTTTGGCCCCTCTGTTTGAGTGATCATAACCTCTACAGAAAAATTGATAGATTATCGAGCCTGGAAAAATTATAAAGCGCCAAGTTTTCTGCGTCTGATGGTTACTCACAAATTTCTGTGTCAAAATCGTGGCAACCGTTATAATCTCCGAAAAGTTAAAAAACGTAGTTTTTCGGAGTCCATCGCCGTACGTCAACTTAAACTCGTCACCGTTTGTCTGAACTAAGTTTCAAAAATCTGTAAAAATTCAGAAATATTCCCTGAACATCAACAAACATGATAGTGCTTGGTAATTGTAAAAATATTAAAAAACCTGGACGCCAGGTGTAAAAAGGTCGAATGGTGCGATTTGCGGAACTGATTGGTACCGGCGAACCTGAGCTAGGTCAAAATCTTCGTTAAGGTATACACTTTTTGATTCCGTAATCAGTTTTTGGTTTGCAAGAGTCGACTTCCACTAATTGACGTCAACAGTTTGTCAAATTCGCGTGAGGCCGCGTGTGTCCAAGCTACGATATTCGTCGCTGCACTTACATTGTTAATTGCAGTAACAATTGAGTCTGTTACCGGCGCGGCAAGAGGGGAATGCAGAAACGAATATCGGGGCTGGGACACGCGCGGCCCCGCGCAAATTTAAAAAATTGTTGAAGTCGATTACTGGAAGTTGACTCTTGCGAACTAAAAACTGATTACGGAATCAAAAAGTGTATACCTTGACGAAAATTTTGAGCTAGCTCAGGTTCGCCGGTACCAATCAGTTCCGCAAATCGCACCATTCGACCTTTTTACACCTGGCGTCCAGGTTTTTTAATATTTTTACAATTACCAAGCACTATCATGTTTGTTGATGTTCAGGGAATATTTCTGAATTTTTACAGATTTTTTTCACTCATTCTAGACAAACGGTGACGAGTTGAAGTTGACGTACGGCAATAGACTCCGAAAAAACTACATTTTTTAAGTTTTCGAAGATCATAACGGTTTTCACGATTTTTACACAGAAATTTGTGAATAACCATCAGACGCAAAAAACTTGGCGCTTTACGATCTTTCCTGTCTCAATGCTGTATCAATTTTTCTGTGGAAGTTATGATCTCTCAAACAGAGGGGCCAAACCTTTTTGCGCCGACAGTAAGCACCGAAATCAATGTAACAGAATGGGTCGCGCAATTTTATGTGCGATTCCGAACACGTAGGGTCCAAAAAATGTTTTTTTTTTACGCAAAAATAGAGAAGATATCAATGTAAAACGTTTCAAAACCGTTATATATCTTCTCTATTTTTGCGTGGAAAAAACATTTTTGGGCTCTACATGTTTGGAGTCGCACATAGAATTGCACGACGTATTTTGTTTCATTGATTTCGGTGCCCAGGCAGAGATATTCCATTTAATAGCGCCTTTTTTCCTAATGGTTTCAGGTCTGGTGGAATTGTGTAGGCAAGCAGATTAAGACCCAACGATCCAAGGGAATTTGTTTATTTGGGCATTCGGCAGCATTTGGAAACCCTATTGAAAAACACACGCGTAACAGAAGTTTATAGAATGCAAAATAAAAAAGTGTTGAGCAAGTTTTCATCATCGACGACATGCCATTATATAAGAATTCATGGCTATTGTCAAATGTATTATTGGTGCACGGGCAATGGTATTTGAGCCTTTGAGATATTGTGATTCATATAAAAATCAATAATATTGATAATAATAATAAAAAATAATAATAATATCCGATATATTTCGATCCGATAAATTCTCATATAGTATGAATTAATGATAATAATAATAATTATCATTATTATAATTATAATTATGAAGAAAATACGAAAACCTACAGTACGGAATGAAAAACTTAACTTGATAATGAATCTTACCATAAATAATTCAAAAGCTTACAGGGAATAATGAAAGCATCTGAGAATATTGTTGCTGGAACTTATTTAGCAATTTCCTATATGGTATGGCCAATGTTTCTTGTTTTTAGCTTTCCCAACAAGTATTATGTATACTACATAAAACACTAGTGAGATCTTCAAAAGAGCCAATTATCGACGAATCGAACAATTGATTATTTGACTTTGAATGCAAATCAGAGTAGACCAGAATCCAATCACAGTTTATATTCTACATCAGATCTGAACTCAAAGTATAAGTACCCTATAGCGCTTAGAACTAACAATACAAATGACTTGTTGGTAATCAAAACTTGCAATAAATGACAAGAATTGACATTGAATTAGAAAAAAAATGTATAAACAAGGTTAAAACTATACAACTGCGGAAGGTGAGATAAACTTACAATGAATAATGAAAATATAGCACTACAGTTAGAAAAATACCATTAAAAACAAAAGTTTAAACCTATAATAAATTACAATAAAATACTAAAAACACACACAAGCAATTACAATAAATGAAAATTCCTAAGTATTGTGACGTTGCATTTTGCGAGCGTCACAGTTGGGACACTTAACACGGTGACGACGTGAGGACGGACAACTCCAGAAAGTAGCCAGGTCTCAGGTTTCGATTTAGTTTGCTTATTAATTATGCTATTTGCTATATTTTGCTTTTATTTCACGAAATATGTAAAAATATCGACGCTCGGGGAGACTACGCCAGGACGTCGAGGAGATAACATCGACGTCTGAGACGAAGTCCTTCCCGAACTACTAGTTCCCGTCTTCTTCTACCAATCTCACGGTCGTGGATGCCGCAGGAGCGGTCGAATAAGAATGACTCGCTGAGCCATTTCTCCCGTTCCCGCAGAATTCTCAGCCTGGTGCTGGACCACATCCCGTCAACTCTTTCTGGACGTCTCGGCAGTGGTCGAATAGAGCAGGGCGAAAACCCAAAAGTAACCCAACAAACGCTTCCCGTTGCCGAAGACTTATCGACCTGGAGTCGAGCTGGACCAAATCATCGACTTTCTCGACATCGTCCCGCTATCGTGGTTACCCAAGAAAGGTCCCGATAGTAGAACTGCAACCATGTGATGCAAGCCTGTCTGTAAGCCTTCCACATCGCCAATGGGGAAGTCTGGATGCAGATCCGGGTATAGGGGCATCAGAACTTCTGCCAGATCCTCTGACTGGTCAGTTTTTCTTGCTAAAGCGCAGTCAGGGTGCACTTCGTCCCGACGATGATCCCGAGGAGTCCCGAGGCGAGAGACCAGAGATAAGTAAAGAAGACAGGAGAAGGAATATCGTCGAATCCCGCTGTACCGCATTTAAAACATCCCGCCGTACCGCTATGCCGATTCCAGGCTTGGACAAATATTCAAAATCAGGCAGAATTTGACAACGCGTTCCCGAAAGTACGTCAAACAGTACTCGGCACCTGATTCGTCGCCTAAACTACCGTCGACGAGCGGCTCAACAGCAAGTAATTCCCGAAGCTATAAAATCTAGGACAACGCAGGATTCGGCCTACTTCTACGCTCGTCCGTCTTCACGTAAAGAACAGTGTCCCGACAAGTGTACCGATTCCCGAGTGTCCCGATAATGTATTTTTCTATTTCAATTTATATCTTAGCTTTTTTCTTCTTTATTCTGTTATTTAAACTCATCTTTTAGTATCTAGAGTCAGTATAAAGAACACTAAAGTGGCGCGTAGTTGTTAATTGCCGAAAGGGGAAGTTACATTTCATCAGTAAGGTAAGACCTATTTTCTGTAAAACCATGAGTTCTCTCACGAATCCCGTTTAGTTTTGTCTGTTATATTTGATACATTGTATTTTGGTGTGGTATAGACCACTTTACCGGCACGTAAGTCACCGACTTCGTCCCGATTATTTTATAGTATATTTTTGGATAATTAAGAACGGATTCCCGAGTTGACTCGTGTTTAGCATCTATTTTGTGGCTTTCTTCCTTATTGCTTTCTTTCTTTATCTCACGCTGCTTAACACATGTTGTAGAGTTTAGCTGCTTCTTCTTATCTTTGATATTGTAAAATAATAGCGATAGACCTGTAATAGTACATTATGCAACTAGGAATAAAGTCAAACATTATTCCCGAGGGTGAGTTTACTGCCCGAACCAAATTTCCGAGGGTGGGTTTACTGCCTGAGCGAAGCGAGGGCAGTAATCACCCGAGGGAATTTCCGCGAGGGCAGTAAGCCCGAGGGAATGATGGACTTCATTCCAGTGTTCCATACGATGTTTTATTTACGACTCGTTAACTGTGGCCACTTTATAAATTCGTAGAAATCATTGAATAGTACAGCAGTTCGTATTATGAAGGTACCTGTCCACATGAGAGTAAAATTCTCGAGAGTCGCTCCCAAGAGCAGTACTCGTCAGTGGACACGGCTTTTCAGGAGCGTGTCCACCGGCGAGTACTGCTCTCGAAAGCAACTTTCGAGAGTTTTACTCCCATGTGGACATGCACCTTAATGGAGCAGTCCAAAAATTCCAAAAAGACGTAAACGGGCGGGGGGGTCCAGGGGTGCAGGGGGCGGAGCCTCCGCCCCCCCCCCCCCCCCCACAAAAAAACTTGAAATTTTTTCAGGAAAACAAAAATAAAGGAACAACTTCGAATAATTCAGGCGTAGACCCCCCCCCTCTGCCCGGCGCTAGTCCCCCACCCGCTCGTTAAAACTTCATTGACTTTGGAATTTTTCTCTTGTGTTTAAGTGTGATTATTTTTATAAGTTTGGCAACTAATATTCATATAAAATTCATATTAATATATAGAAGGAAAGCGTTCAAAAAACAAAAAATGGAGAAAACAAAAAATTTTGAAACTTTAGGAAATAAAATTCAGAAAAAAAAATCTTTGAAAAAAAATTAAAAATTTTTTTTTTCTGAAAAACATTTTGAAAAAAAAAATTATAATAATAATAAATCCATTAAAATTTTACGGGAAATAATGTACATTATTCCCACAAATCTGGATTTTGCGGGAAATAAAGTTCTTTATTCTTATTAATAAAGTACTTTATTTCCCGCAAATCTGAATTCGCGGGAATAATGTACATTATTTCCCGCAAATGGGGAAAAAACAAAAAAATTGCGGGGAAAAAATTATGAGAGGGAATAATATGCTACTTTATGCCCGCTTTTGAAGTCAATAAAAGTGGCGATTACAGTTGAGGAGTGAATAAAAAAAATTATAATAATAATAAATCCATTAAAATTTTGCGGGAAATAATGTACATTATTCCCGCGAATTCAGATTTGCGGGAAAATAAAGTACTTTATTTCCCGCAAAATCCAGATTTGCGGGAATAATGTACATTATTTCCCGCAAATGGGGAAAAAAAAAAAATTGCGGGGAAAAAATTATGAGAGGGAATAATATGCTACTTTATGCCCACTTTTGAAGTCAATAAAGTGGCGAATACAGTTGAGGAGTGAATAAACCATATTTCTAGAGATAGCGAGTGTAGAAGCAAGCATATTATTTAATTTATAGTTTTCTAGCTAGTAAATATTGTATCTGATTTATTTTGTATGATTATTCTGATTATCGTCTGATAGTTGTCCCGTTCAACGTAAAATTGAATTTGGTATTATATCGAGCCGTACTGCTTTGATCTTTATTATTATTCTGTAATATTTTCCGTGAATATTCTTCCCGATTTAATCCTGATAATATCTGTGACACGACGATAATCCGGCAATATTGTATTTCTATCCCGTAAAATTACGGATATTCCGTTATCCTAATCCCAATAAATCAATAAATTAATCAGATAAAAGAATATTATAATTCTTGTTCAATTTGGCGTCCCCGCCCCTCTACCATTATTCGTAATAAAATATATTCTGAGCTAGTTGGCAATTTCCGCCGTCACATCTTTTGAGTATTTATCATATTTCAAGTGACGTTTTCACGTCTGGCGCCCAACCTTAGGTTTGTTGTATTTTATTAACCACGCACAGTGACGCCGAAGTGCACGGCTACGGGGTTAACCCCGCCCTTGAAAAGTCGTCGTTGCAGTATAAATAAAACAAAATAATGATCAAATAACTGTATAAATCACACTTCCACATCACGGTAACCTGATGCAAAAGCAATGTTTCCAGGAAAAATGAACGAGCAGAACACAGAGATGGCAAGTTTATCTATTAAGCAGAACGAGACAATAGGGGCTCTGGAAAGAATCAAGATTGCCATCCAGGAACTGCAACAAACGATTGTCTTTGCAAAGTCACCCGAGGTAGCAGAAGCACTTGACAAGTTTCAGGAGGCATTCGGGGATTGTCTGCCGCTAGGGTCCCCTTCGGCTGTGCTACATTTTGAGAAGCTCCTCGAATCCAGCAGCAACTTTAAAATAATTGTAAGTTGTTGATTGTAGCGGCGGCAGAACTAATAATGGGCAGTTGAGTGTTGCCTTTTCCTGAACTAAATCAAGTGAAATAATGAGGGGGGCCACGGGGAGGGCAGTAATAGCCCCCTCCCCAAAATAGTGCATTATTGAAAACATACATCCACCAGTTCTGTTCTTGTTCTTCTCTTTGGTCTCGAATCTTAAGTTTGACCTATATACAGGGTGATTCAATTTGCGCGCACCATTTGGTGAGGGTAGATTCCTTGGGAAATTCTAAGACCAATTTTTCTTTACCAAAAAGTCCTCGGACTAATATTTTCCGAGCTACAGAAGGTCTTAGTTGACCAATCACAGAGCTTACAGCTGCTCAAGTTAGGGCCAGGTCAAAAGTATAAGACTAGCAGTGCCCGTGGCGAGTCGATTTCCAGTGAAATAAAAATAAATGATTAAATATAGTGATACATTTTTTCACCGTATGGCATTTGGGTTACAGATATTGTCGCCAGGAGTCACCAGGAGTTGTTTTCGTACAACATACGCTTTAGTTATCTGTGACCAGGACGACCGCTACGTCGGCTTCGTCCTTCAGGTCGACCGCACCGTAGCTTTCATCCTCCAGGACCACCACTACGTAGTTTTCTTTCTCTAGCGCAACCGTACCGTAATTTCGTCCTCCAGGTACACCGCTACGTAGTTTTCGTCCTCTAGGTTTATTGCTACGTCGTTTACGTCCTCCAGGTACACCGCTACGTAGTTTGAAACTATTAAGTTCAAAACTACGGTGCGGTCAACCTAGAGGAAGAAAACTACGTCGCGGTGTACCTGGAGGACGAAAACTACGGTGCGGTCGAGCTAGAGAAAGAAAACTACGTAGCAGCGGACTTGGAGGATGAAAGCTACGGTGCGGTCGACCTGAAGGACGAAGCCGACGTAGCAGTCGTCCTGGTCACAGATAAGGAAAGCGTAAGTTGTACGAAAACAACTCCTGGTGACTCCTGGCGAAAATAACTGTAACCCAAATGCCATATGGTGAAAGAATTTATCACTAGATTTAATCATTTATTTTCATTTCACTGGAAATCGACTCGCCACGGGCACTGCTAGTTTTATATTTTTGACCCGGCCCTAACTTGAGCATCTGTAAGCTCTGTGATTGGTCAACTAAGACCTTCTGTAGCCCGGAAAATATTAGTCCCAGGACTTTTTGGTAAAGGAAAATTGGTCTTAGAATTTCCCAAAGAATGTACCCTTACCAAATGGTGCGCGCAAATTGAATCACCCTGTACATATATGTTAGCGCGGAATTAAATCCCATGGTACCACGATCTGTGGCTGCCCCTAAACAGTCAAGAGCCGATCGAGACAGCTGACTGAATGTACCCTGACAACGGAGATATTATAAAAAACAAAGTACAGAGTCTTGAGGCAGTCAAGAGCGAGAACGACAAAAGGAAAGTTGATCGATTCTCCTGGCGGATTTAAAATACAGTCGCCTTGAGTGCTATTCAAACTCTGTTGCTCTTAATAATTAATAAAGTTCTGGTTAAAGTTCTATTTTCTATCATATACGAACTGCTCTGAATGTATTAGGTTATCAACCACTTTTTTTAGGACACACTGGTCCTTAAAAATAGCCCCGTTTCAGACTTATATGAAAATGAACGCTATGAAAATAATTAAAATGCCATATTGCATATTTCCATTTTGCTTCAAGGTGCAATACTTACTGAGGACCTGCGGTGGGAAAACCGTCAAAGCGTTCATCACAGATCTGATGAAAAAATTGATTACAAATAATGTAGCAGTAGGCCAGGGGAAGAGGGGAACGAAGAAAAATTTCTCCGCGCTGCGCTTGTATAAAGCGATTGTGTGTGAGTGTGATTTTAGTCTTATCTATTATGATATGGAGATTAATTCTAAATTCATTTCTTATTCAACTCACTTGTTAAATATTCTCCAATCATAATCACCTAATTTCAAAATTTTATCAGCTTCTATCGTAGATCTGTGAGGTCATAATGGTAAAATAACTAGGAACCTAACTAAAATATAATTTTTACATCAGTTGAGGGTAGCCACGGCTATAGAAATAATTTCTGATTGACTAATTGGGGGCCGTCCATAAATTACGTAACGCACTTTGGGGGGGGGGGGGGGGGGGGGGGGTCAGAGCTTTTGTTACGTAACGCAATTTCTTGCTTTTTTCAGCTTTCTTCGTGAATAAAATTGGTGTTTAATTCAAAATTAGCGCGCATGCGAGCGAACCGTGTTGAATGAATATATGGTCGCCATATTTGTTCTTGTCGCGCGTCCGCGTCACTAGTCTCGTTATATGCGTGCCGACTTTTCGATATATTGCACTGTATTCGATAGTATGCGAGAAACTACTACGCTGGTTGTAGACGTGTAGTTTGATTACGGTTGTGAATCCCCAACTTATTTGGAATCGATTCATGTGTTTTAAAGTGATTGAGTGATGCCGCCTGTACAGCCAGCAAATGATCTGTATTCCAAGCTGTATGCTGGGTACAAAAAATGTTATCCAACTCTATCTGGAAAACAGATCCAAGAAGATGTAAATCGGATATGGAAAGCCGCCAAAAAAACCTATTCAAACAAAGAAAAATTTGGTAGCTACATTGACGAGAAAATGAAAGAGTTCCAAATTTCCACAACAAAGAAAAAGAGTAACCTCCTGCACTTTTTTACTAACGTAAGTATACCAATCAAACTGACAGAATACGGTATTATCTTTTTTCCCTGGAATTCATTGATATGTAATTGACGTTCAATTGAATATTGAACTGAATTTCACAATTCTTGGATCTTCAAGTACGCCCTTACTAAAAAAAAAAACCCTCAAATGTAAGGGGTAAATTCGTCACCCCCAAGTTTTGGGGGTTCACCATGAAAACTCAGTATTTATCCTGTATTTAGGGGTATCTTCATCCAAAAAAAATAGAAATTTGAGGGTGAACCCTGAGTTTTCATGGTCAACCCCCAAAACTTGAGGGTGACGAATTTACCCCTTCAATTTGAAGGTTTTTTCTGTAAGGGCGTTCCAAGTTTTATAGGTCGGTATTTTCAAGTGTATTGAATAAATACTGTTCACAATAATAAATACAAAGTAGGACTCCAACTAACGTTTCATCGCAATACCAAAAATTGTGATAATAACATTCGTTCCATTGTAATCGAAGTAAGAAAGTGAATATGATGAAATAAGATGGTTCCCTACGCAATTCCACCAGACTTGAGAATATTGGGCTATTAGATGCTGTTAAACGGAATATCTCTGCCTGGGCACCGGAATCAATGAAACAAAATGCGTCGCGCAATTCTATGGGCGATTCCGAACATATACGGCCCAAAACATGTTCGTTTTACGCTAATATAGAGAATAAATCCATGTAAAACGAACATGTTTTGTCTAATGGTGAATTGAATTCAATTGAATATGAATCTCTATTCACTCGTTTCAGTTAGGACGCCCTGATAACAGGGTGCCATTGCAAGAGCGACCGAGTACTTCATCTGCGAACAGTCCTGATGCTGCAATATTATCAAGTACTGCTTCTGTAGGAGATTGCGGTTCAAGCGGTAACGTGTCCAACGAAAAGTGCAATCAAAACGACGACGATCCTGAGTCGAGGCAAAAAAAAAGTACTCCATCACAAGACGCTTCTAGAAGCCGATTGAACGTTATGAAGAACCAACTTGAAGGCGTAAAAATGGTGAAAAATTCTGGACTGGCGGATTTGAACGTGGACGTAGAAATCAAGAAATTGAATAAGCTTAAGAAAATAGAGGAAAGGAACCTGAAGAGACTGAAACAAAACGCACGTAGGCAGCAGGAGTATAGGAAGTTGAAGCTGGAGAAAATATGTTCTGAGAATGAAACAGTGGCAAAACAATTGAAAGTGAGAGGTGTGCGCGGCCGTCCACGTCTTGAAATTGTGTGACGTTGCAAGTCACAAATAACCCCAAACCACGCGGGGAAACCGAAACATAGAATTATATTCAAAAGTAACGAAAGAAACCGAAGCTAGCCGGAGACGATCGGCCGCGAGGACCGATCGTCACTTGAGTACCGAACGCCCACTAAAGCACTGGTAGAAGTACAATAGTTAGCCGAGAAACCGAATCTTTGTGAATCCAAGCCCATTTACTTACGGTCAGTAACTCTAGACTATTTTACATACTTTTGACTGCACTGGAGAACCATTAACACACACACACACCCACATATACCCACTTGTACTTAGTTTTGAGGATTAAATAAACACAGAATTAGACTCGAACACCCTGAGCATTACTCGCACGAAAACCCCGTCCTAACTCCAGATATCTAACCGGCCAGCGAGCCTGTTACAAATTGGCGCCCAACGTAAAAATCCACACTTCCCTCACCAACAAATAGGACGTCAAACAAATTAAAACAATAAAACACAGCACATAGAACAGAGAAATCCAAAGACAAACGGTTAGAAACATACACACACACATACGAGATGGCAGAGAGACGACATAGCGAACCGCCGTTGCCATGCGGCACACAAACGCACGGCCCTGTACGTGCGCGTTTTGAAAACAACACGGTAGACATAGACGGTCGAAACGGTCGCAATACACATAGATACATACAAACACAGGAAAACAGAACACAATTTCAACCACGCATGCAGGGACACGAACCATTTAGAGACGATAGACAAGTGAACGCATACAATACACGGGAGGAACCATATATAAGAGACAGAGAAATGCAACACACACTGCATAGCACACGAATCCAGAATACACCACCAATACATTTCGAATTATCAGACTACACACACGACATACAACTAAATAGCACATACACTAACACACACGGACAAACGCCCTTGGAAGAACGGCAAAGACGAGAAACAACAGGCGCGGAAACATTTATAGGTACTGTGACGTGGTATTTTGAAATTCCCCGCCACAAGGCGATTCTATCGAAAATGCGACGATGCGTGGCGTAGACAGGGTCTCCAGGAAAAAGGAAAAACTTAGGGAAAATAATAAGGATTAACTAACGCTATTTTATTTTTGTAATTATGTAATCTCGAGTATGGAAACCACGAGATGTCTACCGTCGTGGGAACTACCGATGCAAAATATGGCTCTACCGAACGTAAAGAACTTCCAATATCGTCAAGGACGACACTGTCGGCGCGCAAACCATGGTTGGTCCAGAAAACCCCAGGGTCAGTGCCTCCTCTCAAGTGGAAGATCTACCACCTCCAACTATCGGACTGGCGGCGTACAGGGATGTGCGAGAAGCACAAACAATCCTCCCGTCATCCGAAGAAGCTATCGCCTACAAGAAACTACACTGTACCGATGTGAGGGTGGCGTATAGGGTGATGTGCAGGTGCATCCTCACAGCCTCCCACCCAATGAGTCATCAGTCAGGGTATCTATCGAGCTACTTTCTCTGAATCTGTTATCGCGGCCGTGGTTGGTCAAGAAAACCCCCGGATCAGCGTTCCAACCTGCGGAATCTTGTCGTGAGCGAAGCCCTAGTATGCTCAGCACGAGACTATGACCTACGCTTCTGGTGGATCGACGAATCATGTAAGGCCCCAGGAGAAATATCGCATAGTTCTGGCGAGCGAGACTTCAACGTGAGTCCAGCGTCAGGGGGTTCTAAAGGAAGGCGGTAATAGGAGAGGTATTAGCAGCGGCAGGGGTAGGATAGATCTCTCCTATCATACGTTCGTCAAAAACTTGTCGTTTAGCGACCAATTAGAGTACCGATATGTCACGTGACCTACGCTAATCTGAAGGATGAGCTGTTGGAAGGAAACAAACACTATATGAACAGGACACACTCGCTGTTCGGCCTATTCTTCGCTCCAGTTTACGCTACGCATCTTCAAGACAACGTGTATCGTATCGCATTTTCATCGAGTATCGTACCGCATTCCATCGTGTATCGTCTATCACATATCGCTATCGTATCGAGTATATTTAAAATAGTGTGTGTTCTTCTAAAGCAATTTAAGGTAAGGTCTTGATCCTTTCTGTAAAGACACGAGGTAGTTCTGATAAAAGTCTGGTTTGTTAATTTGGTTTTTGAGCTAAGAAGCTCGTCTTTGGTCTTTGGTCTATGGATAATTTATCGAACAACCTCGAGTCTGGCTGAGTTACGTAGACCTTTTATTGTTTTTGGCTATAATCTATCGCTTATCGCTTCTCGTATGGCTTCTATTTCTTATTTAGTATGGTAAAATATCTTATGCATGAAATACTGTAGAGAATCCTTTTCCTGGAGTACCCTGAGCGAAGATAGCCGCGAGGGCTTAGGCCTCGCGTTACAGTTAATTTTGTTATAATTTAGTAAGGTATGGTCCATTTGGTATAATTTATTTACGTTTGTAAAATTCAGTAACGTTTGGATAATTTAGTATCGCAACTACCGATATCGTATCGTCAGAATTTGGTTAAATATCAGTCTATCGTTCTAAATTAATTTGGTATCGTCGAACCTGTGATTCGCGTTTTTCGAATGACCATGTGGTCTCTATTTAACAGTAGATCTCGAAATATCGTTGATCGTATGGCCAACGTGGCTCATTAATTAGTAGGAAACCTGTATCGTTTGTTACCGATTTCATTGTTTAATATCTTAGAATAATGCATTGATCTTAGGCTGTGTTATGAAATAACTTTGCATTTGGGTACGAAGTATCGCTCTGTGATACCAAGTCTGGAGTCTAGTCAAATCGTTTTATATCGAGTCAACTCTGACACACGCCTCTGATTAAATTGTATCGTAAAAGAGTAAATTCTGTCCTGAACAGTTAGGAAACCTATCGTAACAAACTGATCCATTATATCGCCGATTCTGTATCGATTCTGTCTAATTATTCGATTTCGTTATTAAATAATTGATTGATGTGACCTCATTGTTCTCAAAGAAATAATATTGTTTTATATGATGTACCCTGCCCCTCTATCTAAGGCTTTTGTATCTGAGCAAGTCGAGTTGTCGCTCGTCGCATTTCCGTAAGTTTTTGATTATCGTAATTTATCGTATGGTATCGTAATTTGGTATGGAAACGACGCATCAGCGTCTGGCGCCCAACATTCAGTAAGTTAATATCGCAATTATCACGGGAAAGCGCCGAATTGTGACGGAGCAAAAGGTTTTCCTCTCCTGAATAAAAAACTGCGTTACAGTACAAACGCGAGAAACATACAACAAATCCAAAATTTAATAGACTTAGATCCACCGCGAACGTACCAGATAATTCATGATACACAGACAATACACACACAGAACACGCAACACTTTGACGACAGACAATTACAGAAGTCAATAACACTCGTGAACGCGATTAAAGCATGGGACATAAAATATACAGGGGAACGTCAGGAAAACCTACACCAATTTTTGAAAGACCTAAACGACATACAAACAACATACGGCATACGAGACAAAGAACTAATAGATAACCTTATACCGGTACTAGACGGTAGAGCAAAAGAGTGGTACCGATTGAACAAAGGAGAGTGGAACACTCTGCAAGAATTCTCTGAACACATACAACACACATTCGCGGACACACAACTTACGGATAGGATAGAAGGAGAAATAAAAAACTGCGTACAAGACGAAAACGAACTGATATCAGAATTTACATTAAGAATAAGAACACTCTTCGCACAGTTAAATCCACGATACATGCTAACACGAGAACTAGAAATCACATACAAAAAACTCAAGATGGAATACAAGCAATATATGAGAGGATATGAAATAAAGACATTCCAACAGCTAGAAAACATAGGCGAACAATAGGAAACAGATAATATATGGGAAAACAGGAGACGAAGTATATGGCCAGAAGGCAACAGCTAGAATATACACACACACACACAACCCCACAGATACAAACACAGCAACGTAGAGTACTACTACCAACACCAAACACACTACCGACGTACACATACACAACACAACCAAGACCACAGACACAACCACCACAACGTCCAGCAATCACATACACATCACCAAGATACACGCCGCAACAGTACACACAGACGGATACAACGGTACGCCGCTGTTTTAATTGCAATGCACCGGGACACATGAGATGGCAATGCACAAAGCCACAACAGTCGGTAAACGAATAAGGGAACAGCCAACACGGGTGGAGGCAGTTCCCCAAACACAAAACATATACACACCCGAACACGCAACATACACCATTACACACAATCCACGCGATCCAAGATTCCACATAAAAGTAGACATGGAGGGAATAGAATTCAATGCACTAATCGACACGGGATCAACACATTCATACCTAGGACATAAGATCGGAGAAATCCTAAAAGAAAGACACACAGTTATACAAGATACACCCAACACTACAGTATTAGTAGCAAACGGCTCAAGCGCAAGGATAGTAGGAATAACAACACGACTAATTAGAATAGGACACACAGCTAAACAAATAGAACTCGGCATAATACCAACACTAGCCTGGACATGCATATTAGGTATTGACGCAATCAGACAATTCGGAATGCGATTAGATTTCGTAGATAACTCATGGTCAATGAAAGAGAAACCAGACCTAATATACAGAATGGAACGTTGGCCACAAACAACCCCAGTACCAGTGCAACGGCCAAACAAACATGAAGATAACACAGAGCAGAAAGAGAATAGACGAGTAGATAAAGAGCCGGAAAAAGTAAAAGAAACACACAAAAAAACAAGGTAACAGGAAACACAAACACATACGAAACAAGCAAAGGCAACAGCCATACAAGAAAAACTAGCGAGAAAAGCACAGAAACAAATGCAAAACACTAACAAACAGGAACAAACACACAAAAACACACCACCCAAACGAAAAACCCTATTACCAACCCCAGATTCTCCACCGAATCCAAACCTATACAAAAATACACAAAACCAAAACACAGAAAACAGAGAGGAAACACATACAAACACACTACCTAGAAGAAAAGCCTTATTGCCAACCCCAGATTTTCTAGCCAACCCATACCTATACCCCAGACACCAAAAACCACCGCGGATGTGCAGCGGAATACAACAACTGACAGACACACAACACACGGAACTACAGACGCTCTTGAAAAACAAAATCACGTCACTACCAGGTCAACTAGGCCTAACGCACTTAACAGCACACAAGATAGACACACAGGGACACGCCCCCATAAAACAGAGATACTACATGGTTTCACCTAAAATAAAAGACGCAATATACGCGGAGGTAGATAAAATGATTAAAGAAGACGTAATAGAATCATCAGAAAGCGAATGGTCAAGCCCAATCGTGATGATTAAAAAACCAAATAACACATACAGATTTTGTCTCGACTTCAGAAAAGTAAACACAGTATCATGAAAAGACGCATACCCACTACCATACATGACATCAATACTCGACAAATTACGCGCAGCACAATACATATCCAAACTCGACCTCAGCCAAGCATACTTCCAAATACCACTACACGAAGACAGCAGACACATAACAGCACTTACAGTACCGGGAAAAGGATTATACCAATTTAAAAGGATGCCATATGGATTAACAGGAGCACCAGCTACCTTCCAAAGATTATTAGACAAAATAATTGAACCAAAATCAGAACCGTACGCATTTGCATACCTAGACGACATAATAATAGTCACACAAACCTTCGAAGAACACTTATACTGGTTAGGGAAGATATTAGATAAAATCACACACGCAGGACTCACGATTAATCCGGACAAATGCGAATTCGGATGCTCACAAGTAAAATATCTAGGATACATAGTAGATAAACACGGCTTACACGTAGACCCAGACAAAGTACAACCACTAACAGACTACCCAGAACCGAAAACACTGAAACAGCGGAGACGACTAATCGGAATGGCGTCATGGTACAGGCGATTCATCCCAAATTTTGCACATATAACAGAACCACTCACACGACTCCTAAAGAAAGATCAGAAATGGATGTGGGGAGAAGAACAACAACACGCAACGAACACAATCAAACAAATACTCACAACACCACCCACACTGACATGTCCCGATCACACACTACCATTTCAAGTACAAACAGACGCGAGCGGAACAGGCATAGAAGCAGTACTCACACAAACAAAACAAGACATAGAACAAGTAATCGCATACGCCAGTCGTGCACTGAGCGATGCAGAAAGAAAATACACAACAACAGAGAAGGAATGCCTAGCAGTAATCTGGTCGATACAGAAATTCAGACCGTATCTAGGAGGGTATCACTTCACAGTCATAACAGACCATAGCGCATTAAAATGGCTACACAATTTAAAAAACCCGACAGGTAGATTAGCTCGATGGGCATTAGAATTACTCGAATACGACTTTGAAATAATACACAGAAAAGGCTCAGCACACCACGTACCTGACGCATTATAGCGACTACACGAAGACGAAGAACAAGTACAATTAGGTGCAATAGAGAACACTACAGATAAATGGTACACATACAAAAAGACACAAGTGCAAACACGACCAGAAAAAAACGACTCATGGAGAATACGCGATACACACTTATACTTCCATAGACCCGATCCACTACACTCAAACCTACTACCAGACACAAACCCTTGGAAGTTAGTAATTCCCAAAGAAAAAACCACACAAGTACTACACGAAAATCACGACACAACACAAGCAGGACATCTAGGCATAGAAAAAACATATCAAAGAATAGCAAAAGAGTACTTTTGGCCAGGGATGTATAGGGACACAGTTAATTACGTCCGGAAATGTGAAATTTGCCAAAAGACAAAAGTAGAACAAAGACAACCAGCAGGTCTCATGGGACACAGAATAATAGAAGAGCCATGGACAGTAGTAGCATCAGACATAATGGGTCCACTTCCTATATCTAAAACACGACACCAATACATTATAGTGTTCCAAGACCTATATACAAAATGAAGTGAAATCATCCCACTTAAAAAAGCAACAGCTCAAACAGTAGAACACGCACTATACACACACGTCATAGCGCGATGGGGAACACCACGCATAATACTCACAGACAACGGCACACCATACATAAACAAACTGATACGCGGATTAACACAAAAATTTGGTATCAGACACACAACGATACCTCCATATCATGCACAAGCAAACCCAGTAGAACGAGTAAACAGAACAATAAAAACCATGATGCAAGCTTACATCGAAAAAGATTACAGGGAATGGGACTTACACTTACAAGACTTACAATTCGCATTAAACACAAGTACACACACATCGACGAAACACACACCAGCATTCCTAAACCTCGGGAGAGAATTGAAGCCGACGCAATGCCTACGAGATAGAATAGAGACAAGGGAGACGTAGAACTACAGGATACAGACAAATGGACAGATCACCTACGCAGACTACAGATAATCAGGGAAGAAGTACAAAGACACTTGACAGAAGCTAACGAAAAACAAGCACATCATTACAACTTAAGACGTAGAAACATCGAATTCAAGGTAGGAGATAGGGTTCTCAAAAAGAACCACACACTTTCGTCAAAGGTAGACCACATAGCAGCAAAATTAACACACAAGTATTCTGGACCATACATAATTACAAACAAAATATCACCTACGATATGCGAGGTAACATCAGAAAATGGAAAGAACGCCGGAAAATGGCATATTGATAATCTGAAACTATACATTTAAAAAGACATGTAACTAATAACGCATTCGATATATTACAGATACTGACAATGGAAAGGACACGAAAGACACCACTTCGACCGACACCACGATCACGAACACCGCTACTACCGACACCAGAACAGACAAAACACACACACGGCTACGTGACAAGAGATACACTACAAGTAAACAGACCCATACACCACCAATATAACATACACCCACCGACAGAAGCACGACGCACACTACTACCGATACCGACCCAGTACACACTGTATACAACACCCACACCGAAAATACCACTCCTACAGACACCAGGCTACTACCACACACACACAGATACCCAAACCCACCCTCCACACGCAACACGCCAACAACCACACCGACACAACCAACCCCAAGCACATACAGACACACACCAAACACCAGTACACAGCAACACACAACCCCATACACACGAACGAAAAAACCAATTACAGACACACGAGACGAAATCACAAAACTAACAGACAGAATAGACGCACAATTCCAATTAATGGAGGAAGAAGACAGATATATCACACACAAAAACAGGAACACAAAAAAATACGACACAACACCTACACAACCACCACTCATCGACTTAGACAATTTACCACCCTACGCGCCACCATCTCCACCTCAACAAAACATACCAACACTCACCCTACCCATACACAACAGAGCCATAAAACACCAAAGACGCATACGAACACGATCACCCCCCCCCCCCCCCCCCCACACACACACCCGAAAACATATCACATAACACCAAAAACACATACGGAAGACACAACACAGGGACAAACCCCACAAGACACAGACACAGAATCACACTCAGATACATATGAAACAGCAGACGAACATGACACAGACTCAGACACCATAATAATCGAGATAGATGACACGGACACTACACTTGAGGACACACAATAAGAAAAAGACGAAAAACAGAGAGAGAGAGGGAGAAAAGCAAATGCAACACGACACTACGACGACACGAGACAAGGAAAAGAACAAGACACCAGAATGACAGTAAAACACAAGAAGAGGAACGACACGACACCAGGAGAAGACGACGGAAACGACACACACTAGTAAATAAGGTAGAAATAACAGTACAAAACAGGAAATAAGTAAGAAACAAAGCACAGTCAAAAATAAAAAGGAAATAACACAGGAAACTCGAAAAAAAAAAAAGCACAAAAATAGAGTAGCTGATAGCATAGGATAGGAAAAGACAAAGTTAGCACGTGAGGTAGGAATGAGAAGAGTACAAATTATGAGATAAAATAGAAGATAAGACACAGAACACGTACACACAAGACACACACAGACCGGTTCACCCTATAGGCTTCACCGCGCGTGGGGAGGGGGGGAGTTGTGACGTTGCAAGTCACAAATAACCCCAAACCACGCAGGGAAACCGAAACATAGAATTATATTCAAAAGTAACGAAAGAAACCGAAGCTAGCCGGAGACGTTCGGCTGCGAGGACCGATCGTCACTTGAGTACCGAACGCCCACTAAAGCACTGGTAGAAGTACAATAGTTAGCCGAGAAACCGAATCTCTGTGAATCCAAGCCCATTTACTTACGGTCAGTAACTCTAGACTAGTTTACATACTTTTGACTGCACTGGAGAACCATTAACACACACACACACACCCACATATACCCACTTGTACTTAGTTCTGAGGATTAAATAAACACAGAATTAGACTCGAACACCCTGAGCATTACTCGCCCGAACACCCCGTCCTAACTCCAGATATCTAACCGGCCAGCGAGCCCGTTACAATTGATCAACCGAAACTACATAAAGTCATCATTGATATTGCGCTATTTGGGAGTTCTGCTGACGACCGGCGACGCACTGAAGTAATAAATAGCTGCAGAACGCTAGATGACTTACATGACGCTCTTCTTAAGCTTGGATTTTCATTATCACGAAGTTCCACATATAATAGATTGATTCCTAGAAATTCGCAAACGTTAGAAGGAAAACGGCACATAGCAACGGTTCCGGTAAAATTGCGTCGAGCACAAACCGACCATCACAAAACTCACCCGGACATGCAGTTTTGCACTGCTTCTATAAGAGCATTAGAGTCTCTTGCATCGCTCTTGGGTCCGAAACAAGTATTTTTTTTATCACAAGACGACAAGGCCAGAGTACCAATTGGTATAACTGCTGCAAACAAACAAGCACCGTTTCTGATGCATGTGGAGTACAGAGTAACACTTCCTGACCATGATTGGGTTGTGGCAGAAAGACACAAATTAATCCCATCCGTTTATGCTGGAATAATTATTGAAGGAGATGGAATGGGTGATCCACGGTCGGTCTCGTATTCGGGGCCGACGTTTATAGCAATAAGAAGTGGAAAACACTCATCGTCTACTGCAGCTACTCACGCAGCCGACCTGAAGCGAATAATCTCGTTGACTGAGTTCACAGATTTGGCATTAACCGAGAACGGCAACGTCAAACCCGTAGTAAGAATCTCGTCTGATGGAGGACCTGATGAGAATCCGCGATATCCACGCGTGATTTCGTTTGCTGTGCAGCACTTTGTCGACTTTGATTTGGATGCAATCTTCGTTGTGACGAATGCACCAGGTCGTAGTGCTTACAATAGAGTTGAGAGGAGAATGGCACCACTGAGTCATCAGTTATCAGGACTCATTATACCTTACGACTCTTTTGGCACCCACTTGGACAACAGAAATCGTACTATCGACGAAGATCTGGAAAAAAAAAACTTTGAACGCGCAGGAGAAATACTTGCAGAAGTGTGGAATTCCACAAAGATTGACGGTCACGAGGTTCACGCCGAGTACATTAGCCCGGGAACTACAACTGATTTCCCGAACGACATGAGTGCTGAATGGCACAGTAAACACGTACGACAGTCCCAGTATTTGCTTCAAATAACGAAGTGCGACGATACAAACTGCTGCAAACGACAGAACTGACCTACGTTCTGTATTAACTGATGGCTTCCTCCCACCACCTTTTCCCTTGCGGCAGTCATCTTCTGAACTTGTCATACCATCAGCAGTGGATACAGAAGCAAAGTTCGCCCCACTACTCGTGAGATTAGCACTCAAAATCAAACCACAGTCTGATGCATTTGAGAAAATTCCCTATGATTATTATTGTCCGTCTGTCCAAGCTTCTCTCAAAGATCGTATCTGCCATGAATGTGGATTATATTCTGCATCTAACAAGGCAATGCGAACTCATTGCAAGGACATCCATAAAAAAAAGGTACAACACGTGCCTGTAAAAACTCGACCGGTTCGCATAGCTGCGCGAAGAGCAAATGAGTTGATGTGCGTAATATTGGAAGAGTCAACTGAATCTGAACACGTTGAATGGCTTGATAATGAAGATGTCATTGTAGACGAAGAAAGTCTTCAAGTTGCAGAAAATCTGCCTGTATTGAGTGATATACCTGTCATTATATCCCTTCCGAACTGGATGGAAAGTCCATGGACCGCGGATTGAATTCCGAATTGTCAGTTGTCACTAGTCAGTCAAATATTATGCTATTTATAAAATGTCGCTGAGATTATATTCTACGTTATTATAATTAAAAAGTTTTATGTAGAGTAAAGTTCTATTATCAAAGATTATAATATTATTTTCATAAAATAAATATAAAAAACATTCATTTCCATACAAGTATGGATGTAACTAAGTTCAAATATTTGTGTGTATTTTGACTATCTACCTAAATACCCAGTTTCTACTTGAAACTAGAATTATATGAATTGTATTGTCATTACTGATATATGAGAATAAAACCCAGTGTTACGTTACGTCCGGGGGGGGGGGGGGGGTGCTTAGCGTTACGGAGCGTTACAGGGGGGGGGGGGGGCAAAATCGCCCAAAAAGTGCGTTACGTAATTTATGGACGGCCCCTTGGTAAAATGACCCTGTGACCATTAAAATTAAAGTAAGCTTCGATAGCAGTTTTTGATTGGTGAACTTGTGGATCATGCGATTAGTATGATTAATTAGTTTGCATCCACTGTAATCAACTCTTACCTGAAGGATCGTAGTCCGTTCATAATTCAGCAGAGTATTGGTAGCCCTCGATGAATTTCAAGTTCAGGTCACGAATAGGTTGTTAAACTTTGATAATCTGCGGACCATTGAAGATTGAATTTAGATATATTGAGGATTGCTCAAGTCAAGATAGGCAAATTACATTGGTGATTGAAACTCACCAACTCGAATTCAAACGCATTATATTCAAAATTATAGTAGCCTACCTGAGATGCCGTGATCCAGTGAACAGAATAACATTGAACGTACTGGGCCCAGGTGCAGCTATTTATTTAGTTGTATCTGCGTCACAATCTCGTTCACCAAACGCACGTGGTTAACTATTTCTTCATCGCACGCACTTGTATTATTCAAACGCACGTGCTTATCTGTTTCTGAATCACACTCTTGTTCATTAAACGATTGCAACACTATTTCGGAATAGTCTCGCCTGCACACATACTATATTTGTATAATTTCACAGGTGCATCACTGGAACGATACCAGGGCCATGGGGAGAAAGAAATTTTATGTTGTGTTGGCCATTTTCTCATTGGAGCAAGAGATCGTGGCGAGCAAAGAAAAAATCGCAACGGCACGGCCGAAAAGGAATCGGGCCCGTGCTAGACGGCCGAAAATGAATTAATTTTTCCCGTTTTTTTTAACGGATTGATTTTAATGAATAGATAATTGATGAATGAATGAATAATTATATGTGTCTCATAATTTCAAAACCACCACATTATGAACAATCGTTATTATATAGCCAATGCACTGAGAGGTTGATAATTCTGTCGAGTTCTCGATTAAAATTGAGTTTCCAACATTAGATGAGTTCGTGGCTGTATTACTTAATGAGTACTTAGTCAATGACTATATATATATATATAGGTACATAACTGGCTAACTAGATGAAGTGCCCGCTTTGTGGACCAATCATGGAAAACGTTCACCAATCCAATTTTCTCATGTTCTGATACAGCATATATTTGATACAGCGAGATTATAGGGGGTCAGCCTATAGATAAAGATATTGGTTGAAAATAAGACAAATTTTCGGTTAACCCTAAGTTTCCGACATTATAGATGAGTTCGTGGTTGTATTACTTGATGAGTACTCGGTCAATGACTACAGAGTTCTAGATCACGTGACTGCTTTGCGAATCAATCATGGAAAAAGTTCGCAGCTTCAATTTTTCAATGTCTGATACAGCATATATTTGATACAGCCAGATTATAGGGGGTCACTAGATGAAGATATCAGTTAAATATGAGACAAATTTGCGATGAACATGGAGTTTCCACCATTAACACATAGTTCGTAGTTTTTTGGCTTATGAGTATACTTACAATCCTATAGCTCTAGCATATATGCGGTTGGACAAGAAGAATTCGAAATTGATGTTGATTTTTCCTGGCTACTACATTTGCATCGCAATACAGCTTTTACACGGACACATCCGGCGCCCCCATGTCCTAAGATTACCTAAGCCTCCCTCTGGCCGCCACCTCGCGCTACTACGCAGATTTTTACGTGGGTTGCGCTAGCATAGAGCCATGTCGTGAAGTTAACTGGCATCTATGTGGCCGCCACCTCGCGATGCCACATAAGTCTAATGTGGGGCAAACTGGCACCGCCATGTCTCAATCTAAATTGGCATCTATCCGGATTGCGATCCTGTACTTCTCCGCTAACTCCGCTAACTCAGCGGAGACCGTTGGTTGGCTGAGCAGCGTCCAATCGCAGATCGTTTCGGATCGGTCAGTACAGTCGTACGGTGGCGCCGTGGGCTTGGCCCGGCCGTTGGTCGCAATAAACGCGAGGCCCACTTACACTTGATATACATGCATATGTACCACAAAGATAAACCTAGGAGATGAAAAGAAAGAAAGAGAACGAATAAATCAATGAATAAATGCAGTCCAATATTTCAATCCATTTATTCGTTCTCTTTCTTTCTTTTCATCTCCTCGGTTTATCCTTATGGTACACTTGTGACATGCATGTGAATCAAGTGTAACTAAGGCCTCGCGTTTGTTACGACTAGCAGCCGGGCAAAGCTCGCGGCGCCACCGTACGACCACCGATCCGAAACGATCTCTGATTGGACGCTTCTCAGCCAACCAACGGCCTCCGCTGAGTTAGCGGAGTTAGCGGAGTTAGCGGAGAAGTACAGAATCGCAACCCTGGCTGCCACCTCGCGATGCCACATTATCTAGTACCCCGTAATATCAATAGATGGTTGGCCGTGCTCGCAAGTAAACTTGCACCGAGTCGGCTATACCTCTGAGTCCCCAGCTATTCAGATACATTCTCAATACTGAGTAATGATATAAATCATGCAGCATTTCAGCTTGACTTTTTTACAGCAATATCACATTGGAGTATAAGATCACAGTCAAACTGGTGCGGGTATATATTGTAACGGAGTTTGTCAGAGTTCAACTCCGCACCCTACGGCGTTCCTTTATAAAATTGCTAATTAACCAAACCTAAAATTGTGTTGGGCGCCAGACACGTTAGTGTCGTTTTCTGAGATATCGACTTAATCTTCAATCAGTTAAACGGTCGGAACGACGGCCTTGAAGCGACAGCTAGCTCAAATGCGCTGCGGTAATGGTAGAGTGGGTGGATTCACCTTCTTACGGAATTAATAAAATATAGAACACCAGATATAAAATCTTTCAATGAAATCTTTGATTTCTTATATTGTCGGTACGGTTTTGCGGTAACAAATTCAGCGGTATACAAGATCTCAGATATTAAATTATACAAAGGTAGTTATCAGATCAATGAATGCAGAATCGTAAGCCAGAGATTACGGTTGGAATAATACTTAATAATACTGCTTAACACAGAAAAGAATATTATATTATTGAGCCTTATTGCGACGCAGCGGTATAAAAAAACATAAACACGCCGGTTAGCTAGCGAGCGCCGTAGAAGCGATATAATGGAAGCTAGACTATTTTCCAGGCTGCGTATCACCGAGCGATACGATACTCTATGGCCAATTTTCTAATGCGGCACGCTAGCGATATTCATCAATTATTTGCGATATGAGAACTCAATGAATACTTTCGACTGACTCTAAGAGAAGCGATAACTAAATTACGAATCAAATTACATAGGCAAGAATGATCAAACAGAACAAATATAATCAGCGGAAATCAAAGATAATCAAATAAAGCAACAAACAAATAGAACAAATAGAACAACTTAAAACTATGACTACTACGTTCAGCCAACCCTCGGGGAGTTGGATAATAAGCGACACACCATGCGTTATTGTTCTAATAAATTTTCTACAAACTAATAAATCAAAGATAGCGATAGATTAAAGAATTCAGATACTCTCAAAGCGAGAATTTAAGCAGAACAAGCTATCAAATAACTTATTAACAAATCATAAGCAGCGATAACATAGAAATCAGACTAATAAGCGGAAAAACATATCAAGCGAAAATCAAATTACAAAGCAAAGGTACTAAAAATAACTACAGTCAATCATGAGGCGCTTTCGCTGGATCTCGTTACTTAAAACTATCAAACGAATCGCGTAGCCCGTAGGCAGAACGCTACACAAAGAAGGCGTATTAACTACTAAGATACCTAACTAAATGGACCGAAACAACGGACCCCAAATCAAAATGCAAAGAGAACTATACTAATGGAAATCCAGCGGTAGCCTGTGGTTTTTACTAGCGGAATAACTCATAGAGACCTCACCTCAAATTAGCTGTGAGGTTGCACACACTAACTGAACTGATTTTATTTGATTCGACTTGACTTTACTATACTTCAGTTGAGCGAGAGCGAGAACTGATACACGTCTAGTTACGTAAAAGCGGAACGTAGAAGTGAAGATCCTCGTCGACAATTAGGCTCGTCGACGTGCGGAATCGTAGGTTTAAGGGTGGGGAACCTATCAGGACCTAATAATTTGCCTATTGGCTCTTTGAAAAACGTTCGTCGTTCGCACAGCTCGTCAGCTGTGCGATACTGGGCGTCAGCTCTTTGCCTAGCGTTAGGCGGCAGGTCCTGGCTAGTGATGAGCAAAATTGGTATTGGTCTTGCAGTCTTGGTCTTGGTCTTGCATTTTTGCAAGACCGAGACCAAGACCAAGATCGCATCTGACTCATCAAGACCAAAACCAAGATTGCGTTGGCAAGACCAAGACCAAGACCAAGACCACGGCTGCAAGACTCGAGCAAGAACAAGACCGAACTGCAAGACTCTTGTAGTTTTGTTTCACACTTGTGTAATATCCGAACTAGCTGAAGAATAAAGAAGAGTCTTTCCATACATTGGTTTCAGAATAACTATTACACCTTGCATTTCAAGTTGTTGAGTCTGAAATATTCTTGATTCCTAATATTCAAGCAACACAAGATCGACAAGCAACATTACTAGTATAATTCTAGTATATATTATTTTGTCGGCCGTCATAAGGATTTGCACGTTCATTGTAGCCCATGCAGTATAGTCGTAACTACTAACTTGTATCGACTCGTCAGTAATGATTCCGTGACTCCGTCACCCATAAGCGAGCAGTTAGTCTGCAGGCACAAAGTAAGCATAGTCGAAACATGAGTGACGAGGACGTGATGGATTTTTCATCGGCTAAAAGTAGTAGTGATACTAGTGATAGTGAGAGTGGAGTTGAGAAAATCAAGGAGAAGGGTCCAAACGCTAAAAAAAAGAAAAAATCGCAACAGTCGGGTAAAAAAACGACGAAAAGCAAGTTTAATGTATTTTTCGAAATAGTTAGCAAAGATAAAGACACATTTGGCTTCTGTAAATTGTGCAAGGGATCGAAGAAGGTTGAAATAAAAATGAAAAATCGTAACACTTCCGGTCTAAAGAAACACCTCTTGTCGGTGCATAAAAATGAGGCGAAAAAACTCTTCCCGCGAGACCAAGTAACGCCACACGTTCCAAATTTCTTTAAGTGTACTGGACAGGTAAGTACTTATAATATAGAAGATTATGGATGCCACTAATAATGCTGTTATTTTTGTATATAATCGTGATTATGAATCATAATTATCGTAATTATTATTTTGATTATTATTAATTCAATTGATTCACACATTTCTTATACACCAAAATACAAAGCATCGATTGCGATATTTTCGAACGAGAAAAGACATTCGACAATTTAACGTTCTCTTCTTATCCAATCAATGAAATCTTTTTTTATTCCTTCAAACAAGGACAAAGACTGTAGAAGCTTTTTGTTGATTGCTACGAGTGAATATCGCACTCAAAAATCGATGTTTTTCTTCATAACATTTTTATTTTATTTTACTCAGAAAATAATCAATACTCAAATTTCGCATCATGTAGTAGTCTGTATTTTGCGGAAAGCGTGTCTGGTCTTCTTTTATCGATCTCAATAAAATCAAATGATGATTCAGATATCAGGAAAAAATGATTTTCCAATCAATGTAGTAAACTCTAAGCCAAGATTAGCTCGTGCACAAACAAACTTTTCTTCCCAATTGTATTAGTGTAGATGGTAAAATTATAAGCCCATTGTGCATTTTAATTTACAGGGGGCACGAAGAAATAAAGATTTTACCACAGCTACGGTGGATTGGATTACTAAGAAGTATCTTCCCTTCTCCTTTTTTGACGACCAAGAAACGCAGGACTACTTTCGTACGATTTGCCCAAATCTTAAGTTTCCCAAGAGGTTCACTCTTCGACGACGAGTTCAAGCGCGATTTGAGGAGCCCAGACCTGTGTAAGAGATCAGCTACAAAAATGCACGTCTAAAATGTAATTTACAATTGATGGATGGACGTCCATAGCTGGTCGGACTTTCTACGGTGTAACAGTTCATTTCATAGACAATGAATGGAATTATCAGTCTATGGTCCTTGACTTTGTCCCTTCCCATGGTCGACACACGGGAGAAGATATCGCCAGGATTTTTCACAGATCTTTGGGAGAATTCAATATAGAAAATAAAGTACAAGGTATCACAGTTGATAATGCACCAGCAAACACCAAATTCACGACTGAACTTCAAAAATTACTCCCAGATTTCGATTTAGAAGATCAGCACTTTCGCTGCATGGCCCACATCTTGAACTTGGGTGTACAAGATTTATTGAAGAGCTTGACATTGCTAAGTGATAATGATAGGGAAGAGGAGAACAACAGTGCAGATGAAGACGAAGACGACCTGGACCATTTACCACAGATTCACGACACAACTACGGCTATCATGAAATTGCGTTCCATTTTCAGCAAGATAAAAAGGAGTGAGGTGCTGAGTAACAAATTCCGTTCGGCATGTGAAACAGCTGGTGTGCCAATAACTTTAAGTCCCATGCTGGACTGTCCAACTAGATGGGGTTCCACCCATGATATGCTTGGTGTAGCCTTGAAACTGAAAGGAGGTATCATTACGTCATGCGGTATTATACCTGAGTTGAATAATTTCCGAATCTTCGAAGGAGAATGGTTGATATTCGAAAAAATATACAAGTTCTCACTCAACTTCAAAATCCTCACGACGAAACTTGGTGGAGATAAATATGTCACTCTTCCCCTTGTCATTGTTTCGTTTATTCTATTACTTGACAAGGTCGAATCTACTATAAAACAGTTGGACGAGAAAATCGATCGCACTGGAGTAGATGAGAGACTCATTGTGGGTTTCCAAGCTGCGCGAGATAAAATGCTAAAGCATTATAAAATGACCAATTGGATTTACTGCACAACACTCATCCTCGATCCAAGACACAAGGCAGAAACCTTCGATCTAACATCTTGGGGAACAGATATAAAACATGAAAGCCTGCGAAAATTTGAAGCGATATACGGAGAATACCGAAACCGAGATCCAGTGCCAGAGTTACCTGTTCAGGAGTGTCAAGACTGTCAAGATAGTGACAAAGAAGACATCATAGATTTTAATACGCTGTATTCAGCTCCATCGGCTGCGACAGCTTCCCAAGCTTCTAGGAGAGAACTAGAGGAATATCTGAGTCAACCAAGGGCTGCAGGCACAGAAGATATTTTACAGTGGTGGAGGCAACACCAGTTACAATTTCCCATCTTGGCCAGGATGGCTCGTGATTTCTTATCAATTCCCGCAACCTCAGTTCCTGCGGAAAGACTTTTTTCAAAAGCTTCTTTGGTAATTCGTGAACACCGCAACAGATTGAATAACGAGTCTGCGCGATGGCTACTTTGCATCAACTCTTGGGCGACAAAAACACAATAAATTTACTGTGTTCAGAATGTCACGTTTTTTATTTCTTTTTTCCCTGTAATATATATTCCATATTTGTTTCGTTTAGATAAGAATGAAGATGTTTTTCAGTTAGACTTTTCAGTTGATACCAAAGAAGTCGTCGTGTAAGTTTTATGTTTTTGTAATTCTAAGTTTTGTGTTTTTTTTTAATAGATGATTCAAAAGTTATATATTTTTTCATTTGGACAAAAATGGAAAGTTTTTATTTTATTTTATTGGAAAAAGACTGAATAAAAATATTAATTATTGAAATGAAATAGCTTTCTCATGTGCTGTACAGCTTGCTTCCCCTATCTTCGCAGTCCGCTTCCTGTTTTCCCACTAATTGGCCCATTTATACCTACGTCTTAATAGTAAGAAGAAATTTTCATACGTACTTTGGTTAGTGTGAAAGATAGAAACTTAAGTAATGTACCACATGATCAGTCAAGTAAGTGAGTAACTTTTCATTCTTTTCTACTGTTTAGATTATGTATCAGTAGTTAAAAAGCCACTTACTCTCGTTACTTGCAAAAGCTATTAAATACGTGTAAATAAGCCATCAATTGCAATGGGGTGGAAAGAAGCAAGACTGCCAGAATCTTGCGAATGTGCAAGACCAAGACCAAGACCAAGACTGAGTGTACAAGACCAAGACCAAGACCAAGACTGAGTGCGCAAAACCAAGACCGAGACCAAGACCACATGTGACTTATCAAGACCAAGACCAAGACCAAGACTACTATAGTCTTGGTCTTGCTTTTGCTCATCACTAGTCCTGGCGGTTCTGAAATGAACGTTCTGCGGTACTTCGGTGGCGGGATGACTCTGGGGAAGAGGTGACCTTGGCTCTTACGAAGCTGTACCGTCCATGCGGTATCAATCATCCTAGTCGTGCACTCTGCAGCGGCAGTCTCACCTGAAGACGACCTTGCCGCATTCCTCCGCCAAATCTGAAGGTGTCCCTGAACTGGGCCTCCACCTTCCTTGATTCGGCTTCAGCGCGCGGGACGCTGTTCTCGTCCCTTCTCACGCGGTGCACTCCTTAATGGTAACGTTACGCCGGTCGTGGCGTCGGTAATAATACCTGGAGCGGTAGATGGATTCTGGTGCGGCAACGGGAGGTTATAACAGTCGTACAACCCTGTACGCCGTCGTTGCAACCAGGCGCTCGGCGGTAAGATGCAGTCAGCTGCCAGGAGGCCGTATGCAGGCCCTATACTCTGTTCAGCGATATTTAACCAAGGTCGACAGCCTTCCCCGTCGATGGTGCGGTACTATCCTCAGCGGAACATCCGGAGGTACTTGCTTCGGGTTGCATACCGTTTCAGTCATCTTGTAGCGGGAATCTTGCAGCGGAACTCTTGAAGCGGTATCTTCTATATCGTCTGTCTCTCTCTCTCTCTCGTCGTACATTAACAAAAAAACACTCTAAATTAGTCTAACCCTATTGCTGAATATTTAGGTGTGTCGCTTGTTTCCCAAGGGTCTAGACGGCGGTAAATCTCTCTCTCGTGCGATAATACTAATGAAAGATAGGCTAAAGGCATCTTAGTGACGCCTGCAAAATTGCAACGTCACAATATATACTTATACATTCGTTAGCCACGGTAATGCTGAACTGCCTTTTTGAATGAAAAAGGCATTCAGAAGCAGCACTTTCCTGGCCAATGCATATATACAGGGTGATTCTTTTTGCGCGCACCATTTGGTAAGGGTAGATTCCTTGTGAAATTCTAAGACTAATTTTCCTTTACCAAAAAGTCCTGGGTCTAATATTTTCCGGGCTACAGAAGGTCTTAGTTGACCAATCACAGAGCTTACAGCTGCTCAAGTGAGGGCCGGTCAAAAGTATAAGACTAGCAGTGCCCGTGGCGAGTCGATTTCCAGTGAAATAAGAATAAATGATTAAATCTAGTGATAAATTTTTTCACCATATGGCATTTGGGTTACAGTTATTGTCGCCAGAAGTCACCAGGAGTTGTTTTCGTACAACATACACTTTCATTATCTGTGACCAGAACAAAAAAAGAGTTGAAAAAAAAAAAAAACCACTATGTTGGCTTCGTCCTCCGGGTACACCAGGTACACCGCTACGTAGTTTTCATCCTCCAGGTACATAGCTACGTAGTTTTTGTCCTCCAGGTCCACCGTTACAAAGTTTTCGTCCTCCAGGTCGACTGCACCGTAGTTTTCTTCGTCTAGTTCGACCGCACCGTAGTTTTCGTCATCCAGGTCCACCGTTACATAGTTTTCGTCCTGCAGGTGGACCTGGATGAGGGAAACTACGGTGCGGTCGAACTAGACGAAAAAACTACGGTGCAGTCGACCTGGAGGACGAAAACTATGTAACGGTGGACTTGGATGACGAAAACTACGGTGCGGTCGAACTAGACGAAGAAAACTACGGTGCAGTCGACCTGGAGGACGAAAACTATGTAACGGTGGACTTGGATGACGAAAACTACGGTGCGGTCGAACTAGACGAAGAAAACTACGGTGCAGTCGACCTGGAGGACGAAAACTATGTAACGGTGGATCTGGATGAGGAAAACTACTCGCGGTCGACCTGGAGGACGAAAACTACGTAGCTATGTACCTGGAGGATGAAAACTACGTAGCGGTCGACCTGGAGAACAAAAACTACGTAGCTATGTACCTGGAGGATGAAAACTACGTAGCAGTGTACCTGGAGGACGAAAACTATGTAGCGGTCGACCTGGAGGACGAAAACTACGTAGCGGTCGACCCGGATGACGAAAACTACGAAGGGAAACACCTAGACGACCGAAAAATTGGATAAACAACTCTAGTGAACGAACGGAACATTCTAGCCACGGGCACAGCATCAATAGCGTTCGTGACCCGGCACTGACTTTCTACTGTATAAGCTCTGTGATAGGTCAACATGGATGCTCCCTAACTGGGTAACCGTCGGTCACGGGAATTTTCGGCAGACGTCTTTTCGTTCCAGAATTTAACGAGTAATCTGCCCACGAAATTTGTTGCGCTCAATCTGGAACACCCTGTATAAGAAGCAGACGCGACTCACAATCTGTAAATTCTCTTGCTTAGCATTAAGACGTCTAGTCCTACCACCGAACTCTATAGTATATGGAACGCGCATCCCAATATGTAAACGCAGTGGGCTATGGGACCGCCTAGGCCGCTGCCATTTTAGGTTGGGCTTTTACACAGCCAATCAGATGCGCACATTTCCGGGTGGTAATTTTGAATTCATTCGTCAAATGCTTCGGTTCCACTATTGACGTTTATTCATTGACGAATCACACAAAAAATGTACTTACTTAATTCAGTGACTGCGATCAAAACAGCAGTGAAAACAGTGTGCTACGATTGTTGGAATAAGAGTCCAACTTAAAATGGCGGCCTTCGATTTGTCCTACGCAAATCGGCAGATGCGCGTTCAAGATAGTTCATAGAGTTCAGTGAGTCCCACTGACTAATTCAAATTCATGATAACGTCAAATTAGGAAATAACGCAGTTGATATAACATCACTTCGACTTAAATCAAAATACACAAAAGAAGGATAGAAAGGCATAGAAATTAAGGAGAAGATAAATTCAGTTGTATAGTTTAAATATGTCTAATATTTAATACTAATTTGAAATCATTCAAAGAGAAATTCGAGATTCATGGAATAAAAATTCAAAACAAGCACAAGCATAGAAACATAGGTTTGGTTAGAGTAAACAAATCATGTACAAGCTAGTATTAAAATTTTCGTATATTTAACTCGCAATGCATTGGACTTTGATGAATGTTTCAGCTCTGACTCCTAATTGAATCACCTCCATCCCTAAAGAAAGCCAACAGGACCAGCTTTGTCTCGTATTCTAGAGCGTACGGCGTTGGGTTAATTCTCTACGTCCGAGGGCCAAGAAAAAACGATTCCGAGTCTGCCGCACGGTCTTGGTATCGAAAGATCCCCAGATCCGTAGGAATATAGTATTTTGTTAGAAAAAGTAGGCTTGGATTAATTTTCCGGTTCTACTAGATAGGAGATATTTCGGCATTGGTTTTCACCTGAGTCCGATTGTACACGGCTATTTGTTAGAGAAATCTATCCGAGTCCGTAGCTAAAGTAAACTCACAAGGTTAGATAGGTGGCTTTTGGTGGAGCACCCATCCTCTTTCCTACCTTTCGACCTCAAAGAAAAGCCCAAATAATGAAATTTCAATTTAGGTAAAGACACCCACAATAACTGCGGGTATCGCTATGATTTTCGAGTCTGCGATACTGAGCTAAAAGTTACAGTATGTACGACATATGTAGCTTTCGTTACCTATGGTATACGAGCTGTTCAAGTTATCGATTTCTCACGCTTCTGACTACATGCTCGCAGGGGCGCTAAGTCAGTGAAGGAAAGATAGATAGATAGAAGTAGTAGATGACAGCCATGGCGAGTCATGACAAATGACGTTACCGGGCAGAAGTGGGGATTTGGCGCCAGTGACGTGACTACCCGTAGTCTGATCCAAGATGGCGCTGCCCGTACGAACCAATATAGCGCCTGTTTTTTCAGAATCCAATGTGGCGACTGTTTTTCGAAATCATATATGGCGCTTGTTTTTTCAAAATCCAATATGGCGACTGTTTTTTCGAAATTCAAGATAGCGACCGTCTTCTCTCTCTCTCTCTCTCTCTCTCTTTTATACTAATGAATATCAAAGGTTTTATCTTATATACCGACCGATCCAATTTCAGCAGACAAGGACGACTGCAGCTCTGAAATAATGAATTCTCAACCTCTTCATTCTATACTTATACTTCATACCAGCTGAAATATTCAAAGAATAACAGCAGGGATCGACACGAATTATCTTCCAACATTTGTTTATTTGACTAACTAACCTACACGCTAACAATTTGGTTAAAACCCATAGAATCCTTGTTGCTCGAAACTAACCTAAAGCTATATACATGTTTACAGCGTGGTGGCCACCAGATATTACCGCGCGTGTCTGAAACATACAGGTATTATTACAATAACCGATCGATATATGATGAAAATTATATAATAACTTACCAGACGGAGAGCCGAGGTGTTACTCAGAGACGGGGGATGAGTAACCGTCGCCAGTCCACGATCGCTCCACCTCTACGGGGACCCCGTCGGGCCAGCGTTGAGCCATTTCATACGCCTCTTTTGCGTCGGCGAGGTCCCACTCATTGTCGGATTCCTCTCCGTCTTCCACAGGCCGACAAGAGGCGTCAAGTTTGTCGCAACTCTTCAATTTCTGTGGCCACATAATTGTAAAATGACGCTGCCATCAAATCATTTCTTATATAATCGTCCGAAAAATACCGACGAACTCTTCGAGAATGTAACCAAAATGCATATAATACAGGATCAAAACACAAAACTGACCACACACGTCCGAAAAGGTACTCTGAAACTGGCACGTGTTGCAGGTAGCGCGGACAGTTTGTTTGGAGACGACGCACATGGTGTCGGATGAAAGGTGCAATTCCGTAACTGTCAAAGTAGACCCTGTTGCCGGAATTGTCGTTGTAGAAAGCGACCCAGTGATTTCCCGGTTGTGTGTGGTCATCGGTGTTTGCGATAAGGGTCGCCGTGCGGGTTCACCGCAGCGGAATACGATTAGCCGGGTACACTCCATACGTACTAGTCGGTATTAACGCCAAAACCCTCCGAAAGTTTCAGGCTGTTTATTGTACGCTTCGGATTCGGTTGTAGAAAACCCGCTATCGTCCACCTAGTCAGCCGTCTTCCTCCGCAGCAACCAGGATTTCAACACAGCCGCGCGATTCAACGAGCAAACAAACTCTCCGTGATTGCGCAGAGCATGATGCATGCGGTACGTATCTGAGGGCGGCAGCTTTCATTTCAGCTTTTAGATTCAAAGCCAGGACAGAAACCTCCTTCACTGCGAAATCGTTCTCAGCGTCCCGGAAGCCCTGCACGTCGACGACGTAGTCCGTCATATTATTATAGACGTGCTCGTGGGTATACAGAAAACTGGATACTGGCTGTGTCGTTCGGCTGCAGTGGCCTGCCGTCAATCCGCAGCGTCAGTTATTCTCTGTCTTCGATGGAGGGGAGGTGTCGGTTTCACATCGCTGGTTATTCTCCAAAGTCCACTATAACCTGACGAGCCGAGTCGATTTCGAAGATGTTGTCAAATTCGATGCAATTTATCGTCTTCGGTACGGCAACCTCGAATCGCACCTCGATTCTAACGCTACCGTGTCTGACCAAATTCCAGTGCGTGCCGCTGTTTGCCGACACATCGGGGGTAAGGTCGAAAGCCGTCAAGCAATACCCGTGGGGGGAATCTTCACGGCCGATACCGTTTCCATCGATCAGAAAATGTATGCCAGTTCCGGAGAAAAGAGTGTGGTAGGAGCTTGCTTTGCGTAAAGTCGGGTTGCAGCGGCTTCGAGGGGATCTGCGCGCCGTCCACGTACAGTTGGGCAATAAAGTTCTTGTAGGGTCGAAATTTAGGCTTATGCGTTTTAGCGTCCACGCTGTTGAGCTGACCCTTCACACCGCATACCCCGCTCCCCGAGCTCATCGATGCGTTACAACCTATCGGTCAGCTAGCCTAGTCGGACCCGGTCGTGGACATTTCGGAAGTATTTCTTACTTCACTTTGAGTAGGTAGGCTGCCTGATTTGCCTTTTTGCCTACCGACTCGTCAAACGTCGTCGACGAATACGTATGTCGTATAAAATATATCGTCACCTGATTTTAAACTTCTTTATTTTACTGAAAAATATTTGATATACAGAAGTACCTTATGTAATAATCAGAAATACAATCGATTCTACTACCGAAACTTTTATTGATTGTAATTTTTTTTTTTTACTTCTATTTTTCATTAAATTTTTTTTTTCCAATTGTTACGTCCAAACTCCACAACCTCCAATAGTTACCCGATTGACTATTTCCTACCTCCCAGACATTCCGTCAGCAACTTCATTTCCTAACGGCTATTTTACCTGATCCTCAATTCCCTACCGGAATCGTATGAGTTGCACACGGCCACACCAAGTGCAACTTATCCGAAATCCCCTCCCAAAACCAAGCTTATCTTCTTCACATCCCATCCTAATCGAACACTTCCAATTCAATCTTCAAACAGTAATATCTAAAACTCCAACCGACCTTTCGCAATACAACGACATTCAAATAAACCAGCATATTATTATTGGAATCAACTTGTATTCACTATTCAATTAATCTATCAACCGATTCCACTCCATCCCTTAGTTGTGCAACAGCACATAAATATACGAAGAAAGAACTCACTATTTAACAAAACATCGTGTTGCGATATAACACAATCACATTTTTTGCACACCTACAATTTTTCAATTTTTAAAAATAAAATCAATGTTATCTCTGATGGTTACGACCCATTATCCTGAAGATACAATTCATCTGCATTAAAAAAATCCCGGAAGCCATTATTCACCACGTTTACGGAATAATTTTTTCTTGAATATATCAGCAAAATGAATGTAAGGAAAATAGTTTCCACTTCCAAACAGGGGTCCAAATGATCGTCTTCGGACGCAGAATTTTTGAGATTTTTTTCAAAAAAATCAAAAGTTTCTTTTCTGTTAGTCAATAGCTGAGTCAATTGTACCGCAGCGGTCCAGAATAAAGATTACTTATTGTTTTTAACTCTTCTCAAAGTCCTTGCATCTCTCATTCACCCTATAACATCCTCGCTCACCTTTAAATCCACACGTAGTTAGTTTTATACTACATTTCCGTTACTGGTTATTACTTTTTGCACTCGCCGAGGCATCGAGATTCGAGGTAACTCATCTTTGGCGAATACCCGGCTGATTACGCAAACTGTCTCAAACTTGCAAATATGCTTATGACTTTATTTATGGTTTTTATGGCTTCCGAATTATATGTAGTGGATAATTATACTTCAATAAACTGTGAGTTTTCATATTATTATATTTATGTATTTTACCTGCAAGAAATTAAGAATTTGCTGTAATCAAAAATTGAGTAGATCACTGCTGCATCTGAATTGCGAATTTCGATCAGTTGGCAATTATATTCTGAGATAACATTTTTCTGAACTCATCGCATAAACTCACTTCTGTATGTGGCAAAATCAAGTTCGAATTTAACTTTTTTTCCGGTAAAATAATGAAATTCAAATCAGGTGACGATATCTTCTATACGACATACGTATTTGTCGATGACGTTCGGCGAGTTGGTAGGCGAGGAGGCAAATCAGGCAGATTACCTACTCAAAGTAAAGTAAGAAATACTTCCGAAATATCCACAGGCCGGGTCCGTCTAGGCTAGCTGACCGATAGGTTGTAACGCATCGGCTCGGGGAGCGGTGTATGCGGTGTGAAGGGTCAGCTCAACAGCGTAGACGCTAAAACGCATGAGCCTAAATTTCGACCCTACAAGAACTTTATTGCCCAACTGTACAACGACAAAAAGTTAATATTAAAATGTTGAAAGTTGAAGGGGTTGCAGGCTTTATCACCGTTGAAGGCCTTGTTATCGACAAAGCGTACTATCATTCTTTTGGGCAGTTAACCCAGAAATATATTGTTCAACGTATCACACTGCACACCGCTGTGAGAAGTCATAGTCTTCACCTCCACTCTGGTAAGAGGATACTTTGCCGTACCTCTACCCAGAGCTCTAGCCTGAGCCAGCAAGACGACGGGGTTGATAGTTACGCGTCGCACGAGCAGCGAGGCCTCTAGTATGTGTATCTCGTGTGCGTTGGTGCTCTCCATCAGGCAGAAGGCGTCACGCGAGCGCACGAGCCGCAACCGTCACTCGACACCGTTTAGCAGAAACTTATCCTGATTGAACACGTCGCAGTGAAGATGCCCGATCGAATCCACACTAGTTTCGGCGTTCAGCAATTGTTGCCACTGGGTAAATCCGTTGTTAGTTGGCCCGATTTCATCCATCTTCCCGGCCGTATCCCCGCACCACAGGGTGGCGATAAGGTGTGATTTTTTCGCTGCCGAATTGTAATTCAGCAACGACTCGATGTAGGCGCGGTAAGCGTACGCGTTATTAGCCGGGGAAACTAGCTCCTGATTGAAGAATACATTGTCTTAGCTAAACAGAGAGTGCAGCAGGTTGTTTACAGGGGCTACCTTTGCCGGGGCCTTTGGCGCGGCTCCGGTTACAGCCGACTCCCCAGCGAGCGGCTGCGAAATCACACGCAGGCTGAGCATAGTGTAGGATAGGTCGAGATACTCGTCGCTGAGGCCGGCCACCATAAACTCTATCGGTGAGTCATCCGTGAGCGATGACACAAGCTTGTAGTGGACCTACTGGCCGCTCTCGATCGTGGTTTGCGTCTGTGGTAGAGAGAACAAATCCAGGGGTGCGATTCTGGATCTCTTGGCATTAACGTAGCGCCAACGTTAACTTTTAGCACCTGTGCTATTGTTGCGTTTTCCCGCTAGCACCCGTTACCTCCGCTATATGTTTTTACGGTCAACAATTGAAGACGAGGAATCCAGACTCTGTGATAACGCTACCTACCGATCGGGCGCTACCGACGAGAGTTTTTAGCGCCCGTGGTAAAGCCAACCATTCGTTTCGGACTAAGGCGGTAATTCTATTCGCTAGTTATAGCGTCATCACAGAGTCAAGTTTTGCTTGAGTTCAATTGTTGATTGTCGATATGAAAAGTTCAAGTTGCTTAGTGACCTCGTATTTGCCACCCGAAAACAAAGTATATAGGTGGTAGCGGCGGTGAACGGGAACTCGCGGGGAAGTGCAACGATATCACGCCTGCTAAAAGTTAACGTCGGCGCTACGTTAATGCCCAAAGATCCAGAATCGCTGCCCAGCTCCGATTTCAGACACTCGCAGGCAGGGCCGAATTTTGGTGTCTGTAGGCCCTAGGCACAGGGCCGAATTTTGGTGTTGTAGGCCCTAGGGCGGTTGTCAGAAATTTTCTGGAGGGGAGTTATGATGTTGCTTTTTATTTTTCAAACATACTTGGTATTAGGTATATAATAGTATAATACATCTGTGGATGACGACACTTAGAGTGATTCGCGTTCTCATTATCAGAATTGTAAACTCTCTAATCAATTGAAGAACTCTTCGAATGAAACACCACTGTTATAAGTTAAGTGCTAAACTACTAAGGCTGTTTCTTTCGAGATCTCCTAAATTGACGGCGGGCCTTTACTTCAGTAATTCAAGTTCATAAAACAATTGCTGCATAGCGCTGCTATGGGTAGCGCAACAGCGCAAGCTATCGGTAGAAAGCAGAATCTTTTAAGTTACATGCACGTATGTACAGGAGTAAAAATCCTCAGAATCCATTGCAGTTTGCACACATTGTCACAACTCGTTTTCTTGAAGCGCTGTAGTCAACACCGCGCTGAATATAAATTGAGGTTGAAAACCAAAAGCTACCAGCTTTACTATTTAATCCTGAAGAGTGACTTTGTTGAGTGCGCTTGATCCATTTCAAAATGTCTGATGGATATAAGTGAAAACATGAATCTGGTTATGCTAAAAGAAAAAAAAGGAAGAAAACGAAAAAGCTTTGAGTCAAATTCAAAACTCTTTGTTGACATACATGAATGTTTCACAGCAATCTAGTAGTTCTAGTTGTCAACCGGAAGATTGCAAAGATGACATTAAGAAGCCTAGCTTTACCAACCGAGGAACAGGTGAGGAGGGAGGTCGAGGTGATGTGGAAATATAATCGCACCAGATACAATCCACGCTGACCGATAAAGAAATAGGCAACGATCAAGATCGTGTACAAATCGGATTGAACGAGATAGTTTCCATCGTGTCGACAACAGATATAGATGCAACTAAGGACCAATCAGGGCCTGTCGATGACTCAAATATACAGAAACCATCTGTCATCGTTTCATTCCAAGGTTTCAGCACTGAACCAGCTGAATGGAAAATAAACGCAGATCTAATTCGTTGTTTCACCGAAAATGTACCATCTCAAAATTTGGACTTAATTTCAAAACCAAGGGCTCGACAATTTGGCAAAAAATTAAGATACGTGCGAAAAGAATTGTTTTGTCGGCAAATGAATAATGGCGAGGTAGTTGAACGAGATTGGCTAATATTCTCAGAATCTACAGGGAAAGTATACTGTTACGTATGTATGTTATTTCGAGGCGGGCCTAATGAGTTATATAAATATAATCAATTTCAAACTGGATTTGCAACTGGAAAAATATACATGACAGAATAACGGCACATGAAAAATCAAAAGAACATTTCACCGCCATATCTAGCAGGTTAGAGCTCTAAAAATCTGCTCGGATTGACACGAAATTACAATTGGAGAGGAATAAAGTTAGTAATTACTGGACTGAACTTCTAAGAAGAGTAGTTGCGGTAGTTAAATTTCTGGCAGAAAGAGGCATGGCTTTTCGGGGTGATAATGAAATACACAATAATCCATACAATGGCAATTTTCTTTGGTGCATTGATCTTCTGTCCGAGTTTGATCCGTTCCTGAAAGAACATATACGGAAATCCTAGAAGTGAAAATGTTTCTTACCTTTCTTCAACAACATACGAAGAATTTATCAACTATCAGGGTTGAAAGTGTTGACGCAGATCACGTCTGAAATTAAATGAGTTAAATATTACGGGATCAGCGTAGATTATACCCCCGATGTAAGTCACATAGATTAGTTGTCAGTCATTATTCGGTATGTGTCTAACGATGGAAAAATACATGAGCGATTTTTAATGTTTGTTCCTATCGAAAAACACGACGGAAAATATCTTTTTGAAACAGTAGCATCTATACTCAACAAACATGAAATATATATAGGAAATTGCAGATCATAGTCATACGATAACGCTGCTGATATGAGCCGGATGTATTCTGGAGTCCAAGCAAGATTTAAGGAAGTCAACAATTTAGCAGTATGGGTTCCATGTGCTGCACACAGCCTTAATTTAGTAGGGACTACGGCTGCAGAAAGCTGCTCAGCTGCCGTTAATTTTTTCGGTATGCTACAATTCATCTATACATTCTTTGCTTCTTCGTCACAAAGGTGATTGAAGCTGAGTACGGTAAAAAATACGATAAAAAGTCTATCAGACACGAGATGGTCAGCACGTTATGATGCGGTAGTCAATCAAAAAGATTACAATCAAATACGCCCAACTCTCGTTGATATGTCAGAATGCAGAAATCAAAAAGCGACAGTTGTTCACGAAGGAATGGCTCTGATAAAAAGGCTGAACAACTTAGATGTAGCATTAATGACAGTCATTTGGGAGGATCTTCTGAAAAACATCGACCGATTGAATAAAGCACTTCAAGAACCTGGAATCGAGTTGTGTGTAATTGCGAAGTTATATGATGCTCTTCTGAAGTATTTGGTTGATACCCGAGCTGAAGACAAATTTAACGATTTTGAAAGAATGGGAAAAGATCTCGCCCCAAATTATAGTTACAAACAATGCGAAGGTCGAAAGCGAAAGAGGATGAGGCCGTTTGATGAAACACCAGAAGAATTGGTACCAGAACAAAGTGCAAAAGATGTATTTCGGATTCAAGTTTTTTATCGTATTTTAGATGCACTAATTACAGAAATGACAAAACGACGTGCTTCATACAGCACCTTACACGATACATTTAGTTTCTTTACTGAAAAATCTTTATCAAAAAATGAAACTGAATCCAGCCGCAGAATTAGTCAATATCTATTCAACAGACTTAAGGAAAACCTTGTTGACGAGTTTTTGATGTTTTCTGAATTGTATAAGAATGAAACTTCCGTAGGGGAATTATTGAGAAGTCAAATAAAAGATAAACTTGTTACAAGTTTCCCGAATGTCAACATCGCTTTCAGAATATACTTATCTGTAATTGGATCAAATGCAGAAAGCGAAAAATCATTTTCGAAACTGAAGCAAATTAAAAGCTATATGCGATCAACTATGGGTCAAAATCGTCTGTCGCCCTTGGCTCCTCTCTGCATTGAGAGTGACATAACACGCAGCATGGACTTTGATGATATCATTCAAGATTTTGCTGCAAGGAAAAGCCGTAGAAAGCATTTTTTCTAGTTTTAGGACACTTTAAGAAGAAAACATTGTGCAATAATTTTTGTTTCAAATAAAATCAAAAAAAAAAAATGTTCTGTTTCATTTACCTGTCTTCGTCATTTTCTTTTCAGTATTGAAAAAAAAAAAAATCGCTGCTTCGTAGGCCCTAAAAAATCGTAGGCTCTAGGCACTGTGCCTAGAGTGCCTGATGGTAAATTCGGCCCTGCTCGCAGGAGTGCGAGTGCAAGTATGCTATGGTCGATGTTCATCAAGAGACTCGGTGGAGTCACGCGCCAAGTACATTAAAAAAAAAATGTTTTGTCTACACCGCGCGAGACTCGACAGAGTCTATATACCCGAACGAGAGCTAAACGGCGTGGTGGCAAGACAGTTTTTCATAATTTCTCACGCCACGCAGTAGACACGGAATTGAATTATTTATCATAGGATGTGGCCAAGAAAAGCTACGATTCAAGCAAAAGCTCTTTGAAATCGGTGAACGAAGAGCTGAGATATGATTATTCAACGTTTTAAAATACCCGTTTTCATCAAGAAATTTTGTTCATCACCTTCTCCTCCTTCAGTCAAAACACGTACTCCACAGTGGTCAAAAGCTTTGGGTCTTTCAACGAGTAAGGAGTGGGTTTCCTGAGAGCTACCAAGTACGGGCGTCAGTGGCTGGATGGCGCTTTGGTTAGTGATAACGTTATTGAATTGAAGTTTAATCGCTAGCGGGCCGCCGATTTCAAACATACGATCGAAAATCAATTGCGAGTAAAAATTAGAAAACTCTTTCCTACCCTTTGCAAAACTCTGAGCAGAGTCGTCCGTAACAATATTATTAGTAATGAAATCCACCCCTATAATGAATCACATGGCTTTGTAACTGCAATACTCAAAATGATTTCATTCCCATCATTTCCACAGGTTGATTGAGACATCAACAAGAGGGGGGAAGCCGTAAGACAGCCGCGGCAAGATCGGCAAATGAATCTGATTCATTGAAAATATCGTACTTCAAACTTATTCTTATATGATTTGTACTTTTGACAGCTTGTTGAAAATACGTCACTTTGAACTCGTTGTTGGTATCAATATAAGTTGTTTATTCTGTAATATAATAATAATATTAACAGTTTATCATATATCTCTCATGAATATTGTTATTGTCCGTTTACTCCTCATTTAATATACAAATTCCGTGACTCACTCTGATCATGGCTAGTTCTATTGCTACAAGTTATTTTGAATCATGACGAAAATTCGTTTAAAATTAAACGCTGATTGCGCATGCGCTCATCAGACTTGCAGTTGTTTGGTGGTTCGGCGGCGTTGATGCATCTTCGAAGATCGTGAGGATGTCTTCGGAATTCAATTCAATTCAATACATACAGATCTAATAGAGATTCTAAGAGTTCAAGTTAGAGAGATTTGCTACGTTAGTGAGGTTAAAGAGGTGAGTGACGTTGATAGGCTCAGTGAGGTATAAGTGAGGTTGGTGACGTTACTGACATTAGTGTAGTTGCAAGGGTAGATCAGGTGGTTTATTCAGGTTAAACCGAGTTCAGAAATTAGCTGGGCAACATAATCTTCGGTCTCTGTCGCACCCCTGCTTTGTTGCCGTGCACTGACTTTGTCAAGACAGATCGTGAGTTTTCATAGCCAATTTCCGAACACGGCCTTAGTTAGGTTAGATTAAGTCAAAAAGGGCAGTTTTGCGCCAAATATATAGAATGGCAGCTTTGCGCCATATATAAAAGGCAGCTTCGCGCCAGATACAGACCGGCAGCTCTGCGCCAATACAACTGAAGTTGAGATAGAAGACGTGTACAGTAATGTTCATCGATGGTGTCCCCGTGGCTCACTATTTCGCTTAGCTTTTTTTTAAATCAAATTTCAAATATTTACAAATATTCTATTTGCCCATGACCAGTGGCTTACTTCATGGCTCTGCTCCACCTCGCAGCTGTCATATTTCTGATAACCTAAAGGTTCCACTGGTCATGGGCAAATAAAATATTTGTATAGAAAAAACTCGGTTCAAAGAAATTCTAGGAAAAATAGTGAGCCACTGGGACACCATCGATGAACATTACTGTACATAGCAGACACCAGCAGACATTTATAATTTATAGTTATGCAGAAGGCAGAACCTACATTCAAAAGCTTAGGGAAAGAGGTTCGTGCAGGTTATTAGATCTGATGAATGGCTGGAGGATGAACATATGGATCGCTTTGGACAACTTGTTGCGTGTTCGTCTGGATATTCACCACAGCAGGTGTGGAAAAAATATATTGCAGATACAATCGAACCCGTTTCACCGAATGTGAAGCATATACAGTGTGACGAGGATTTTTATTGGTCCTCGGAACTAGACCGGATAGCTAGGGGCCGGATTCAAGTTCCGAACTCAGAAAGCTCCGAACGGTTGAAATTCCGAACTTTTTCCAAAAAATTCAGAATGTCTGGAATTTGCAAATCCCAAAATTTACTAAACAGAAGTATCTAATTTTCGGAAACAGCGAGACAGTAAAACAGCAATACCATATAAACCACTGGACATACTAGAAAAGTACCGAATTATTAGACTAGATACGTAAGAAATTTCAAATGGCAATAACCAGGGAGCGCAAAATTCCGGATTGGTAGTGTTTGCAATAAGAGTTCGCAAATGGTCAATGTTTTCAATAAATATTTTTCAGAAAAAAAATAATCGACAGCTTAGAACACATAAATTAAATGTTCAGAAAAAATTTATATCCGGGAGATCGGAAAGTCGACAGTTCAAAACTCCGAAAGTTCCAAAGTCCGAAAAATTGAAATACAAATTAAGGGGGGGAATAGGTGTAGGGGTTTTGAAAAATTCAATTTTTTTTTCATGAATCGATAGTAGAACTATTCAGAAATATATTCTGAAAATTTCAAATCGAAATTCCACGATGTTTAAAAGTTATAAGCGTTTGAGTGAGTGTCCCTCGGTCAAACGGTTAGAGCACTTGGCACGTAGTATGGAGCGGTCACGCAGGTAGTCATTCATGAACAACATTCATTTTCTACAAGCCGAAAATAATGCATATGAAGCTGACGAAGGACTGCAATATGGTGCTGGAGTAGCTGATCCCCATAAAAAGCACCTCCGGTGCAAAAACCTTTCGCCAAGTACATTAATGTCATTATTACCCACAAGAACACATTCTCCTGCCAAAAGATATACAATCATTATTTCATACCAAAATTCCTTTCTTGTAAAAAAAAGATACGAAATCAGATGTTACTGTCAAGTATCCACACCACAGCTACTTTTTCTCAGATTGATAATTAGCCCAGAAAGCATTTAAAAAGAAAAAAAAAGAATATTTGGAGGTAGTGGTACTTGGCGGACCTTTTGTAGATAAGTATACGAGAAACAGAAATCGAACCATGTCAATAATCCTATAGTGATATAATTATAAGAATAATAATTACGAGAACAAGGACCTAGACTACGAGAACTACAAAGCGAAGGACCTAAACTACGAGAACTACGAACCGAAGGACCTAGACTACGAGAACTACGAAGCGAAGGACCTCGACTACGAGAACTACGAAGCCTAGACCCCGGACGACTGAAGCTACGAAGTGAAGGACCTGGACTGCGAGAACTTCGAAGCCGAGGACCTGGTGACTCAAGCTATGACCCCGAGGATCAGGACGACGAAAACGGATGCGTATGCCATACGAAGACATCTTCAGGAGACGACGCCGTCATACTCATCCAGAGATCGGACTAAAATGTCATACGATAAGAATCGATCCGCCGCGGGCACTGCTCGACTAACACTCTTGAACCGGCCCTGCTTGGTCAGAGTATAAGCCCTGTGATTGGTCGACTAAGATCTTCTGTAGCTCCGAAACTATGAGCCTCTCGAAGTATAACTACGGAGCGGCGGACCTGGACGACTGAAACTACGGAGCGGAGGACCTGGACGACTGAAACTACGGAGCGGAGGACCTGGACGACTAAAACTACAGAGTGGAGAACCTAGACGACTAAAACTAAGATCTTCTGTAGCTCCGAAACTATTTGTCCCTCGAAGTTTTGGTAAAGAAACTAGTCTTGGAATTTTATTACGTAAACCTTTTACATTTTTTTAAATCTAAGAAAATATATGATACATTATTTTGCGATTATTATTAACACGGATGTATATATTCATTATTATACTATATTACAATATACACATAACAGCTCTACTCATTATTAATCCCTCCAGTAAAAAAGAGATTGTAACGGAAGTGACGCAATTATATCGAAACTCTCGCACTTCCGTCATCGCTTTTCCGCAACGTCTATTGGCTGCTCGCACCGAATATTGTTTTCTGTTCTTCGCCGGAATTTGTTTGATTTGACTTCACAGCAATGTGTCGTTATGAATCGTACTTTGATAGAATCGAAACTGAAGATTAATCCATATTACAGAAAAGAACTGACCGTACCACCTTCTAACGCTCCGCCAACGATTGGCGTCATCAGCAAACTTGCTCTCTATATTTTTCCGACAGCTGAAATTTCGCGTATTCGAACCATAAAGAATTTTACATGTAGGTAAGGCTCTTTGAATCATTTGTACCCTCATACATCGACCAAGTCAGAAATCAATCTGAGTCGCAATGCAAGGTCGGTAATCTGTATAGCAGTATTCATTTTTACTTCACTGTGCACCATTTATTTCATACGTTCTTATTTTTATTTATTGAACTTGAATGATTTCATGTTACTGTTAGTAAAATCTTAGTCATCATTCGATTACATATGCATCACAGAAGAGACAGATCCTATATATTCACTTATTGCTCTTATTTTCAGGTGTGCAGAAGAAGAATGTTCTGCAAGGTCAACAGCCTTTCAACTTTTAGAAGACTGACCATAATGCATTGTACTTTATTACATCTCTAATAACAATCAATTTATTCACGAGTACTTTCATGAAAGCCACGAGTACCTCCTACTGAGATATGTCTAACGAGTACCTTAACTGATTCATAAGTACCTTCATAAAGGAATTGAACCACAAGACCACATTCAACTGATTAACAGCATGATGCATACGAATACTTGATCACATTGTAATCAGAATTGTTTAAATAATGCCACGTCGAAAAATCTATCGTACCGTTAAACGAGTAGAGGAGTTTCAACGATTGCGCAGGGAAAGAAATAACGAAAATCAACGTCAACGGCGTTCTAATCAGAGTATTATTAATGAAGCAAGTTGTAGTCGCGTTGTAGACAGGGAGGTCACTGTCATTCGTTTGGACGTGAGATATCACTCCGATGATATTTTAAATTCCACTCATAATCAGCATCAACATGCAGCTGCGACGAGAATTGTAATCGATAATCCTACACAAAATCCGAGAATGACAGCGCTTAGTAATGTTGAATGTCAACGTATGTATCGAACTGTACAAAGTGCAGCGTCGAGTGTACGCCACTTTACTCTTGGCCATTTACATGAGATGTCCGAGCATTACATCGGAATGATGGATGTATCATGTATTCATTGTGGTGCAAAACACTTTTTGAATAAAAAGGTTGCTAATAGAGGAAATTCTTTCAATGATTGTTGTAGTCATGGGAGTGTTGTTCTTGATGCGTTGCCTGATTTTCCAGATGAACTGCGCGCTCTGTTTGAGACAACACATCCGAAATCAAACGATTTTTTCAAACGGATACGATGCTACAATAGCTCATTTTCGTTTGCATCTTTTAACGCTAATCTCGTAAATTTTGGCGCGAGACGACCTGGGCCACATTGTTTTAAAATCCACGGTCAGATTTATTATCAGGTCAACACGTCATTATATTCTACTCCGAATGAACCTCCGTGTTATGGTCAGCTCTTCATAATTGATTCGAACGAAGCGACGAAACATCGCTTGAATCATAATTCTGACCTCGACGCTGAGATCGTGTTTACACTTGATCGAATAATGCGAGAGTACAACATATTCGCGCAATCGTACGAAATGATGGGTAAAGAAATTTTAAATCAACAGCGCTTAGCAGTGGAGAATAATGAGCCCGTCTCTGAGTTCACTCTGCTATTTACCTTGAAACCCGGTGTGGACCGACGTAGATATAACTTTCAGAGGACTAACGGAGTGGCTGCTGTGTTTTCTACTACTGCTGATGGAGAAGTCCCTGGATCCTATGTATCAAGAGACTCGGTAAAGTCTCGCGCCAAGTACATTAAAAAAAAATTTTTCAAGCGCGAGACTCAACGAGTCTATATACCCGAGAGGCAACTACCCTAACCTATAACGCGAATTAGTATCCTCGTTTTGTTTCACCTCACATACTACATGGATTGAAACTAATTTAATCTAGGATGTAGGCATAAAAAGCTTTCATTTGAGCCCTAGATCGATTAAATCGGTGTCCGAAATGCTGAGATATAAGTAACTACCGTTTCTGAAACCTCGTTTCCTCGTATCAAATTTTCTCTTTCCTGTTCTTCAGACCAAGATTCCGCCAACTCAAACCATTCCCATGGAATCACATTTCGTCGCTAAACGCAGGACGTATGTGCTACGCTTATACACAGAACATACGTCCTTACGGATCTGGGAACAGACATAGAAGGGAAACTCGACACAAAAATTCAGACCAAGATTCATCCCATTAGAACCATTCCCATAAAATCACATCGCGTCGCTAAATGCACGGCGTATGTCCTATGCTCATACACAGAACATACGTCCTTACGCATCTGGGAACATGACATAGAAGGGATAAATCTACACAAAAGTTGTATAGAGTGGCGTAAGTAGGAGAGTCACGACGTAGTCGGCGCTACTATCGCAGACAAAAAGCGTCTGCAACACTGGCAGACGCGTGTTTTTATTTCATATTTTTAAATCCAAATGAAGGAAATAAAATAAAAGATACGAGCAATGCTTAATCAAAACTAGTGAATACCCACTAAAAGCCCCTCGAGTGCGAAAACCTCACGCAAAGTACATTAATGTGATAGTCACCAACAAAAATATTTCGATAGGTTAATCTTGAATCCTACGATCTCGACATTTTGAGGTTATGCGAATCAACTGACGTGTAAAATTCATGGTGATACATAAAAAAAATAACAATTGTGATCGGATAATTTTACGATTAGGTTTGGTTTATTTTCATTTATGAATTCAATTATCGGGGGAAACGGTTTTTTGGTAGTAAGTTACCGCCTGAGGAAGTCTGACGATAGAAAATCAAGAGAAAATGTTGAAGTTTAAAAATATGAGGATAGCATGATTTGATATAAGGAACGGCATGGAGCCAGACTAATAAAGCTGAGTTCAAGCGTTGGATTGCAACGCATTTCACTTCAAGCTCCATGTTAAGCTTATCTCCGAAGGCCCGTCTGCTCAGACTCAAATTTTGAGTCAACGTTATACGTAGGATTCCGACGAGTTTTATGATCTGTATCCATATCATCTAGTCAAAACGAGACTGTAAGTCGACGTTGTGTTTCGGACTCCGATAGGCTTTATTCTACACTCCACGTGAACGTAGTGCCTTGACCTTCGGTGGAGATGATTTTTTAATTCATGATTTACAAACAGCTTATATTCTCCCTTCAGAACGATCTCAAAGTCTGTATAAACATCTATGATTACATGTAAATTAATAGTACAAACTATATATCGATACCCACGTTCTAATATGTCTCTCGGTCTCGGTCTCGGTGTATTCTCGGTCCTACTATCTATCATGCGGCGAATTATAGAGTCTACTGTACATAAATTCGTTTGATTTTGGTATGCGACCTGTGTTTGTATACTCGTCTCTCTTGAGCTTTTCTCAAATCCAGATTAGTGCTATCACGACAGATATTCAGAATGAAAATGCTTATTCACTATTAAAGAAATGATCGATCGCCTCCCTCGTTTTCAGATGATAGAGATTCTCATCCATATTTATTTATTCGTTTTAGACTCGGCGTAATTTCATTTCTGAATGTAATTATTGGAGAAAAACCTTTTTTATGGATTCAGATTAGTGCTAGCAAGATAAATTAAATGCCAATACTTATTCGCTATAAAAGAAATGATCGATCGACTCCCTCTTTGTCAGATGATTCTCATCTATATTTATTCATTCGTTTCAGCCTCGGCGTAAGTTTACTTATGAATGTAATTATTGGAGAAAAACCTTTTTCATGGATTGTTCAATTTTGTAGCGATTCGCCGTTTGAGAAGAGAGGATGATGAGAGAAAACGCTGAAGTTGCAAGATATCGGGATGGTGTGATTTGATAAAAAAAAAGGGGTAGAGTCAAACGAATAGAGCAGAATGCAAGTGTTTGACTTCAAAAACTTCCATTTTATGCTCTACGCTAGTCTTGCATCAATAGGCCCAATTTTATATTTTTCGATACTTTCTGTTCAGACTCGAAGTTGAAGTTGACGTTATGAGTACGGGACGCGTACATGTTTTTTTTTGCAGAGGACCTAGCTGCATTAAAAAAAAAAAAAAAACTACCTAAGAATTGCAATACATATATCTAATATTTATATATATATTTATTCATGAGCAGCAACTATAACTCTGCACGCAAGTACCTCCGCCATTGCCGGTCCCAAGCCCAGATGAGACAGGAGGAGGGCTGCGCGTAGGGTCATACGTTGCACGCATATATATATATAATTATACGGGATCCTAACGAAACAATTCGTAGAACTTAATAAAAGAACACATGTTACGTCTATCCACAGAAATTTAAGGCTCACAGAAAAGTATGAGCATACGTGTATATTTTAACATTATTTTCATTCGTTTGAAATTATACTACCACATTCAACATTGCTGCTTTTTGAGGGATTCGGATGATGCAAAATGCATCACCGTACATACGTTGAGATGTTCATAGGAACAATTGGCAGAATGTTGACAACTGAGCAAGCCTCGCAGGTGAGGATATATATAGGAAAACCCATTCGAGCGAGCGTAGCGAGCGAGCACAATTATTAGGTAGTCAAGCGAAATTGTACAAAAAGTGGTGATATCAACCCCAAAAAGCACCCCCAGTGCAAAAACCTTTCGCCAAGTACATTAATGTGGTCACTACCCCTGAAAAACCCACCAACAAAAATTCCTCCTAAAAAAAAAAATGGTACTATCAAAATGTCTACATACAAAAGCATTGAAATCAGATACAACTGCCAAGTACCTGTAGAATAATGAAAGTTTGGAATTGAAAAATTTGTTCAAACTAAATAACGTTGTACTCGTTCGCTCGCTGCGCTCGCTCACTCGATTGGCTCATGATTATTGGTTGAAAAAATAATTCGGATGAAGGAATTGATAATGACAACATTTATCAAAAAATATTCACAACGAAAAAATAATTTGAACAAAATTTTAAACAAAAAATTTGGAGGTAGTGGTACTTGGTGGGCCTTTTGTAGAAACAGAATTATGAAATATCAATTGCGAACCATGTCAATGTCATCTGATAGCCATTCAAACATTGGCCCACCAACATACCACGGACTCCAAATTTTTTGTTTAAAATTTTGTTCAAATTATTTTTTCGTTGTGAATATTTTTTGATAAATGTTGTCATTATCAATTTCTTCATCCGAATTATTTTTTCAACCAATAATCATAAGCCAATCGAGTGAGCGAGCGCAGCGAGCGAACGAGTACAACGTTATTTAGTTTGAACAAATTTTTCAATTCCAAACTTTCATTATTCTACAGGTACTTGGCAGTTGTATCTGATTTCAATGCTTTTGTATGTAGACATTTTGATAGTACCATTTTTTTTTTTTAGGAGGAATTTTTGTTGGTGGGTTTTTCAGGGGTAGTGACCACATTAATGTACTTGGCGAAAGGTTTTTGCACTAGGGGTGCTTTTTGGGGTTTTTGGGATTATAAATGCTGCTTCAGCTAGTTATATTTCGTATTGATTTTGAGTTTCGAGTTGAAGATTAGATGTGAGTCGATCGCCTGCTTTAGTACGAATCGCTGCTCGTCGGTCTGGCGAGCCGCCTTATATAGTGCTTGTGACGTCACGCGACGGTCGGATGATCGGCGTGTGACGATCTGCGCGGTCGTACGGTCGTATGTCGCGTGTTCAGCCAGCTGGTATCGGCCGAACACGTTACAGTATGTACACGAAATAGAACTGATAAAGTCTTGAAACAGGTCAGCAGTATGGACCCAAATGTGGAGCCTTGGATCTATCCATTATTTTACCCATGTGGTTCTCGGGGTTGGCATCGCAATTTAATGCGTTTGAACAGTAATCGACGTATATCCAGGTTAGCGTATGTTAAATACCGGATGGCCATACGTAACGACTTCAATCCTTTTATTATGGGTCGTCGATTGTTTCAGCAATGGTCCGTGGACAATTACGTCAAAATTGAGAAAGATCGAATAGAGTACTGTAAAGGACACCAGAAAGAACTGCGTGCTGAGTCCTATAACGGACTTGTTGATTACTTGCAAAATGCTGCGGATGAGGTGAATGGTCGTGTTGGAAAAATGGTTATACTACCTGCAACATTCATAGGTTCACCGCGCAATATTATTGGATTAGGCATGAGGATATCGTGGATATGGGCGTTTAAATAATAGTTCACGTATATATTTATTTTACATTTAACGACAGAGCTTTATTACTTTAAGTTACATGTGCGCTTACTGAACAAGAACTGACTATTTGAAAAAAAGGCTAGTGACATCTAGCTGCCAACTTAATTCTTAGTAGTCTACAGGCTAGGGACTTTATTGTCGCGGTTCATACAATCATAAATATGATGCAAAGTTACCAAGATGCAATGGCTATCGTTCGAAAATATGGTAAACCAGATCTATTCGTCACAATGACATGTAATCCAAATTGGAGAGAAATACGCGAAAATCTTCTCCAAGGCCAGCAAGCAGCTGACAGACCGGATATTTGTGCGCGAGTATTTAGTATCAAGAAAAATTTTCTAATTGACCTCATAGTTAAGCAAAAGTGCTTTGGAGAAGTAGCAGCGTACGTATATGTTGTTGAGTTTCAAAAAAGAAGTTTACCACATATATACATACAGAGAGATTATGGCTATGGTTTACACTCAGTCAAAGCCAACTCGACACACTCCAGGTTTTTCGTCTGTTTATTGCAGGCCGACCATCTGCATTTTTTCTCTGGTTGAATAGATTTGCTTTCGGAAGACATCGATTCGAAGAAAAAAAAAAGAAAAGAGGATGGCCAGCCTGCAATAAACAGACGAAAAATCTGGAGTGTGCCGAGTTGGCTTTGACTGAGTGTAAACCATAGCCATGATCTCTCTGTATGCTGGTAACGTTGATGCAAAACTACAAAATAACAACTCCCAGAATCGTTGATCGGTATATTTCTGCTGAAATTCCCGACCCTTCAGAGAATCAAGTTTTGCATGAAATTGTCATGAAGAATATGATACATGGACCGTGCGGCGATTGGTGTTTGGTAAATGGTAAATGTTCGAAACACTATCCTAGATCATTCAATGAGGAAATAACCATGGATGTAGATGGGTATCCGTATTATCGCCGCAGAGATACTGGTGATTTATTTTTCGAACGCCCGGGTGGATACAGCGTTGATAATCGATATGTTGTTGCCTATTGTCCAATGCTATTGCATCTACTCAATTGTCATATCAACGTTGAAGTCATTTCGAGTATTAGATCCGTGAAATATCTTTACAAATATATATACAAAGGCCACGATGCTGCTACGATAACTGTCGGAGAAGCTTCTGACAATACTGTTATAAATCATGACGAAATACTCGATTACATTGAAACTCGTTATGTTGGTCCTGTAGAGGCAATCTGGCGTATTCTCAGTAAAACTTTCCATGATAAGAGTCATACTATCGTGCGTTTACCTGTGCACTTACCAAACGAACAAAGCGTGACCATAAATGCTACTGTAAATGAAAATGAGATAATGACTGCATTGAATCAGGCAACGATGCTTATAGACTATTTCGCTTTAAATTCACGTGACGAGTTAGCCAGAGGATATTTGTACGTTGATATTCCGTGTTACTATATATTCAAAAAGCAGAAAAATGTAAACGGAGTGAAGGTCTCTCATTGGGAAAAAGGCAAGTCTCATTACAACTGCATTGGACGCATGTACGCTGTAAGTCCGACGCAGGTAGAACTATTCATTTGCGGTTGTTGTTATTAACAATCAGAGGAGCTACAAGTTGCAATGATCTCAGAACGGGCAATGGAGAACTTCAACGAACGTTTTCAGCTACTTGCTTGAAATTAGGCCTCATAGAAGACGATGAATAATGGAGCCGAGCAATGCACGAAGCGGAAGTTTGGATGATGCCACGACAATTGCGCCGGTTATTTGTTCGTATTTTGACAAACTGTCAGCCAATTCATCCTGAACATCTTTGGGAAGAATTTAAAGTTGCAATGTCTGAAGATTATGCAAAACACTCAGGTGCGCTAGAAGGGCAGAATGAATCATATGCGCAGATAATTATTTTGAATGTAATTGACAATAAAAATCAAAATACGTGCTATTACGTCGATGGACCAGGTGGATCTGGTAAGACTTTCTTCTACACCACTCTCTGGAATCTACTGAAAGGTAGAAATAAACGTGTCATCACAATGGCCTTCACTGGTATTGCAGCGGTACTGCTTCCCGATGGGAAAACAATACACAAGACGTTTGGATTGCTAGTTCCTCTCTATTCTGATTCTTCATCTAATATTAAATTGCAGTCTAAAGAAGCAAAATTTCTCGCAGAAACGGACATTTTCATTATAGATGAAGCTCCAATGGCACCACGATATGCTTTGGAAGTCATAGACCGAACCCTGCGTGATATAATGTACAATAATTTACCATTTGGGGGACAAATTGTAATACTTGGCGGGGATTTCAGGCAACTTCTGCCAATCAAAATGCATGGTGCTCGTAGTGAAACTGTTAATCTGTCAATTAAATTCAGTTCAGTGTGGCAGCATTTTGTAAAATATTCTTTAACTCAAAACATGCGGACGCTACCACAAGAAGGAGAATTTATGAAGTTTTTGATAGATTTAGGTGACGGAGTATGTTTATTAATTTTTAATGGTTCCCCTTAGGGTTACATGCTTCTGCCGTCTGTGCTTACTCTGTTCAGCTGCTTACTCGATCGTATGCTGCTCTCTATCCCTGTCGCCCTCTTCTCCTTTTTCTTTTTCCCTTTCTCTCAGCTGCTCCACTTCTTTCATCCATTTCTCTCCTTCTCCTTCCTCTTCCAGGATCCTGTGTACTGCCTCTTGCCAGCTTTCTCTATTCTCTTCCGGGTGACTGCACCCTTCCCATATGTGTTCCCATGTTTCTTTCCCCCCGTTGCATACTCTGCAGATTCTTTTCTCCTCTTCTTCCCAGTATCTCGCCTCTTTTACTTCCCCTCCCATTCTGAACCTCGCGATCCTTGCCCATCTGCTTTCCCCCCATTCTTTCATCAGGTATGCCGGGATCCCTTCGCTCTTTATTTCCTTATACCATTTGTTGTACCTGGAGTTTATTATTTTTTCCCACCTCCCTTTCGTTGTTCTTCCCTTTCATTCTTCTAGATTTCTTCGTATGTGCGTTCTTGTCCTCCTCCTTCTTCTCCGTCCTCTTCTGTATCTTCATTCCATTTTTCTTTACTTTCCTTTCCTTCTCTCCCAGTCTGACAGTTCTCCGACCCTTTTCTTCGCCCTCTTCTCAACTTGTTCTCAGCATATTCTCGCCAATTCACTTCCTTTGCAGTCTTTTTTCGAAGCTCCAGGCCCTCTTTCCTGCCTTTGTTCTTAGTTTCATTCTCTCCATCTCTTCTCTTACCATGTATCCTGGTGTTCTTTTGTCCACCCCTAGCACCCATCTTATGTATTTTTCTTGCACTGCTTTCACGTTTCTCCACTCTCTCCACCCCCATATCTCGGCAGCATACTCTATTACCGTCCAGATGAGTCTGTCGAATATCCACATCCTTCTTGCCCAGTCTTTCCCAAATCTTCTTTTCCCTATCCCCCATGCTTGCTTCATAACTACCCCGGCTTTCTTCACTCTGTCTTTTACGTGTGCATCTGGTTTTCCATTCTTGGATATCACGTATCCCAGGTACTTGAACTCTTTCACTTCTTCAATCTCTTCCCCTTTCCAATTCCATTTCATCTTCTTGCTTCTTCCTCCTGCTTCCCTGCAACTCATTATCTTTGTTTTTTTCGCATTTAGCGTGAGTTTCTTTCCGTCTTAGTACTTTTCCAATGTCCTTAGTAGTATTTCCATTCCCTTCTCTTCCTCCGCTAGCACCGCCACATCGTCTGCATATGCTAGGGTGTATGTCCTTTCATTCCCTAACTTCATCCCCCCTGCCTCTCCCGCTTTGCTCAGCTCCTCTTCCAGGTCTGCTGTCAGTAGGTTGAAGAGGTACGGGTTGAGCGGGCATCCTTGCCTTACCCCTTACTCCGTCCAGAACTCCCCGCTTGCTTCACTTCCGATTTTCACTCTGTTTCTCGTTTCTCTGTATATCTCTTTCACTCTTGATACCAACTCATTTTTTACTCCTCTCTTAGTCATTGCCTCCCACAGTTTCTCCCTGTCTACCGAGTCGAACGCCGCCTTGAGATCTATAAATAGTATGGTCATTCTTCCCCCCTTTCTGTTTATTCTTCGGTTTATCGGGTGATTCAGGACGTAGATATTATCCATTGTCCCCATCCCCTTTCTGAATCCTGTCTGGTTTTGCGGTATCACTTCTTTTGCCTCCATCTCTTCTTCCAGCCTTCCTGCAAGTACCGTCGCGTATGTATCTTGTACAGCGTCGGCATTAGTGTGAAGCCTCTGTATTCCTCGACCTTTTTCCCTTCTCCCGTTTTAACTATCGGTATCATATGTCCTTCTTTCCACGTCTCAGGCCATCCTTCCGCTTTCCATACCTTGGTACATGTTTTCCCTATCCACTCTTCTGCTTCTTCTCCCCCGTACTTCCAAATTTCGTTTGCTATCTCGTCTGCTCCCGGCGCCTTTCCTTCTTTTAGCTTCTTTATCGTTTTCCTTATTTCTTCTCTCCCTAACTCTCTTTCTCCGTCTTCTTTTCTCGACACTCCCGTTCCTTCGGCCACCGCTCTATCGTCGGTCCCTCCCAGCACGTTCTTGAAGTGTTCTTTCCATGCGCCTTTTTCGATGTTTTCATTCGTTCTCCTTCTTCTCCTTCTTTCCCTGTTTAACACCTCCCATACCTTGCTCTCTGTTCTGGTTCCCTCCGCCTCCTGTATGAATCTTTCGTTTTCTTCACGCTTCTTTGCTTCGCAGAGGTTGTTATATTCTTTCCTTACTTCTTTGTATTTTCCTCTTTCTTCTCTCCCCTCCCTCCACTTCCTCAGCGTTCTCCGCACTTTTTTCTTTTCTTTCTTCGTTTCCTCGTCCCACCACCCTCTTCTTGTCTTTTCTACCGATTCTCTCTTTCTCTCTTCCTCTTCTGTTATTGCCTTTATCTCTTCTGCCCTTGCTGCTATTTCCTCATTTATTCCTCCGTCCTCTTCGTGCCTCCACCTGACCTCTCTTCTGAGTTTTTCTATTCCTTCCCTTGACCATTTTCCTCTCATTACTTTTTTCCCCTTCTTCTCTTTTTTTCCCATTTCTCCGATTCTAATTCCACTGTTATCGGGTGGTGATTCGAGTCTATCCTGTCCCCCACCTCCAGTCTACGCACTTTTTCTCTCGCTTCGCAGCCTCCTATTACGTAATCTATCACAGTTTTTCCTCTTCCTCCAACGAATGTAAACTCTCCTTCTTCGTCTCCTTCTGTGTTTCCGTTCATCATCGACCATCCCAATTCTTCCGTTGTTTCTAGTAGCTTTCTTCCTTCCTTGTTTACGACTTTGTCTTTTGACTTTCTTTGCCCCCCTTCTTCATCTTCCGTTCCTCTGTATTCTCCCCCATTCACTCCGGTTCTTGCGTTGAAGTCTCCTCCAGCTATTAGCGTTCTATGCTTTCCTTCCCTCTCTTCTGTTTCCATTATTCTTTCCATCTTTTCCTCTATGCCCCCTCTTATGTATAGCCCTATTATTGTCCATCTTTCTCTTACCACTCTGACCTTTCCGGTCATCCAGCCCTCCTCTTGGTCTTCTTCTTTTTCCTCTTCTTTTTCTATTAGCTTCATTCTTATTCCCATCAGCATCCCTCTTTTTGCTCTCCCTTCCTTGTTTTCCTTCCTTGCATGCTGCCCTTTCCATTCGTACCCTTTTGGTAATTTGTTTCTTATTTTCTCCCATGCTTTTTTTTCTATCCACGTTTCTCACAGTACTATAACATCTGCCTCTTTCAGCTCTCTCCAGAAGTCGTCGTCCTTTTTCATCAGCCCTGCCACGTTCCAGAACGTTATTCTCTAGCTTCTCCTGCTCTTCACTTCCTCGTCTTCCTCTTTCTTCTTCTCCTTTCTTTCCTCTTTCCCTCTGCGTCCTTCCTCTTCTTTCTCTCTCACTTTTCATATTCCTCCTCTCCCTCTTCCCCCTCTGCCCCTCGCTCACCCCCTCCCCCATACTCTTCTCTCGCCCCGCGTACTTTCCACCCTTTCTTCATTATTTTCTGCCCAGCCGTATGATTTCTCGTCCCAGCTCATGCTTACTCCATTTACTTCCAGCCTCTGGTATCTTATTTTAACTATTTTACCTCTTTTCCTTTCTTCCTTTGCTCTCTCTGCTAATCTTCTCTGTATGCTTCTTTCCTTCCATGTGAGATCGTTGTCTATGTATTGTAACGGAGTTTTCAGAGTGCAACTCCACACCCTACGGCGTTCCTTGAAAACATCGCTAATTAATCAAATCTAAGGTATGTTGGGCGCCAGACACGTTAGTGTCGTTTTCTGAGGTATCAAATAAATCTTCAATCAATTAAGAGGTCGGAACGACGGCGTTGAAGCGACAGCTAGCTCAAATGCGCTGCGGTAATGGCAGAGTGGGTGGATTCACCTTCTTACGGAATTAATAAAATATGGAACACCAGATATAAAATCCTTCAATGAAATCTTTGATTTCTTATATTGTTCGGTACAGTTTTTGCGGTAACAGATTCAGCGGTATACAAGATCTCAGATATTGAATTATACAGAGGTAGTTATCAGATCAATAAATGCAGAATCATAAGCCAAAAATTACGGTTGGAATAATACTTAATAATACTGTTTAACACAGAAAAGGATATTATATTATTGAGCCTTATTGCGACGCAGCGGTATAAAAAAAAACGTAAACACGCCAGTTAGCTAGCGAGCGCCGTTGAAGTGATATAATGCAAGCTAGACTACTTTCCAGGCTGCGTATCACCGAGCGATACGATACTGTATAGCAAATTTTCTAATGCGGCACACTAGCGATATTCATCAATTATTTGCGATATAAGAACTTAATAAATACCTTCGACTGACTCTAAGAGAAGCGATAACTAAATTACGAATCAAATTACATAGGCAAGAGTAATCAAACAGAACACATACAATCAGCGGAAAACAAAGATAATCAAATAAAGCAACAAACAAATGGAACAACTAGAACAACTTAAAACTATGACTCCTATGTTCAGCCAACCCTCGGGAAGTTGGATATTAAGCGACACACCATGCGTTATTATTCTAATAAATTTTCTACAAGCTACTAAATCAAAGATAGCGATAGATCAGAGAATTCAGATACTCTCAAAGCGAGAATTTAAGCAGAACAAGCTATCAAATAACTTACTAAAAAATCATAAGCAGCGATAACATAGAAATCAGACTAATAAGCGGAAAAACATATCAAGCGAAAGCCAAATTACAAAGCAAAGGTACTCAAAATAACTACAGTCAACCATGAAGCGCTTTTCGCTGGATTTCGTTACTTAAAACTATCAAACGAATCGCGTAGCCCGTAGGTTGAACACTACACAAAGAAGGCGTATTAACTACTAAGATACCTAACTAAATGGACCGAAACAACTGAACTAATGGAAATACAGCGGTAGCCTGTGGTTTTTACTAGCGGAATAACTGATAGAGACCTTACCTTAAATTAGCTGTGAGGTTGCACACACTAACTGAACTGATTTTATTTGATTCGACTTGACTTTACTATACTTTATTTTAGCGAGAGCGAAAACTGATACACGTCTAGTTACGTAGAAGCGGAACGTAGAAGTGAAGATCCTCGTCGACAATTAGGCTCTTCGACGTGCGGAATCGTAGGTTTGAGGGTGGGGAACCTATCAGGACCTAATAATTTGCCTATTGGCTCTTTGAAAAACGTTCGTCGTTCGCACAGCTCGTCAGCTGTGCGATACTAGGCGTCAGCTTTCTGCCTAGCGTTAGGCGGCAGGTCCTGGCGCTTCTCAGCGGTAGATTTGAACGTTCTGCGGTACTTCGGTGGCGGGATGACTCTGGGGAAGATGTGACCTTGGCTCTTACGAAGCTGTACCGTCCATGCGGTATCAACCATCCTAGTCGTGCACTCTGCAGCGGCAGTCTCACCTGAAGACGACCTTGCCGCATTCCTCCGCCAAATCTAAAGGTGTCCCTGAACTGGGCCTCCACCTTCCTTGATCTGGCCTCAGCGCGCGGGACGCTGTACTCGTCCCTTCTCACGCGGTGCACTCCTTAATGGTAACGTTACGCCGGTCGTGGCGTCGTTAATAATACCTGGAGCGGTAGATGGATTCTGGTGCGGTAACGGGAGGTTATAACAGTCGTACAACCCTGTACGCCGTCGTTGCAACCAGGCGCTCAGCGGTAAGATGCAGTCAGCTGCCAGGAGGCCGTATGCAGGCCCTGTACTCTGCGCAGCGATATTTCCCCAGGGTCGACAGCCTTCCCCGTCGATGATGCGGTACTATCCTCAGCGGAACTTCCCGAGGTACTTGCTTCGGGTTGCATACCGTTTCAGTCATCTTGTAGCGGAAGTCTTGCAGCGAAACTCTTGAAGCGGTATCTTCTGTATTATCTGTCTCTCTCTCTCTCTCTCTCTCGTCGTGCATTAACAAAAAAAACACTCTAAATTAGTCTAACCCTATTGCTGAGTCTTTAGGTGTGTCGCTTGTTTTCCAAGGGTCTAGACGGCGGTAAATCTTTCTCTCGTGCGATAATACTAATGAAAGATAGGCTAAAGGCATCTTAGTGACGCCTGCAAAATTGCAACGTCACAGTATATCCTCTTTCCTCCTAGCTTTACCTTATTTCTCATCACCTTTTGCTTTTCTTCTCAAGTCTCTAGTTCTGCCACTATGACTGCTCTTTTCTCGCCTCCTTCTGTTTTTGCGCTTATTATCTTTATCTCTTCTCCTGTTACTTCTCTGCACACCTTTTCTGCTTGCTCGATTTCATTTCCTCTGTCCTCCTGCAGCCCTCTTATTACTATTCTCTTTTTTCTTTCCTGCCTTTCTTGCTTTTCTAATCTCTTCTCCACCTCTCTCAGGCCTTCTTCTAATTCTCTTTCCAGCCCAGTTATCTTTTCTTTCATCTCTGTTTCTTTCTCTTTCTCTCTCTTCTTCTTCCTTCCTCTTCTTTTAATTCCTCCTCCATTCTTTTCTTCATCTTTTTCCTTTCTTCTTCCATTCTTCTTTCCCATCTTTTCTTTTCTCCCTCATCTCTTTCTTCCCGTTCCATTTCCAGCCTTTCTATTCTCTCCTCTAGCCTTCTCCTTTCCGCTCTACCTACATTTCTCACCTCCTCAATCTTCGCTTGTATCTTCCTCATTTCTTCTTTAACCTCTTTCCTGCCTCCTTCTGCTTGGATCATGATTTCCCTTAGCGTTTCCATGACTTCTTCCATCCCTGTTTTCATCTCTCTTCTCAGTTCCTGCGCGTTTTCTTTTCCTTCGCCTTTCTGTTCTTCCTTCGGCGATCTTGCCAATTTATTGCTTCTTTTAAAGGCCTGCTTTTCCTCTTTCCTTGTCTCCTCTGCCCTCTCTCTGTCTCCCCCTCCATCGTCTCTTTTCCTTTACCATAGCTCGTGTAATGTCTCCATCGACACTGCTTTCGCGTTCCCCAGTCGCTCCGCGTTTGTCGGCTTCCCCCTCTTTCTTGCCGCCGGTGAGCCTGCTGGGGTTCCCCACTTCTCCACTTCTTCGGGTGCCTTCTCTTTCCCCTCCGTCTCTTCCCCATCTGCCCCTCCTCTCTGCTCTCTCCGGCCTGCGTTCCGCTGCCTTCCACCCTCTGCGCCTGCGACCTCCCTTTCTCGTTTCTGCGCTTGCCTGCTTCTTCTCGGTTATGTTCTTGTTTACCTTCTGTTTCTCTCCTTTTCTGTCTTCTTTCCTATCCTCCCTTCCTTTTTCTTGGGTTTTCCTTCGCCTTTTGCTTTTGTCTGCTTCCCACTCTTTTCTTTCACTTCACTTCCTTTCACTCTTTTCTTTATCACTTCACTTCGATCCGTTACACGCGGCACGTCCTTACACCTCAAACGGCCAATCGAATCCTCTAGGTGACGGAGTATTGAATGACATTAACGACAATATGTGCATTCCACAGTGTTGTATAGCGAACGTAGACGCTGATCTAGTAGAAAACACATTCGCTGCTCTTATTCGGAATTAAAGATTCTGAGAAGCTGCAAAATGTGAAATTCTATCTGCACGAAATGTCGACGTTGATGAAATTAATGAAAGAGTTGTCAAACTTTTGGATATTGAAAGCGAAAAGGTCTATAACAGTGTAGATAGTACTGACAACTGCGAGGATAATGGCGATGTAGTCGAGATTCTTCTACCAGAATATTTGAACACTTTGAACCCACCGTCTCTTCCTCCTCACGAACTGCGATTAAGGGTGAAGAGCGTAGTTATGCTAATTAGAAACCTAAGTATCCACGAAGATCTTTGTAACGGTACTAGATTATTGATTTTAGATCTTAGAAATAATCTGCTTCGGTGTGAAATATTTACGGGTGACAGGGTGGGAGAAATTGTATTCTTGAATCGTATCACGTTGTACTGTGAAAACAATTATCCGTTTACTTTGAAAAGAAGATAATTTCCGATAAAACTAGCTTTCGCAATGACTATCAATAAGTCTCAAGGTCAGACTTTTAATAAAATTGGACTCGATCTTCGCAAAAATGTATTAATTCATGGACAATTATACGTTGCATGTTCGCGTGTCCGTTCATGGGATTCGTTGAGCACTTATCTGGGTAGCCAACGTGATGGTGCGTTCGTTAAGAATTATGTTTACAAAAAATTGTACTAATTTGGTACGTTTAAATCTTTAATCGGCATCAGAAATTGAAAAAAAAAACATTCTTCATTTTCATAAGGTGCTTGCCTACTCAATTCCACCAGACCTGAAAACATTGAAAAAAAAGGTGCTATTAAACGGAATATCTCGGCCTAGGCACCGAAATCAATGAAACAAAATACGTCGCGCAATTCTATGTACGACTCCGAACACGTACGGCCCAAAAAATGTTTTTTTTCACGCAAAAATAGAGAGGATATCCATGTAAAACAGTTTCAAAACGTAAAAGGTAAAATGATACGTCTTGTCTTCAATATCCAATAAAGAAAAGTTCGAATTACATAAAATATTTACTGAAATCTGGAACAATCCTAATGAAAAATGTTGTTATCAATCTGATTAGTTAAACTACAAGGCCACTTTCCAGCTCGACTATAGTTCTACGATGAGAAACTACCCCATGTATGGATTTTCAAGATCTGCGTCCAAAGTTCAAAGTCATCTTCGAGGCCACTTGTCAGTTCGAGTCTGATCTGACGATGAGAACTGTGTGTCGATTTTCAAGAGCTTTGCTCCTAGCGTAGAATGAACTCTGCTGCAACTTCTGTCCTATAAATTGTGGGAATTCGTTTGCATCATTTCGTCGAGTGATCGAAATAAACCCAATCGGCATAAATGCCAGATGGATGGATGATGAGTATACGAATAGTGAAATGAGATGGATTGATAATAATTTGTTGATGAGAATCAGAATGAATTTACAAAATATTAATCCATTTTTTTTACTGCGTGTTGTTGTTATAATATCATTTTATACGTAATAAGCTTATACCATTACAGATCCGTTGCAGTGAATCGAAAAACAGTTAAAATCACAGCACATAGGTTAACCTCATCATTACATTCACGGCTCATGCATTCTATGGAAAAAATTATTTGTGCTCTCGCGAACTTAGAGGTTATACGAATAACAGCGGTGGGAGGCTGCAGTCGTGGTTTTTTTTTTCAAATGCCGTACCTCATTTGGTAAGCGGAGCATACTTGATGCACACTTGCCCTCGGTTCAACCATTGATCTATATCTATATGTATTTATAGATAATATATCTCTGCTGTAAGAGCAAGTGTACGAGGGTGTACCTTTTTTTAAAGACCTAATTGGCTTATCTCCTAAGGGTGTACCTTCATCAATTGAGACCTTAATATAGGTATATTCTCCTGAAATAATAACTATAGTATTGTGGTGAAATTAATATTATGTGGTAATTTACAGGATTAGTAAGCTACCAGTATCAGTATTGAAACTGGCCATATATTCAACATCTTTCAAGTTTGAAGAAGGCTTCAAATTGACCAAATGAATACTTTACGAATGATGAACGACGAGAAGTAATGTGTTAATAAACGCATGATAGAGTGATTTCCTATAGCTAGGATGTTAAATTTCAACAATCTGATCTACAATAATGACTGTATTCAATCTTTAAATATTCAGTGCAATCTAGAATCTCATAACGCAGCATAAAAACTGGTTTTTTCACTGCAATTTGAAAAACCTAGGTTACGCTGATTTCTATTGTACATTTAGGTAAATTGATAGAGTAAAGGCCCAATCTGGAGAGTTATTCAGCAGGTACTACTTCATATTTTGGCTCAAGGAAACACCTCTATCAACCCCAAAAAGCACCCCTGGTGCAAAAACCTTTCGCCAAGTACATTAATGTGGTCACTACCCCTAAAAATCCCACCAAAAAAAATTCCTCCTAAAAAAAAAAATGGTACTATCAAAATGTCTACATACAAAAGCATTGAAATCAGATACAACTGCCAAGTACCTGTAGAATAATGAAAGTTTGGAATTGAAAAATTTGTTCAAACTAAATAACGTTGTACTCGTTCGCTCACTGCGCTCGCTCACGCGATTGGCTTATGATTATTGGTTGAAAAAATAATTCGGATGCAGAAATTAATAATGACAACATTTATCAAAAAATATTCACAACGAAAAAATAATTTGAACAAAATTTTAAACAAAAAATTTGGAGGTAGTGGTATGTTGGTGGGCTAATGTTTGAATGGCTATCAGATGACATTGACATGGTTCGCAATTGATATTTCATAATTCTGTTTCTACAAAAGGCCCACCAAGTACCACTACCTCCCAATTTTTTGTTCAAAATTTTGTTCAAATTATTTTTTCGTTGTGAATATTTTTTGATAAATGTTGTCATTATCAATTTCTTCATCCGAATTATTTTTTCAACCAATAATCATGAGCCAATCGAGTGAGCGAGCGCAGCGAGCGAACGAGTACAACGTTATTTAGTTTGAACAAATTTTTCAATTCCAAACTTTCATTATTCTACAGGTACTTGGCAGTTGTATCTGATTTCAATGCTTTTGTATGTAGACATTTTGATAGTACCATTTTTTTTTTTTAGGAGGAATTTTTGTTGGTGGGTTTTTCAGGGGTAGTGACCACATTAATGTACTTGGCGAAAGGTTTTTGCACTGGGGGTGCTTTTTGGGGTTGATATCACCACTTTTTGTACAATTTCGCTTGACTACCTAATAATTGTGCTCGCTCGCTACGCTCGCTCGAATGGGTTTTCCTATATATATCCTCACCTGCGAGGCTTGCTCAGTTGTCAACATTCTGCCAATTGTTCCTATGAACATCTCAACGTATGTACGGTGATGCATTTTGCATCATCCGAATCCCTCAAAAAGCAGCAATGTTGAATGTGGTAGTATAATTTCAAACGAATGAAAATAATGTTAAAATATACACGTATGCTCATACTTTTCTGTGAGCCTTAAATTTCTGTGGATAGACGTAACATGTGTTCTTTTATTAAGTTCTACGAATTGTTTCGTTAGGATCCCGTATAATTATATATATATATGCGTGCAACGTGTGACCCTACGCGCAGCCCTCCTCCTGTCTCATCTGGGCTTGGGACCGGCAATGGCGGAGGTACTTGCGTGCAGAGTTATAGTTGCTGCTCATGAATAAATATATATATAAATATTAGATATATGTATTGCAATTCTTAGGTAGTTTTTTTTTTTTTTTAATGCAGCTAGGTCCTCTGCAAAAAAAAACATGTACTCGTCCCGTACTCATAACGTCAACTTCAACTTCGAGTCTGAACAGAAAGTATCGAAAAATATAAAATTGGGCCTATTGATGCAAGACTAGCGTAGAGCATAAAATGGAAGTTTTTGAAGTCAAACACTTGCATTCTGCTCTATTCGTTTGACTCTACCCCTTTTTTTTTATCAAATCACACCATCCCGATATCTTGCAACTTCAGCGTTTTCTCTCATCATCCTCTCTTCTCAAACGGCGAATCGCTACAAAATTGAACAATCCATGAAAAAGGTTTTTCTCCAATAATTACATTCATAAGTAAACTTACGCCGAGTCTGAAACGAATGAATAAATATAGATGAGAATCATCTGACAAAGAGGGAGTCGATCGATCATTTCTTTTATAGCGAATAAGTATTTGCATTTAATTTATCTTGCTAGCACTAATCTGAATCCATAAGAAAGGTTTTTCTCCAATAATTACATTCAGAAATGAAATTACGCCGAGTCTAAAACGAATAAATAAATATGGATGAGAATCTCTATCATCTGAAAACGAGGGAGGCGATCGATCATTTCTTTAATAGTGAATAAGCATTTTCATTCTGAATATCTGTCGTGATAGCACTAATCTGGATTTGAGAAAAGCTCAAGAGAGACGAGTATACAAACACAGGTCGCATACCAAAATCAAACGAATTTATGTACAGTAGACTCTATAATTCGCCGCATGATAGATAGTAGGACCGAGAATACACCGAGACCGAGACCGAGAGACATATTAGAACGTGGGTATCGATATATAGTTTGTACTATTAATTTACATGTAATCATAGATGTTTATACAGACTTTGAGATCGTTCTGAAGGGAGAATATAAGCTGTTTGTAAATCATGAATTAAAAAATCATCTCCACCGAAGGTCAAGGCACTACGTTCACGTGGAGTGTAGAATAAAGCCTATCGGAGTCCGAAACACAACGTCGACTTACAGTCTCGTTTTGACTAGATGATATGGATACAGATCATAAAACTCGTCGGAATCCTACGTATAACGTTGACTCAAAATTTGAGTCTGAGCAGACGGGCCTTCGGAGATAAGCTTAACATGGAGCTTGAAGTGAAATGCGTTGCAATCCAACGCTTGAACTCAGCTTTATTAGTCTGGCTCCATGCCGTTCCTTATATCAAATCATGCTATCCTCATATTTTTAAACTTCAACATTTTCTCTTGATTTTCTATCGTCAGACTTCCTCAGGCGGTAACTTACTACCAAAAAACCGTTTCCCCCGATAATTGAATTCATAAATGAAAATAAACCAAACCTAATCGTAAAATTATCCGATCACAATTGTTATTTTTTTTATGTATCACCATGAATTTTACACGTCAGTTGATTCGCATAACCTCAAAATGTCGAGATCGTAGGATTCAAGATTAACCTATCGAAATATTTTTGTTGGTGACTATCACATTAATGTACTTTGCGTGAGGTTTTCGCACTCGAGGGGCTTTTAGTGGGTATTCACTAGTTTTGATTAAGCATTGCTCGTATCTTTTATTTTATTTCCTTCATTTGGATTTAAAAATATGAAATAAAAACACGCGTCTGCCAGTGTTGCAGACGCTTTTTGTCTGCGATAGTAGCGCCGACTACGTCGTGACTCTCCTACTTACGCCACTCTATACAACTTTTGTGTAGATTTATCCCTTCTATGTCATGTTCCCAGATGCGTAAGGACGTATGTTCTGTGTATGAGCATAGGACATACGCCGTGCATTTAGCGACGCGATGTGATTTTATGGGAATGGTTCTAATGGGATGAATCTTGGTCTGAATTTTTGTGTCGAGTTTCCCTTCTATGTCTGTTCCCAGATCCGTAAGGACGTATGTTCTGTGTATAAGCGTAGCACATACGTCCTGCGTTTAGCGACGAAATGTGATTCCATGGGAATGGTTTGAGTTGGCGGAATCTTGGTCTGAAGAACAGGAAAGAGAAAATTTGATACGAGGAAACGAGGTTTCAGAAACGGTAGTTACTTATATCTCAGCACTCCGGACACCGATTTAATCGATCTAGGGCTCAAATGAAAGCTTTTCATGCCTACATCCTAGATTAAATTAGTTTTAATTCATGTAGTATGTGAGGTGAAAGAAAACGAGGATACTAATTCGCGTTATAGGTTAGGGTAGTTGCCTCTCGGGTATATAGACTCGTTGAGTCTCGCGCTTGAAAAAAATTTTTTTAATGTACTTGGCGCGAGACTCTACCGAGTCTCTTGATAAGTTTGGTCAAGATACACGACCCGGAAGTGCGATACTTTTCTGGTTAGAAGAAATAAAGGTAATGTAAATAGAATCAAGTGTTAGGAAATTTTTAGAGACAGTTCTGAATAAAAATGTAGATATCATCTACTATCGACTTCGCAACGTTATATGTCAGAAGGAATGAATTTGAGCTATCTCAATAAGAAACAATTACATAATAAAAATGCCCAATAACTAGAAGACGAAAGTTAAGCCAACGTGATATAGATATAACATTCAATTTATTGAATAAAATAATAATGTGAACCATAAAATGATAATATAAGGCATATTCTTTTGACTGTGTGATCACTTATCAAACTGATCATGATCACTTCAATCAATTATTATTCAATTATGTCTCCTGAGTCTAAAGTGATCAGTGTTAAGTGATCACAAAGTCAAAAGAACACACCAATGAATGCAGATCGAAACGCAGATAACAAAATTACTGCAGTCTCTGTTTCTTCGTGGGAGCTTCAACGTCCGCATTCAAGTGAGGAACTGTTTTCAGTGGCTCATTTGCTTTAAGCAATTTTATTACTGTCATTTTTTGATTGTCGACCAATTTCACGCTGCTCAGCTTACTTAATAGTAGATACACCGGATTTGCTATGGAGAAGTACATATAACAATTAATTGAACATGGATATTCTAATCTAATGCCCGGTTGCATAAACTAGAGTTACTGGAAGGTTCAAATAACCCGTAGGTTATCCCACAGATACTACCCGTGCAACCATCACGGACTGCTGGAGGTTAACAGCGATTCATGACAGCTGTCAGCTGAAAAAAAGATTGAACGGGTAGTATCTATGGGCTAACCTGCGGGTTATTTAAACCTTCGGGTTACCCATGTTTATGCAACCGGGCATAAGAAATAGATGATCAATTATTCAATAAAATACGATCACGAAATATTCTTGGGAAACACCTCGTCCAAGAATCGGAGGTAGAATCCAAACTTGTAATTCTAGCGGATGCATTGAATTATTATAAGAATAAAAAGAAAAAAAAAAATGAGAAAAAAATATGAAAATAATTTTACAAATAATAAACAATGCTGGAGATTATTAAATAACAAAAGATGTTGAATAAAACGAGTAAAGGTCTGTTCAGACCAGGCGGAACCTACCGGAATGGAAGAGAACGGAACAGAAGTGATCGGAAGCACGTGGAAGTCCATGGAAGCAATCAGAAGTTTTCAATCGTATGCGTCAGGGGCGAACGAAATTCATTTAGCCATTTATCGTATCTCAGTTTTGTAGAATAGTATACGATAACTGACTAAATGAATATCGTTCGCCCCTGACGCATACGATTGAAAACTTCTGATTGCTTCCACGGACTTCCACACGCTTCCGATCACTTCTGTTGCGTTCTCTTCCGTTCCGGTAGGTTCTACCTGGTCTGAACAGACCTTAAAACTGATTTGGCTATATTGATAACATAAGCAATAAAAATATCATGATCCATGAAAGTGATAATTAATAGCTTACCATTAGATTGGATATATCCTTTAACTTCGACATGGTCGCGTTTATTGAATGAATGGGGATGTAAACTGCCAAACTTGACCGTTCGGTGGCACCACTATAGTTGGTCCTTTTCGGCGCGATTCTTTGAATATTCTTTTCACGAACATTTTTCGTAGCAATGTTTTCAGGCAAAATATGTAAAAGTGTTATATAATTTCGAGGTGTATTTTCGTGAGATTGGATGATATCGCGTTTCTAATGCTAAAAAGGCATAGTCCATATACCTATAGATTTACCTTAGTAGCCAAAAATACATGAAAAAAAATTTTCTTCGGCCGATCGCATTAGAATAACTTGAGGTGAATAAAACAAAAATAAAATGAATAAATAAATGCCAAAAAAGCATATCTTTTCTACAATAGGCTCTTTTGGATTAAAGAAAAATGATTTTGTTTCCGACTTTTTATGCTATTTCTATGTTTCCAAAGTGATAGGCAAACTTTGAGAATACTATATTCCTTTTCGTTTTTATGGTATGCTAAAAAGGCATATGAAAACGTATATGCCTTTCTGGCATTAGAGACACGATATGTAGTATATTCCTATGCTGCTAAAGTTAAAGCATTCACTCAGCATAACGAGGACTGTCTATCCTATTAGTACTGCCACAAAATCATTGTCGTCATGGTGCAATGTAGTGTACCTCACTGTCGAAGCAAAGGAGTTTTCCGTTCTCCGAAGAATGAAAAACGTCGGAAACAGTGGGAACGCGCAATACACGTAGATTTTCGTAGTTCAGCGTCTGCAAGGTTATGTGCCATACACTTTGAAAAGGATAATTTTATTGAAGAGCAAAGGAGCTATCGGACCGGTGATAATTCTTTTATTCCCATAACTAGTGAAACGTTTCACGGCAAATTAGTAAGCTTATTTTATCTGTTTAGGACTCCCTCTTTTCAAAAGATTTTTAAAGAAAAATGCAGTCCCTTCACAAATGTTGTCACTAAAGGAAGATTATGAATCACGGGCAAGGAAACTTCGAAGGAGACTTTTCGGAGTAGATTATTCTACTTCATCTACATCTTGCCCACGCATACTCAGCGTTCCAGAGGAGGCTCCCGAAGAATGTTTCACATGTGGCGAAGCTGTTTCTGAAGTTTCCATGGCAGGTCAAGGCGCTGTAGTTTTCAATGACAGTAACTTCCAACAAGAGGATACTGAAATCCCTGATACTAATTCTTATGTGCAAGTACAAGCAATGATTCATCCCAAAGAACCATTACTGAACCAGCTTCGTCAATCCAAAAATCATTCAAGTACTCAATGCGTTAGCGAGGATATCATCAAAGTCCAAGATAACAAGGAAAATATTAAAAGGAAAGAGGCCTCCATTCAAGTCAATCTCAGTAGTGATTGCCCAAATATGAGATCAGTTGGTATTCAAACTAATCTTGGGTATTACACAGTCAGCATGTTGGTCGATGACAATAAAGGAATGCTGTTTTATACCGGATTGGAAAGTTATGCTAAATTTGAATTAGTGTTTCAAACCCTAAGTCCTTACGTTGATAAATAAAGATTCAAGAGATCTGAAGTTATACGTGTAACGCCACAAGATATGCTTTTTCTCACTCTGATCAAATTACGCAGAAACAAACCTGATTATGAGCTCAGTCGTTTATTCGCAATAAGTGTGACTCTTGTTTCCAATATTTTTCACACCTGGATAAATTTCATGTATCAACTCTGGTCTTTGATGGATACATGGCCTTCTAGGGAGCTCGTAGATTTTTATATGCCCAAAAGTTTCAAGAAACTATATCCATCGACCCGAATCATTGTAGATGCAACAGAAATCCCAATTGTCAAACCGACGCATCCAGTAGCTCAACAAGCAACCTTTAGTACTGTGACGTTGCAATTTTGAAGGCGTGACTAAGATGCCTTTAGCCTATCTTTCATTAGCAATATCGCACGAGAGAGAGATTTACCGCCGTCTAGATCCTTGGGAAACAAGCGACACACCTAAATATTCAGCAATAGGGTTAGACTAATTTAGAGTGTTTTTTTTGTTAATGTACGACGAGAGAGAGAGAGAGACAGACGATATAGAAGATACCGCTTCAAGAGTTCCGCTGCAAGATTCCCGCTACAAGATGACTGAAACGGTATGCAACCCGAAGCAAGTACCTCCGGAAGTTCCGCTGAGGATAGTACCGCACCATCGACGGGGAAGGCTGTCGACCTTGGTTAAATATCGCTGAACAGAGTATAGGGCCTGCATACGGCCTCCTGGCAGCTGACTGCATCTTACCGCTGAGCGCCTGGTTGCAACGACGGCGTACAGGGTTGTACGACTGTTATAACCTCTCGTTACCGCACCAGAATCCATCTACCGCTCCAGGTATTATTACCGACGCCACGACCGGCGTAACGTTATCATTAAGGAGTGCACCGCGTGAGAGGGGACGAGTATAGCGTCCCGCGCGCTAAACCCAGATCAAGAAAGGTGGAGGCCCAGGTCAGGGACATCTTCAGATCTGGCAGAGGACTGCGGCGAGGTCGTCTTCAGGTGAGACTACCGCTGCAGGGTGCACGACTAGGATGGTTGATACCGCATGGACGGTACAGCTTCGTAAGAGCCAAGGTCACATCTTCCCCAGAGTCATCCCGACAACGAAATACCGCAGCACGCTCGAAGATATCGCCGAGAAGCGCCAGGATCTGCCGCCTGACGCTAGGCAGCCAGAGGACGCTTAGTATCGCACAGCTGACGAGCTGTGCGAACGACGAACGGTTTTCAGATAACCAATAGGCAAATTAGTGGGTCCTGATAGGTTCCCCACCCCTAAAACCTATGATTCCGCACGTCGACGAGCCTAATTGTCGACGAGGATCCTGACTTCTACGTTCCGCTCATACGTGACTAGACGTGCTAATACCCTCTCTCGCTCGCTAAAGCAAAGTAAAATAAAGTAAAGTAAAGTCAAGTACAATCGGTTAAGTTCAGATAAGTGTGTGTAACTTCACAGCAATTTTAAGGTAAGGTTTCTATGTTACATTTGCTTGTAAAGCCACGAATCTATCGCTGAACTTTAATTAGTTAGTATTTTATTCGTATCTTTGGTAGTTTTTGGATGTAACGTGCAGCCTACGGGCCACGTGAATTTAGTTGTAGTCACTGAAGTTCAGCGAAAGCACTTCGTAGCTGATTGAGGCCATTTTGAGCACGTTTTTCGCTTAGAATTTATTTGTTTGCAATATTAGTCTGATTTCTGTAATATCGTTGCTTATGATTTGTTAATAAGTTATTTGATAGCTTGTTCTGCTTAAATTCTCGCTTTGAGAGTATCTGAATTCTTTAATCTATCGCTATCTCTGATTTAGTAGTTTGTAGAGAATTTATTAGAATAATATCGCATGGTGTGTCGCTTATTATCCAACTCCCCGAGGGTTGGCTGAACGTAGTAGTCATAGTTTTAAGTTGTTCTATTTGTTCTATTTGTTTGTTGCTTTATTTGATTATCTTTGATTTCCGCTGATTATATTTGTTCTGTTTGATTATTCTTGCCTATGTAATTTGATTCGTAATTTAGTTATCGCTTCTCTTAGATTCAGTCGAAATTATTTATTGAGCTTTTATATCACAATTAATTGAGAATAAAGCTAGCGCGCCACATTAGAAAATTTGCTATAGAGTATCGTATCGCTCGGTGATACGCAGCCTGGAAAATAGTCTAGCTTGCATTATATCGCTTCTACGGCGCTCGCTAGCTAACCGGCGTGTTCACATTTTTTATATCGCTGCGTCGCAATAAGGCTCAATAATATAATAGTCTTTTCTGTGTTAAGCAGTATTATTAAGTATTATTCCAACCGTCATTTCTGTCTGCTGATTCTGCATTGTTAATCTGATAACTACCGCTGTATAATTAGTACCTGAGATCTTGTATACCGCTGAATCTGTTACCGCCAAACCGTACCGACAATATAAGAAATCAAGGATTTCATTGAAAGATTTTATATCTGGTGTTCTATATTTTATTAATTCCGTAAGAAGGTGAATCCACCCACTCTACCATTACCGCAGCGCATTTGAGCTAGCTGTCGCTTCAAGGCCGTCGTTCCGACCTCTTAATCGATTGAAGATTTCTTTGATACCTCAGAAACGACACTAACGTGTCTGGCGCCCAACAAAATTTTAGGTTTGATTTTTTTTTAGCAATTTGATAAAGGAACGCCGTAGGGTGCGGAGTTGCACTCTGACATAACTCCGTTACAATACATACAAGAACAGAAATACAGTAAAAGTACTTGTAGGAGCATCACCTGATGGTCTTTTGAGTTACTGTTCCGCGGCTTATGGAGGGAGTACAAACGATAGACAGATTGTGGAGCGTTCGGATTTAATCAAAAAATGTCAGAAAGGTGACTGCATTATGGCTGATCGTGGTTTTAACGTACAGGATATTCGTGCTTTGCAGGGTGTTGCCGTTAATATTCCACATTTTTTGAAAGGTAAACAACAACTACCGGGCATGACTGTTTTATCAGATAGAAAGTTATCTTCAAAACGTGTTCACATAGTACGACTGATAGGGTTGACCAAAACATTCCGTATACTGCAAACACCATTAAACCCTTATTATACACAACTAGCAACAAAAATATATTCAATATGTGTTATGCTCTGTAACTTCCGAGACTGTATCGTTAGCAAAGAAGCATAAAACTGTTTGAAAATTAGTTATATAATACTATATAAACAACACTGTACAATACTTATTATTATGTATTTTTTGATACGTTAATTTTTTTTTTCTTTTACAATCCTAATTTTTATAACAATGCCAAGTCTTTCAACATATATCTTATCCGAATCAAATGGTGCTGATTATTATATACTTATTATTTTATATCTCTTGATAAATATAAACTACTTTTTTTGGAACAATTATGTTTTTTGTAATAATGCCAAATTGTGTAACACATAACTTATTAGAAATATATGATGCAGATTGCACGATTATCTTTGGAATATGGTTCTATATCCTTTGTAAATATATTCTTCCAATAGTGCAGGTTTAAAATAATTAGTGTAAAAGGAAGACAGGAGAGTTTTCATGTCGACTATTGCAGTTTCATCACGAGGTACATCAATCACAGCTATTTGCTCATGTGTAAAGACTACGAGCTTGGCCATCAACCTACCAGTAACTAACAATTGTCCTTGTATTTGATAAAAGTACGAATGATCAGGACACAGTCGTAAATCTCCATTTGTATCCCTGTATACCGGGACAATCACGTGAAACCGAATGGATCCATGTTACCGGACAGCGAATATTTCGTATTTTTAGCAGGTTAACCACTCGTTGCACTGAAAACCCCTAGAGTGATTTTGGCGCGCGGTCGATAAAACTCGGCAGCCATTACTGATAGAAGCCGGCTGACTGTCAATACATCGCGGAAGGTAGACATGTGGGGTTATGTTCGCTTATTTTAAGCAAATGATAAATGAAGTGAATAAAACCTACGTGAATAAGTTATTGATATTTATCAAAAATCGATCAATCAGTTTGAAATAATATCATAGTACAATCAACGAATTAACTTAAGCTATAACTGCAAATTAATTAGAATCAAAGAGTTCATCGAGAACAACCAATTCCTTGATTGTATCAAGATATCATTCAAAACTAATTGATAGATTTTTGATAAACATTCATAGCTCATTCACGTAGTTTTTATTCACCTTATTAATCATTTGCTTAAAATAAACGAACATAACCCCACATGTCTACCTTCCGCGATGTATTGACAGTCAGCCGGCTTCTATCAACAATGGCTGCCGAGTTGCATCGACCGCGCGCCAAAATCACCCTAGGGATTGTTCAGCGCAACGAATGGTTAGCCCGCTAAAATGACGTCATATTCGCCAATATTCGCTTTTCGGTAGCATGGATCCATTCGGATTCACGTGATTCTCACGGTAGATATGGAATTGTGTTCTCATCAATAACAGAGTTCCTCTGCGCAAATGGGCATTTGACTTCGACGATTGTTTGTTCTCCAATGAGTCCATCGGGAGATGCTCCTAGATAAGGCTGACTTTTGCTTATGAATAATCCACAGGTGTCTATTTTTACACCCAGAGATTCACATGCAGCAATTGCCACGGACTCATTTAATTGCCCATGAATTGTAGCTTTACTCTTAAATGGTGTCGGGTTCAAAATTCTTTGAACAACAGCATTCTGCTGCTCAGGAGTGCGTGTTATACAACAGGTATGAAAATGTGATGCTGTGATCCTGTGTCGTCGATATTCGTGCCATTTCTTATTATCAGCTTGACCACGTGTCTCTTCTTCAATTTCATTTATCATATCATCTGTAATTCCTAGTAATTTCAACTCGTGAAGAAGCTGCTCTTCTGGATCAATCGCAGTATAACAATGATCCCATACCGCAGCATACAAATTAGCTGGCTGAAATAGATGCATGATTGGCATCGTCGACTGATGCACAGCGGAGAAATTAATACATAGATTACGGATTCTTCGGTTGTACGCTTCGGCATCAACACATTCCAGGTCTAGAGGAGTGTTATACTCATCTAATTCAACAGATCTCTTATTCTTTGGCAATTTTTCTGCTTTGAGTGGGGTTCCAAAGTAGGCTTTCTTTGGTTCGTGAAAAGATTGTAGCTGCTCTGTGCATGATCTTTTGCAAATAATTTTTTTTTCTCGACCCATGTGTTCCATAGCCCACAATAGCACAGCAACATGTTTGCAATGTGCTGTGATTCCGCTCCCAACAGCACACTCGCAATGGGTTGCTTCAATAAACCCGCTTGATGATAGACGAATGTCCACTACATATTGAACATTTTCCTTCATTTGCGCTTGGCAATATCCTCGAAGAAAAGTACAGTTGCTCAGTGTAGCTATTCTCGCACACAATAAATATTCGCATTCATACATTCTCTTCCCCAAATCCTTTTTTACTGAAAATCTAATAATTAAAACCAAAACATAAATAAACTTGCTCTTCCATTGACATCATTATTGAAGTTTTGTTTATAAAACATCAATACAAAGAAATATTACCTGTCTAGAAATAAAGTTACATGTTCCTTAGTAATTAGTGGAATGATTGTATTAGCATTAATATCTCTGTAATCATTGTCGTTTGGCGATAAAAATGTTGCCTCCGAGCAGTCCTCATCAGTTCGCGCAGATGCATTTGATTGAACAAAATTATTGTTAGTGTCATAAAAATATAATCTGAAATAAAAGTACACTATATTGTTGATCAACCAGAACCAAAAGCTAAACTGTGTTTCGAAGTCTGCAAATAATTCAACAAATCTGGCGACTATTTTATTAATATTTATTCAAGGTTATGCTTATAACGGTCACAATTAGTACATTATTTGACAATTTATTTACTTTTCAAGCAAATCTTTTTTCTTTCCTTTCAAGGACGCACCACGGCGGTTTTATTCGTTCTTTAATTCTTTTACTGTGCACCCAAAATACTTTTCCATTTTTACGACTTTCAAAATACGTGGCAAAGTGGACCAACGATCCTGGCGCCATCTGCGCTCAGCTTGACAACTTTACATCCCCATTATCCACATCTATGTCGGGGATCCTCACCTCTAATTTTACTTCTTCATCAGTTATGGATCCATACCCGTAATCACTAGATTTTGAATTTTGATTTTTAATCAAATAAAAATTTGATTTTATGTAACCCTGCGTACCTGTAAAATACACATGCTTACTCATTAAAATAATTATTAACTAAAATTAGCTGTTCAAGCATCATCAATGGAAAACAAAATTATTATCAATTTGTTGAGATATTTCAATTAAGATTTCTATAATTATTTTTATTATTTTTTTAGAAATATCATTATTGTTATCATTCTATGTAAATATAAACGTTTTCAATTTGATTATCAATGTTACTAAAATCGTTATTAGTTATTTAAGATGTGGACGTATTGTAATGAATTTATTATAATTATATTGATTTATTTGCTATTATCTCACGGGCATTTAATTGAGATACAATATAATTAATTCTGAATCTAGAATCTTTGAATGCGATTTATATAAAATAATGTGATGGATGTAACAATGAAACACAGGTGTGATAATATATCAATAAGAAAATATAAATGGACATATACTTACGAATTAAATTCTTACATTTCAATACATCCGCTAGAGTTACAAGTTGGGATTCTACCTCCGATTCTTGGACGAGTTGTTTCCCAAGAATATTTATAATTGTATTTGATTGAATAATTGATTCATAATTCACTGTGCCCTTATTAAAGTTATTTACCAGGCTTGGTTTGGCATATGCCCTATCTATGTGTGCTATCTGAAATGTGTCATATAAATGTGTGACAAGCTATAAGACAAATTAATATTGTTGTTTACCAATCAAATCGATGAATTCAAAAATGTAAATTGATTTTAAAAATAAAAATGTAATTGAATATTTGAATAGTCTTACAAAGTTTGGTTTCAATAAGGGTTCGATCCTATCGCTTTCTGCATTCCAGGATGTGACTTGAATCCTCTCGCCTTTACCATTGTTAAGAAAGAATTTGAAAATTTTTTGCACCCACCAGTCTGGGTGCCTCAATGCTGTCAATGTAGCCAACAAGTTCTCTAAATCATAAAATTTGTTAAGTTATTCATGTATAATTATTTTGAATTCGACGAACCAACATCACTGTAATTGAATTATGCAAATAAAATTGTTTTCGAAGAATATTTCAATGAAGAACATGGTATAAAACATAAATTTTAATTACACAGTATTAAGGCTTTATTGATGTGGTAACCTCCGAAGAGCTGAGCTCTATGTCCTCCGTATTTTCACGTAATTCCTCTTCGAATATGGATAGGACACCAAGATCACCTGATAGAATTACAAAAAGTATGAAAATGGAATTGTATCTTATTCATATTTTTTAGATGACAAACTATATGTGTAAGGTCATGCCATAGTCTTATTCGCCCATTGACTTTAACAAATCAGGCCCCGTGAAGAATATCTATCACAACGAATTTTCCTTCCAGGAATTGTTTTGATTCGGATGAACAAAGAACGGTTGGGAACACAATTAAAGAGAAACCAATTTTTTTTCCAAAATTAGTCAAGACCCGAACCCATAATTAGAGCAAATGATAGTTTCAGCTCCTGTCGAATAATGATTTATTATCCCGATGAAAATGGAGTCAACCGCTCGATATTAAAAAAAATCAGAGATTCTAATAATTATGATTCAAGTCTGTTTCGTCGTATAATGTAGATGACACATGATCATCCCTGAGTTCGTTTATCATAGCTAAGAAATTTGCAAGAAATATGACAGCTAACACATCAGCGGATAAAAATTGCTCGATTATGACGGTTAATTCATCAGCTGATGAGTTAGCTGGCAGAATCGGGCAATTTCCTTGGCTATCATAAACGAACTCAGGGGAAAACATGCCTCGTCTACATTATACGACGAAACAGACTTGAATCACAATTATTAGAATCTCTAATCTCTTTCATTGAGCGGTTCACTCCGTTTTCACCGGGATAATAAAACAGTATTCGACAGGAGCTGAAATTATATCATTCGCTCCGATTTCGGGTTCGGATCTCAACTAATTTTCGAAACGAATTTGGTTTTTTCTACAATTTTGTTCCAGACCGCTCTTCGTTTATCCAAATCAAAACGAATCCCGGAAGGAAAATTCGTTCTGATGGATATTCTTAAGGGAGTAAACCCACCTTGAAGATAATTTTTTTCAAATCACTGCTACACTACAATTAAATACGCATAACGATAGCTAGATCCGTATAGATATAAAATTTTGTTTTTTTATTTTCAAATAATCCTTCACCGAGATATCAATGCCACAATGGTAGGGAAATATTTTTTTCAGTAGTTAAGTCGAGGCCCATATCTTTGTGAATTTTGAAAAATTTTCAATAAAAATTTATATGCAGCAGAACCTCGTTTATCCGGCCTTCGATAAACTGAGTCTCCGCGTTATCCGAGCACTCCGCATTAATCGAGGTGTATGCTCGGATAATACGGAAAAACTCGGATAAAACGGATGGAGCCGCTATTTTTTGTTAGATAAAAAGTGACTGGATTAACAATTGTTGTTAGTTACTACGGTTTCATTCATCAAACAACTCGAAAACGAAGAGGTTGCGTTTGCAAAAAAATATTCGTTAGTGATTAATCAATATTATACCACCATGGAGCTTGCAAAAGTGGATACTATTGGTAAGTACTCATTGACGATTTGCAATTGTAACTTTACATTGACTAACGACACCGTTTTCTGATGATTCATGTATCATCTGCATTTTATACTCTGAAATTCTTACACGGTCTCCTTTTTTTTGCACCGTATATATTTTTTCAAATAAGAACACTCGAAATTCAATTAAGGCCACGCCATACAGTAGAACCTCGTTTATTCGAGGTAATGTGGGGAGGAGGTACGTCGGATAAGCGAAAACTCTGATAACACGGAAAAAATAGAAAATTCGAAAATTTTACTAATTTTTTATGTATTTGAAAGGGTAGAATGAAATTCAATCACAAAAGTGTATACATATTTATACGCCAACAAGTAGCAATCGCAAAATACACTGCTCACAAAAATTAGCGGGTCACCCAATTTTTCACCCGAAAAATGTCAGATTTATAAGTCTCATAACTCAGCGAAAAATGGACCTACAGAGTTATCTTCGAAAAACTTTCGAGCTCGAAGCTTCACCTTCCAGGTGCTCAGAGCAATTGAGCTTTCGGTCCTTTGTCCACAAGTCACGCTTCCTCGAAAGACCTCGTGTCGAATCTGTGAAGTCAAGTTCCAACTTTGGAACGGCGCCTCCCGATCGTCAGCTGAGAAATTGAACTTTTGGGATAACAATTTTGAAGCTTGAAATCTTCTCTTTCAAATGCATTCTTTCAATTGGGTCTACGTTTTTTTTTCAATGATTTATTCGACGCTGAACCGAAAATTGTGCCGAAATTTTCGATCAAATGCCCCCGGCGAACGAATCGTTGTATCGAAACTTTCGAAACATGGTTTGGAAACTCGAATCCTAATCTTACTGGACCTCTATTCCAATTGGTACACCTTGGGTCAGACTAATACCGGTGGTATCGTTTCAATTTTCCGTTCGTGTTCAAAGTTGGATAACTTCACGAAAAAAAGACGTTGAAAGAATCCCAAGTGAACATTTTGAAGGGGGTACGTCGAACTTGAAAATGGTGTCATGGGCCACCTGTGCTGCCATTTTCACGCGAGCTGTATGAGATCAAAGTTGAAGTTTCCAGTCTTGAATTCGGATGGTTCCATTCGACTGGTAACTGCGCCTAAAAAATTCCACGAATCAAAAATTGGAATAGAGGTCCAGCTAGATTAGGATTCGAGTTTCAAAACCATGTTTCGAAAGTCTCGATACAACGATTTGTTTGCCCGGGGCATTTGATTAGAAATTTCGGCACAATTTTTGGTTCAGCGTCGAATAAATCATTGAAAAAAAACCTAGACCAAATTGAAAGAATGCATTTGAAAGAGGAGATTTCAAGCTTCAAAATTGTTATCCCAAAAGTTCAATTTCTCAGCTGACATTCGGGAGGCGCCGTTCCAAAGTTGGAACTTGACTTCGCAGATTTGACACGAGGTCCTTCGAGGAAGCGTAACTTGTGAATAAAGGACCGAAAGCTCAATTGCTGTGAGCACCTGAAAGGTAAAGCTTCGAGCTCAAAAGGTTTTCGAAGATAACTCTCTAGGTCCATTTTGCGCTGAGTTATGAGACTTTGAAATCTGACATTTTTCGGGGAAAAAATTAGGTGACCCGCTAATTTTTGCAAGCAGTGTACTTCGCACGTACAGCATAGGCATAGTGGCTCCATCCGTTTTATTCGAGTTTTTCCGTATTATCCGAGCATACACCTCGATATTAATGCGGAGTGCTCGGATAAGTCCGCTGCCTCGGATAACGCGGAGACTCGGTTGATCGAAGGCCGGATAAACGGGGTTCTACTGTAAGTCAATCCGAATCCAGATAGAGATCTTCATTTGTGATAGTTGGGCTCGCTAATAGTGGAATGGCTTCTGACGAGAACTGCTTCCATTTTTTATTCAGAAGATTTCCCTTCGCTTGAAGATGGTGAGAGAAGTTTCAGAACTTAGAAAGGAAAAATAGTATTTCGTATTAATTATAAATGGCATTGTAATCCGAATGAAGATGAGACATACGCCTTTGTGCATTTGCTAACACTTCATTACAATGCAGATTTGGCACTTCGGGTGGCCTTCAAAGTCACTAATGATTTAAGTCCCGAATTCGCAAAGTCGCGACCGCTCGCTGTCCCAAACTCACAAAGTTGCGACCGCTCGTTTGTCCCGAGCGGGAAAATTCACGACCGCTCATTGTCCCGAATCAGTATTTTTCGAAGCGCAGAAGGCGCTTAGGGTTCTACTGTGTATATAGTCCGGTCAACTTAGCTCAAAAAATAGGGGTGAGGTTCCAATTATTCGCATAGAATTGATAATCGGCACAAGTGTTGGGAACACCATTATAAATGACTTGTGAAAAGTCCCCATCGTTCCGACATCTGCAAAAAAATTTATTCAAGGTCAAAGTTCGCAAAAATGGGTTTTTTGAATTTTGTAGCTAAACGGTAAGTTTTATCATAAAAATAGGTCAGACAAAAATTGTAGATCATGCAATTATCTATAAAAATTGTCTTCACACTTTTTTCCCTAAGAATCAAAATTTCTGAGATATAGCGATTCAAAATGTTGAAAAAGTTGCGTTCTTCATAATATGCACACGTTTCCACGCCACCCGTGAGGTAGTGTACTTAGCGCTTTTTTTTTAACGTGGTTTCCCCGGTGGGCCTATTCCACGATCTATTGTGGTCCTGTTGAATCAAAAAATATTCTACGAAATAAAAAATGGTACTATTGGAAAGCATGAAAGCGGTGTAAATTATGAGTAATTGGATAAAATTATTCGTCTCATGTAACGTCAAGTGTACTTTCCTCTTCTTCTTCTTCTTCTTCTTCGAGAATCGCTGCAGCAAATCACCGGTATAAGTGTATAACTATCTTTAGGGCTGCAAAAACCAGCTAATCTACCATACCTACTTTATTTTATACACAGTAGAACCCTACGCGTTTTCTGCGCTTTGAAAAATACTGATTCAAGACATTGCTATTTCGGGACAAGCGAGCAGTCGCGACTTTGCGAGTTCGGGACAATGAACGGTCGCGACTTTGCAAATTCGGGACTTAAATCATTCGTAACTCTGAAGCCCACCCGACATTTCGAATACGATAACAAATCTCGAATAAATCCCTTCGCCTCTGGAAAACAAATTGTACGTATGCCAAATCAGGTATCGGAATTTTTATGAACAATATATTGATATTCAGAATACACGCATACGTTCACCAAATATGCTCTGGAACAGGCCGCGCACGCTTGCGCACTCTCATCCATACTTCATCCGAAAGCTGATATTCTAAGCTACAATTTGAAAAAAAAAAGAAGGCGGGATGTCGTGGAACTCTAAACTAAAGGTCTACGCAGTCAATATTTATTTCCGATGGATGGCACTTTTCAGGATTATCGTTAGACTATACGTAAACATGGACAATAAATAGTATTTTTTGATTGTAAAATGGGGAAAATTTTCTAGATACCTTGAGAAAGATCATCCATTTTGTTGAAATTGATTACCACTTTACACTGCTGAATTATAAGTCTTCAAAGTTAGAGCGGATATGAGAGCGAAATTCAGGCACGCAACCGTCAGGGACAAGGGTCAATTTTTAACTGAAATATCTAAGAAACTATAAAGGTTAAAGGGTCTGGACAACCGGGAGGTTACGCAGGAATTAGTTCTTAACCAATCCCCCCGGTCGTTATACATGCATGGGAAAGTTCGTTTTTTGAATTTTGGCAACGTTTCCGTGAAAATTCCCGACTGTGCGGTATTAAGCAGGCTCCACAATCTTCTGTCTCCTTCCTTCTTTCAAAGAATACGCGATGTTTTATTGGCCGATTTGAAATTGAATAGCCCTATTTTCCCTAAATAAGATACTTTCCGCCATACCATACCATCTCAGCAATTGACTGTTCAAGTTTGAATCGATTCCGTTCATTGGTTTGTCAATGAAACGAAAAACTGTACATAAAAATCCGGTAAAGCAGGACTGTTGCATGTCTTTATGTTGCTAAATTCTTAAAAAAACATTGCACAAATTTACAAATGCAGGTATATCGATGAATCTTGTAATAAAAACTTTGTGCTTCGGCACCAAGATCTAGCTCAATGAAGACGACTGGTATGTAAATTTAGATAGAACGAAATATTTGAGAGTGCTTCATTTGACGTCGATTTGCACAATGCGGTACGGAAATTTAGATTCAGACGCGCGCGCAGTGAGCTAGTTCTCTAAAAAGGCCCGCCAAGTACCACTACCTCAAAATTTTTTTTTTTTTTTTTTTACACGTTTTCTGGGCTAATTATCAATCTGAGAGAAAGTAGCTGTGGTGTGGATACTTGGCAGTAACATCTGATTTCGTATCTTTTTTTTACAAGAAAGGAATTTTGGTATGAAATAATGATTGTATACATCTTTTGGCAGGAGAATGTGTTCTTGTGGGTAATAATCACATTAATGTACTTGGCGAAAGGTTTTTGCACCGGAGGTGCTTCTTATGGGGATATCACTACTTTTTGTAGAATTTGATTTACTAATTATTCTCGTTCGTAATGAATTGTATAAATTGTCCGACCACACTCTCGATGTGGAAGCTAAAAATATAGTATAATCCTCCTGCTAGTTGCAACGGAACTATATATTTGGAAATTCAGCAATTTGTAAGCGCAATTTTCATTGACTATTACTGGCGAAGCAAAGCGGACTACGAACGCCATATGTAGAACTTACATAACTCATAGTTATTGAAATCTGACGAAAGCCGAAATTATTTCAAACTGAGTCTCACTGAGCTGAAACGAAGTACCTACAATTGTAACGTGAGGAACGTTTTTAAACAGCGTTTTTTTGACTTAAAGAAGACAATATTTTTGTCAGTGCTCGATGAAATTTTGTCAAGCTGAATTGCTATGTACAGGGTGATTCGGAATTCGTGACAAATCTCTCGAAGGGTTCATCCTTGTCAAAATTGGGACCAAAAGTTTCTCAGCCATTTTTCCAAAAAATGATTTTTTTTCTTGCAAAAAATTTTTTCCGACAAACGAAAAGTGTCAATTTTTTTTTCAATAATTCTTTTTTTTTCACATCATTTGTCAATTTCAAAGAATCTCAAATTATGCCAATAAGTTTTTTTTTTTTTCAATATTAGAGAGATTTCCCCATGAAAGTTTCTTATTTGATGAAAGATGTTGAAAACACATTTTTCCAACATGGTTCCAAGGAATAAAATCATTTTTCGGAAAAATAGCTAACGAACTTTCGATCCTAATTTTGACAAGGGTTAACCCCTTAAGAGATTCGTCACGAATTATGAGATTGAAGTTCGTAACGTTAACGTAACAGAATATTCGTTGAAGAAAGCCATTATTCCGTGATTCAAATGTTGTTAGAATTGTAAAATATGCGAGATAAACATGTTTCACACAATTTGAGTAATTATGCACCGTTCTTGATCCATTTTAAACGTACGAGCCTTGAATTTGAGAATTTTTTGGTAAATATTTTGTTGAAATAACGTTACGAACTTCAACCTGATCACGGATTCTGAATCACTCTGTGTATCTTCACACTACTCTATGAATCCTTTCAAATGCCCTTATTATTAAGGTACCCTTATTTGGGGGTCGGTGAAATTTTGTCCGCGCCGCCCCCTAGGTCGGTTTGAGATAAATTCAAAAGATCCTGGGTGAAACTTAGGCTTCCTAGCTCAATGGGAAAGCGTGCCGGTAAGCCCGTACTTTTTCCTGCTTGAATAACATGGGATCTCATGGCATCACCTGAATACATTCTTCTTTGACGAGCCCATCGTTCAACAGAAAAATCTGTCACTCCGTCCCTTCATAGTATCATAGTGTGTAAGTTAGTGCATACTTTTAGGTCACCTCAAATCATGTTTTACAGACGACGATTTCCAAAAATTACAACTTTATCCATCCGAAAAGGCTCGTATCGTTTTTTGATCATGATTTCCTGAAGTCTGTAAAAAATTTACACCAACTTACACTAGACCGGTTTTTGTTTTGACTGTTTTTTTTTTACTTCGTACATCCTTGGAAAAGTGAGTATTGGGAGTAGAACGAAGCCTCGTGGAACTGGAGCCCGGTAGCTCAATTTTAAAAGGTGGCGCATACGGTCTAAATTTTTTCCATTGGATTAACACAAGATTCTTGCTACACAAACACTATAATCGAAATATTTCGAAAACTATGCAAGTTAGGCACTTGTTCTTGGTGTCATTTTATAGGTAATGGAATTCACTACAAAATAGGTCTGATCTATGTTAGATCTGAAAATTGAAAAAAAATTATGAAAAATGTATTCATCAAATATAGCTCAACTTTAAGCGTCCGTAACGAGTACAAGATCAATTTTCAGCTCTAGCATAGATCAGACCTGTTTTGCAGAGAATTTAATTATCTACAAAATGAGACCAAAAACAGCTGAATAACTTGCATACTTTTTGAGATATTTAGATTGTAGTGTTTGTGTAGCAAGAATCTTGTGTTGATCAAATGGGAAAAAAAAGACCGTATGCGCCACCTTTTAGAATTGAGCTACCGGGCTCCGGTTCCACGAGGCTTCGTTTTACACGAAAAACTTACTTTTCCAAGGATCTACAGTAGTGTATATATGAGAGTTCTGGATCCAGCCTTCTTCACCGGCCATCAGGCAGTAGGTAAGTTACCGACCGCGCCGATAAGTTGTCGACGATCGGATGGTAACGATTACCGATCTTTGTTACAGATAGTCTGATGGTAACGATTTTGGATTGCCGATCTTATGTTACCGACAATCGAATGGTTTCGATTTTCCGCCATGCGATGGCGCCACTACCGATCTGTTTCTTGGATCATGGTAACGATGGCCGATCTTTGGTTACCGATAGTCTGATGGTACTGATGTTGAATCATGGTAACGTGAATCATGGATTGGCGATGTTCCGTTACCGGCAATCGAATGGTTGCAATTTGCCACTGGGCGATGGCGCCACTTTCGTTATCGGTAGTCCGACGGTAACGATTCTGAATCAAAGATTGCCGATCTTCTGTTACCGACAATCGGATGGCTGCATTTTTTTCCGTTTCGCGATTGCAATTTTCCACCGTGTGATGGCACCACTTCCGTTATCGGTAGTCCGATGGTAACGATTCTGAATCTAAGATTGTCGATCTTCTGTTACCGACAATCGGATGGCTGCAATTTTTTTTTTCGTCTCGCGGTGGCGCCACTACCGATTCGCCTTCGCATCATGGTGACGATTACCGATCTACCGACAATCGATCCATGATGGCCGCTCTGAAATATCTAATTCCTAGCTTACATATATATGCGAATTATACTAGCTGAAATGCTCAAAGAGTGGCAGGGTATGTTATATGCAAGCAGTGACGCGGATCATCCGATAATATGTTTTTTATTTGGTATTTCTTAAGTCTAACCTATTCTAAAGTAACAATTTTCTTAAAACTAGCCTAAACTATATTTCTTAAGTCTAACATATTCTAGAGTAAAAAAAATTTTTCTTGAAACTAACTTAAGCTATATATTTACAAAAATTTCTTAAAAACTAACTTAAGCCATATATTTACAAAGAGGTGGCGATCACGCACCGAGGTTCACGCGTATCTGGAACATACAGGTGTTGCAATAACCAATCGTTATGTGATGAAAAATGATATTAACTTACCGAATAATGGGTTGAGGTGTCACCTCGGCATTCCACCACCACCTTCTCCTCCTACTCTCCATCCTTTTTATTATTCTCCTTGTTCTCCCTCTTCTCCTCCTCCACCCGCTCCTCATCGTCATCCTTCTCCCCATCCTCGCCATCATTGTTTTCCTCCACGTTATCTTTCTTCTCCTCCTCCGCCTCGCCTCGATTCTCCTTATCGTCATCCTCCTTTTTTTCCTCCTCCTCGTCCCAGTTCTCAACATTTCCCACGTCCTCGTCCAACTTCGGTGGTTTTCTCACCCTTATCCACATGGGCTCACCATCATCGTAATACACCTGTATATACCGAGGTATGTGATCCTCGTCGTCACTCGAACTCGCATACCAGGTTTCATAGCCATTATCACCCTCATCGTCGCTATGCAGACGCTCATCCCAAAACTCGGCATCAAACACATCGGCGGGGTTTACAATTTGATTATTCATCTTGACACTTGGTTTACTAGTTTGACTGCTTCTCTCGGTTGTTTGCGGAATGTCTAAAACTCGGTGCAAACCCCGCTTCATACCCAACTAGAAATCTGGAATACACCCCAGTATTGGCAGGGGTTGGCCAATGGTAAACTCGAATAATATTTTTCACGAAAAGGTGCAAACCCCGGGTACAAAACCCCACCCGAACTATGGTTGGAAACGCTTGAATTTTCATGGTATTTGAATGGTGGTGGGGTGGAGGGCGTCTGCATATAAAACCCCAAAGCTCATGGTGGGTGTGAACATTTGCAAGGTGTGGGTTTGAATGCGGAGCTGTAAACTCATTGGAAAAAAATGGACAACGTCAGGTATATGAATCTTGTCGAGATGATGGAAGATGCATACAAGTTATTGTGTACACTCCCTCCAGGAAATGCGAGTTAAGATATTTTTATTCGCTGGCGTGATATCGCACTTGAAAATGTTCGATTCTTGAACCACATTTTGATGCAATCAAACCCAAGTGTGAGTGAAAAACAGCGACTACAACATATAGTATCACTCCTCCAATCGTGAGTGGTGAAATTTGAACGACACCGTGCGACTATTGTTGGAGGTAATATTGGCGATGATATTCAGAATCGCGTTCGATGGGATGATATGGAAAGTGCCTTCAAGTGCCGTATACACACTGGAGCCGTGACAAATCTTCGACATAAGGATCTGGCGAGATTTTTGGCTGACGCTGAGGTGGTAACGATGCAACGCTTGATAAATGTGCTACGTGAACAGGGATGTATTAAGGTGGATGTGGGGGTTTCGTGTAAATTTGAGAACGTGAAAAACGATCAGGTCAGCTTGGAAGTAAAGAACTTCGATACACGCAACGCTACGATTCTTCCATCAACGAACCTGGAGACCTGGTTCAGCGATAACGTAACAAATCCTCTGCTGACCATGGTGGAGGATTTCGAACAACGAGATTCTGGTTGGAGTATGATTGAGATCATAAATGCAGTGGTTGGCATAAACCGATACGAGCCTCTTCGCGGTGGACTCTCAACATATACAGTGCTACCTGAGGATATTCGGCAAAAAAAGGCGGTGGTCAACGTGCAGAATGATGATGATCGGTGTTTGCTGTGGTCCGTTGCCGCAGCTCTCCACCCCGCAGGCGTTAACGCAACCAGACCACACAGCTATCGACGGTATATATCGGAGCTAAATTGTACAGGTATTAAATTCCCAGCGACCCTGCATAGTGTACAGAAATTCGAAAAATTGAACAATTTGAGCATTAACGTATATGGAATCGAACCGGAAAATTTTCAGAGCGAGAAAAAGTCCAAAAATAGTGTAATTACCCCGCTTTATTTGAGTAAGAATATAACTAAGAGCAACACAATCCACCCACTCATGATAAAGAGTAAGAGCGAAATAGAAGATGATGATGATGATTTAAATAATTTCAAACCACGATTTCACTTTGCTTGGATTAAGAATCTTTCGCGTTTGATTAGCAAACAATTATCAAGCCATAACGGTGAACAATTTTCGTGCGATAGATGCCTGTGTCACTTTAGCGTGCACGGTGCCTATGAAAGTCACAGGCAAGATTGCATGCGAATGAATAGAATCCGAATGGAATTTCCAGAGAAAAAAGATTTGGAATTTTCAAATTTTCAGAATAAGGGAACTGTGCCATTCGTTGTTTATGCCGATCTCGAGTGTATATTGAAACCAACCGCAAATGAATCTCAAGAGCATATCCCACACAGTGTCGCCTATTATGTACATTGCTCATATGACGGAACATTATCGGGATATGAGAATAAACGCGGACCCGATTGTGTTGAATGGTTTATCGGACAGCTTCGCGAATTATCCATTAAAGTAGAGTCACGCATAAAAAATATAATTCCAATGGAATCTCTGAATCAGGCACAACGCGATCATCATATGCGCGCGAAAAATTGTCACATCTGTGAGAAGCGATTTTTACCCAAAGAAAAAAGATGTCATGATCACTGCCATTTCACGGGTAAATATCGCGGTGCCGCCCATAATCGGTGTAACTTGAATTTCAGAGAGAAACACACGATTCCGGTGGTGTTTCATAATTTGTGGGGCTATGATTCGCATTTCATAATTAAATCTTTAGCTTCAAATTTTTCGGGTAAAATCACACTATCGCCCATCAAGGTGAAGTGAAACGTTTCAAGGCCACGGCCGGGTGCCTTTCACATCGGTAATGCAGAAATGCCGAACGCTCGGTACCCCTGTCCACCGCTAGATGGCGCAGGTACCGACCGTTTGGTACCTCTGCTTACCGCTAGATGGCGTAACGCGCATCTTCCGATGCTTGCTACGCCAGTATATACGTACATACTAATGCTCGCGATTTTTTCGCGGCAGTGTTTATAAACACTGCAAGGCATGCAAATAATTGCACTAAATGACAACCCGAACAAATCGAGAATTATTCATGTACATCATGTGTACTAACACTGTATTGGACGAACGTCGGAGTGTAAAGCAACAAAGGTGGCTTATCCTCGCTCTGGTGCAGAGCGATTGATAAAAGTTGAAACCAATCAACTATGATATTTCTAACGTAGAGTTAGACGTGATAAATTCAGAGAAAATCCCTGGTCAGAATTCCTATACGTATGACGAGCAACCGCAGTTCTCCCTTGCTCTGGTGCAGAGCGATAAATATGCGTGAAAACTAATTCACTATAATGTATTAAATCCGTTAGGATTCCTTCGACAATCAGTCGAGTCGCTCTCCGAAGAAGAGACAGAGAGAAAAACAATTCTTCATGCAGTTTCTATCACTAGATATATATTCTATAAATCAATAATCTAAATCCGTTTGGATTCTATCGACAATCAGTCGAGTCGCCCTCCGGAGGAGACGCTGAAAGAAAAACATTTCATTATGCAGTTCCTATGACTAGATATATATTCTATAAATCAATAATCTAAATCCGTTTGGATTCTATCGACAATCAGTCGAGTCGCTCTCCGGAAGAGACGCTGAAAGAAAAACATTTCATTATGCAGTTCCTATGACTAGATATATATATTCTATAAATCAATAATCTAAATCCGTTTGGATTCTATCGACAATCAGTCGAGTCGCTCTCCGGAGGAGAGACGGAGAGAAAAACATTTCTTCATGCAGTTCCTATCACTAGATATATATTCTATAAATCAATAATCTAAATCCGTTTGGATTCTATCGACAATCAGTCGAGTCGCCCTCCGGAGGAGACGCTGAAAGAAAAACATTTCATTATGCAGTTCCTATGACTAGATATATATTCTATAAATCAATAATCTAAATCCGTTTGGATTCTATCGACAATCAGTCGAGTCGCTCTCCGGAGGAGACGCTGAAAGAAAAACATTTCATTATGCAGTTCCTATGACTAGATATATATTCTATAAATCAATAATCTAAATCCGTTTGGATTCTATCGACAATCAGTCGAGTCGCTCTCCGGAGGAGAGACGGAGAGAAAAACATTTCTTCATGCAGTTCCTATCACTAGATATATATTCTATAAATCAATAATCTAAATCCGTTTGGATTCTATCGACAATCAGTCGAGTCGCCCTCCGGAGGAGACGCTGAAAGAAAAACATTTCATTATGCAGTTCCTATGACTAGATATATATTCTATAAATCAATAATCTAAATCCGTTTGGATTCCAGCCACAAATGGTCGAGTCACTCTCATTTGGAAAGACTGGGAAAAACATTTCTCCATATAGTTCTTACGACTAGATATATTAAGTCTATAAGTCAATAACCTGTATTCGTTAGGTGTCCATCGACCATCAGTTCAGCAGACAAGCAGCGAAAGTATGGATCGAAATTGATCAATTAACATAAGTCACAACACAATACATAATTCCGTCAGAATTATATAGAACTCTACTACATATCTGAAAAATAAAATTCACAGTTTCGTATCGGCACTCATGTTTGAGGTTAGGACGGAGTCAACAAGAATCAAACTCGTGATAAATATAAATTAAATCGATGGCACTAACAGCGAGGTTCACTCACGCACCTGTACTTTGTGGAAGCTCGTCATCCTGAGATTCGCCGATAATTATATCGTCATCGTTGTACCAAACGCGATTTTCGACAACCAATTCTGACAAGTTATTTCGTGTTTCCACGATCTAGCGTCGGTTGTCACGTGTTCCCACGAGGAGCGCTTCTGTCAAAAGTCTCACATCTTTCATTTGACTGCACTTCTCTTATGTTCTTTCAGACTGAAACTGATATAGCACGTTTTTCCTGACTTTGGCGATATAAAAGTCATCTTTCGATTCCAAACTACCTAGTTGAAATTTCAAGTTTCCTTCAATTATCATCCGTTCGACTAGATGTATGACAATCGGATGGATCAAAAGATTTTTATATTACGAACGTTTCATAGAGCCGAAGATTTTTCGATCTGCTAGATTCGAATAAGAAATTATTGAAAAATTGAAACCACTCTCGTCCGAACCAGCACCGTCTGTCCAAAAAAACCTCTTGTCATATTTCGCACTAGATCAGTATTTTCGTAATTACCTCAAGTTTTTGAAAACAAATTTCTAAGTGCCACGATTGTTCAAAGTTATAGCTCTTTTTGCTTTTATGAGGGCTCTTCGGCACCTGAGTGCTCAGAATCTCAATCTCCGAAGGTTACAAAAATTCGTTGTAGGTAGTCGAAAATACAACGATATCGACAAATCCAGCAATACGTGTCCACTCATGTTCAATATACCTACAATAGTATTCTGAAGCTGCAAAGAAATGAAAAAATGTGAGACTTTGTGAATGTGAAATTGACACGGAAATCACTAGCCCTAAGTCCGTACGTGTAATTACTAATCATTCGGGATTTTACCGGAACACTTGGAGACTTCTCGGATAATACGACTCGACATATAACGAGATCTCTGTATTCGAAGAAGGATAATGATAAAATTATTTTCGATTGTGTCTTCGACTACTCCCCTTAGAGTAGTGGGGCGACTAATGATAGTTCGAAGCAAATACATACCGAACGTTCGCGTCCAAACAGAACTACCCTGTCCCTGTGGCAACACCAATACAGACGCGTACGCGCTGCGAGGCTCGGCCGCAAGGGGTTCGCCGAGCCTCACGCACGCGGTACGCGCCCGTGTTGGTGATGCCACAGGGAGGGGGTTGTTCTGTTTGGACGCAACGCTCTACGTCAGAAACGGATGTGCCATATCTTATACGTTCATTCGTTATTGCACCGCCACGGACATGAAACGCGGAAGACCAGGAGGTAAGTGTCTGCCAATCTGTATACAATTATGTCCGACATATTATTATTATTACCTAAGGCACAAAATGTAGTTTTTTGGAAAATAATCATTTTTCTTTTCTATAATAAATCGTGCAACAAATAACTCGGTATTGATGGTGGAAGCAATACATATTTTCAACTATTTATGGGTTTTACAGCTAACAATAGAGGGCGGAGAGGGGACGACCGTGGTGGCCGGAAAGAAGTACGTATTATTTCATCTCTTTTGTTTGGAACTAAAAAATCCGATTTACAATTGGGTGATCAATTATTAAGGCCCCCCGTCCCTACTCGCCCACCTCCTTCTGATACAATGTTACACATTTTAATTATTATCCGAGCCCAGGCGTCGAAAACGCAAAAAAGGCCAACGTCGCGCGAATTCTATTTCAATTCCGAACACATGAGTCCAAAAAAATATTCGTTTCGTGCGAAAATAGAGACTACAGATGGTTTTTACATTTTACGCCGAGGAAATCGAATTCGAAAAATGTAAAAACCAAACGTAGGCTCTATTTTCGCATGAAACGAACATTATTTTGGACGTATGCGTTCGGAATTGAAATAGAATTCGCGCGACGTTGGCCTTTTTTGCATTTTCGACGCCTGGGCTCGGATAATAATCGAAATGTGTCACATTGTATCAAAAGGAGGTGGGCGACTAGGGACGGGCCTTGAGCGTGCACAATCAAACATGATGTTGAAATTTATTTTGTTTTACTTCACAATGCGGGAATATTTTTGCCGCGGCTAGTCGTAAAAATAAATTTCCGCAACTGTCCAGCGTGTTGGTGCCGTGCAGATAGCACGACGGCCGTTACGTGAAAACAAGCGAGATAGCACCAGTTATGTTTTCTCCCTCTCTTTGTCTTTTTTTTTCACTTTACCGCCTTCGGGTCTTCGGCCACGCCGCACAGTGGAATTGAATCTATATAGAAATCCGGCCACAGTAGAGATGTTCATTTTGTGCAATTTTAGTAAACTTTTCTCACTAATCAGTAAAATCATGACCTCTCCGGAAGCAGAAAAAAGGCATTATTTCGTTTGTTTACTACGAAATTGTCCTTTTCTGCATAGAGATTGCGATATAACTTAGTAGTCTTTTCGACCATGTCTACAGGATTTCATACCCTCGTTGTATTTTCTATGTATAGGGACTACATATTGCCTAATTATTATTTTTTCATTACTCAAGTCGATTCAATATCAATATTTTTATTCATATTTTAATTGATGAACTGAAAGATCCAGTGAAAATCGTATACATAGAATCCGATTAACTTTTTCGACTTTCAGAGGTGTGCCCATAAACAAAAATCAGAAGCATTTTTCTCTCTAACAGAAATTCAACTCAAAACAACCGTGACCTGCATTGCATCTTCTGATTTACTGTTCGTCGCACGTTGCTTTTTGTTGTTTATTTTCCATACTTGTATATTTTGATCAATATCATAACTATACGCAATTTTTGCAAAAACTAGTCACAAATTCGAAGTGCACGAAGCTCTATAATTATTCAAAGTTCACGCATAGGTTAGAATAAATCATCTTTCCCCTCGTTATAATCATTTTGACATCGCATGCTACCCTTTGTCAAGCCAGAGTTTGTACCAATGATGGATACATTCTATTATAGATTGTGAGTGAGTGTATATTAAAATATCTGATAATCAATTTATAATGCAGATGTTAGAAACAAGATCCCGGTCGCGATCGCGATCGTGGCCACGGTTGCGGCCGCAACCGGCGCCGCAGCAGCAGCCACAGCCGCAGCAGCCACAGCCACAGCCGCAGCAGCCGCAGCAACTGCCAGAGCCGCAGCAGCAGCAGCAACTGCCAGAGCCGCAGCAACAGCCGCCGCAGCAGCAGCAACAGCCGCCGCAGCAGCAGCAACAGCTGCAGCCGCCGCAGCAGCAGCAGCAACAACAACAGCCGCAGCCGCAGCTGCAACCGTGGCCACAGCAACAGCTGCAACTGTGGCCACAGCAGCAGCAACAACAACAACAGCCGCCGCAACAGCAACAACAGCCGCAGCCGCAGCTGCAACCGTGGCCACAGCAACAGCTGCAACTGTGGCCAGAGCAGCAGCAACAACAACAACAGCCGCCGCAACAGCAACAACAGCCGCTGCCGCAGCTGCAACCGTGGCCACAGCAACAGCTGCAACCGTGGCCACAGCAGCAGCAACAACAACAACAACAACAACAGCCACAGCCACATCAGCAGTGGGGCGAGGGGCAGGGACCGCTGTGGCAGCCCCATCAAATAGCACTGCTCAAGCAGCAGTGCTATTTCCTGCAGAGCAGCCTTCTCGTGAGTAAGCTTAGTGATAAGCTTACTCACGAGAAGGCTCGCTCAAAAAAGCAGCGAGAAGAGGCGGCTCAGAAGAGCCTCTCAATCGCGAAGCGCCGAATTGAGGCGCAGCTCAAGCGATTTGAGAGGCCAAAGAAGCCGCCTCAAGAAGACCCACCTGCCCCTCCTCCGCTGTAATAACACCTACCCAAACACTAGGGTGTCCCTTATTTTCATCATTTTGAGCAAATTTAGACCACGCCCCCTAGATAGATTTTTTATTTTAACAAATGATTTTTATTTTAAACAAGTACGAGACTTTTATATGCAAATTACACGGGTCATCACTGAATTGTCGAAAAAAAATTTCAACATTACTAGTTGAATATTTCTGAGTCAAAAGTACAGGATGTTGTCGAAGGACGATGTATTGACATGAAAGAATCTTTTCATCTAATATAGCATGGGCTGGTGGTGATATGAGGTACTAAATAACCCCACCCTATGTCAGATATAAATATTTTATTCATGTAAATCCATCGTCCTTCAACAATATCCTGTACTTTTGACTCAGAAATATTCAACTAGTAATGTTGAAATTTTTTTTGACAATTCAGTGATGACCCGTGTAATTTGCATATAAAAGTCTCGTGCTTGTTTAAAATAAAAATCATTTGTTAAAATAAAAAATCGATCTAGGGAGCGTGGTCTAAATTTGCTCGAAATGATGAAAATAAGGGACACCCTAACAAACACACATAGTTTTATTTTCAATATTATTTTTTATTATCCCAGAGAGCACAAAAATCAAAGTGGTCTTGAAGACGTCATATGGACGTCAAAAAGTGGCACATTTGACGTCCATATGACGTCTGACCACTTTTAACTTTGTGCTGTCTGGGATATTTTATCTATATTATTGTTATTATTTTATATTATATTTTATCTCATCAGTATTATTATCCATCAAAAAACATATATTTTTTTTTCGTTTGCTATTAAAACATTTTTTTTTTCTTCACTATGACAGTGAATCTAGCAGGTGATAACTAGTCGGTGATACGGACTCATGGGTCCTAGCTCTTTTTTAGGGGTCCAGCAAACGACGAAATGTCACAGAATGCATTTGAGAAATCTCTCTCAAGTACATTCTGTCACGTTTTGTTGTTTGCTCGACCCCTGAAAAAAATTGGGCTCATGAATTAGTATTACCTGCTAGCTATTACCTGCTAGATTCACCGTCATACTTGTACATATTTATTCTGTGTTATATTATATAATAAAAATTCTTTTAAAATATTCATTTCAAACATGCTTTGTTGTTCTCATTTCCATTTTGTACTTTGATTACTTATTCAAATTCACGCAATTACACTATTCCTTCTGTCTGCTCAGGATGCGAGATGGGTGTTGGGAGCAGAAGGACAGGGAATAGAAACAATAAAGACAATAGAAAAAGAAGAAGAATGGAAAAATGTGATAAATGCGATAAATACGAAATAAGATGAACATAGGAGCAAAGGCGTTCAAAAATATATACATCAGTTATAAGATGTACTATATGGTATAAGAAGTAGTAATAGTCAATTATATGGGAGTCATTACAAGCTGAAAGGCCAAAAAAAGTCGAAAACACGATGAATAGGGAATAAAAGAAAGATGGAGGAAGTATAGGTGCTCCAAGAGAGATGTATGAGGTATAGGAATTGGCATATGATATATTATGTGATATAGGAGCAAGCAACATGTATAACGGTATCAAACCGTTCTAAGCAGACAGGCAAGTATTATGGGCATGCATTATTGAAAACGTTCCTTCTGTCCATCCGAGAGCCTCAACTCGATTGAAGACGGCACTTTATAAGTGCCATGGAAACACCCACCCACTCTTACCCACTCACACTATCGTGTGAGTTCGTTTCCTTACGTTGCAGCGCTCAATCTGCGCAACTATTATATACATATCGATAGACGATATGGACTGCATCTGCGCGTATTGTCGCAGATTTTTGAATCATTCACAAGAAAATGATATTAACTTACGATATCCTAACATTATCATCAAGAATTTTGATTCATTCACGGGGGAATGGCGTCAACTTTCGAGATTTTAATATCACTATTAAATGATCTCTCATTATTTTCGCATCTCGCGAATAGACTTGCCTCGCAGGGTCGCCACCCAGTGCGATTGTCGTTGCGTAAGCCGCAGCGTATACTCCACAACTGTAGGAGTCGGGTGGCCTTGTAACAGGTTGGAGAACTATACTTCCAGTATCGATATGCGGATATCGCTTGGAAATGTATCGCTTCTCTTCCCTGCTCAAGAACTCGTATTCACTGCGCACAAGACCGTCGTAAACGTAAACGTTACAAGTGTCGTAATAAACGCAACACCAGTGTCGGCAGACGTTACCGCCAATTATGTGTATATCCCTTCGAAGAGGGCTGCATGGCTTGATGCAGTTATAATATGCTGTATAAGAAGCAGGATTGCAACGAAAATCGGTATTTTCTTGTAATATATTCTGAAACAAGTCGATGCTTGAGTCAGTCAATAAATTTCTAGGCGATGCTACGTTCGCCTCGACTTGTTCGACCGTAATATCTCGGCGTACAATTTCGAGCATCTCGATAGTTTCGTCAGAAGCCTCATTGTCACCGTCAATTTCGATTGCTACCCAATCAGCAATGACGGTGTCCGCATGAGTCTTCGAACTTGGACGGGCTCGATCCATGAGATCGACCGATGCAACTTTCATCTTTGCAGAAGGTTGCGAGGAGATCTCTGAAGATCTCGTACAGTTTTGTACATAGTCAAGCTCGTCGGTGGAACGAGCACGTTTTTTTCGATGCTCTGCAGCTTCTTGGGCTTGAAGAATATATGTAGGATCGCGGATCCGCATATTTCTATTCCGACGACTGTCTATAATTTCAGGAAGCAAACATTCCATGTAAAATTGACAGAGAAAGGGTTTCATTTTCGATTCCCAGAATCCATCGTCTCTGGTGACTGTGACGAGTTTCATATACTTCTTAGACCAAAGCGCAAATTGGCAATAATCGCGCTTGGTTACGTGTAACTGACCTTGTATTTGGTAATAATACTGGTGATTTTTATTCAGAAGCTTCTTGTCTTCCTTGTCGAAAATAGTCCGAATAGTCGGGTTTTCGGTTATGGCCTTTTTCAAGGCGGTCCGAGCTGAAAATGGACATTTTATTTCGACGATTCCATCGTCGTCTATCAGACCGTCTGGAGACGCTCCTAGATAAGGGATCTGTTCATCAATGAAAAGACCACAAGCAACGATTTTCTTCCCTATTTTTGCTTCAACGTCTCGTACGGCGTTTTTTTCACTTCCAAGCCCATATCGAGTGGCAGAAAGGTCGACTACCTTCGGGTACCGAATGCTCGCAACCATTTTCGCGCACGAAGTGTCTCGCCTCGCACGACATATCGGCCCGAATTTCGACGCTGTGATAATCTCAGTACGCAATTGATGCCACAGCTCAGAATCGCTCTGCGATATCGTATCTCGCTCGGTCTGTCTCGCGTTGTTCTGGTACGACTTCAATTTTTCAATGTGTCGTTCAGCAAGAACATCGAATACCTCCTTGTCGATATCCGGCTTTTTGGCAGACGGACCATAGTCTTTGTCAACGCCACGATGACTTCGCACCCTGCGACTGCGTTTTTCCAACCTGCATAGGCGAGTACCGTAATTATTACGATGCCTATCCCGTTCCATTTTCGCTACTGCGACAGGAGTATAGTGTGTCACATGGTGATGTAACCGAGACAAAACCGAGTGGGTGTTGTATTGCACAACCGCTCCGTAACATCTCATTTGGTACGAGTTTTTCATACAATGATTAATTCTTTTTCCAGAATTTAATTTGTTCACTATAGAATTGCACGCCTCTGCCGCATTGTTGGTAACATTCCTCAATAAGCTCTTGGCGTGACAACTCAAATAGCGCACTGCATCGTAAACGCAGGGATAAAGTCCGGTTCGGTGAAGTTCCGCCAGCACATTCTTACCATTAGGCTCAGGTACACAGTCGAATGGCAGTGTGTGGCAATTGGAGTGGTCACCGTACGCATGTGAAAATATATTTAATATATCTATACAGAGTTTCGTTGTTTTTTCGTCCTCTGATATGTTCTCCGCATTGCGGAGATCTCTCGCTTTCTCTACGTCGAGACGAATTTTCAAACCGCTCGAAAGTACGTACCGTCGGAATTGAGTGACGTTCTGTACTTCTTTCTGCGGGAGTTTCGCAAGTTTCGTTAAGGAAGCAGCTCTTAACTTGCGGCACAAGTTCCGAAACAAGTGATTATTACACTCGATTTTATCGACGACAACTCCGTATTCAGCGTACGGATTATTATCTCGTATAGCTTGATATACGCTGCTGTCTCCGTCCGCAATTAGCGTTTTATATATTAAACCGTTGCACTCAACGCTATTCCGGAAACCTTCGACAATAATGTCAGTTTCCATTGCGTTGGAGCTGCGGTCGAGCCCCCAATTTTTGAAACACGTATGAGGGGGAGGCTCCTTATTTAGCTGCTCTGCTCTCGCGTGGGTTGCACAATACTTGTTGCGTACACCAACGAATAGGGCTAACTTGGTCTCACGACCAATGATCATAGCTGCACCTGATAGTGCATCATGTTTACCACCCGCATAGGAGCGTTTCGCCCAACAACCATCCGCAACGACGTCGATGTACGGGACACCGTTTATAACATGCCCCTTACTTATGGCAATCTCTTTCTCCATGGCCACAGCCCTTTCCCTTTCAGCTTCGACAACTTCATGGAAGTTGTCAAACAGCGTATCCCGATAATGTCGGTAGGTGGGCGCGGCCATTGCCGGGATTGCCATCGCGGCAAGTTGTTCTTGCAGCGTACTATGCCCGGCACCCGAAGTGATTCTACCGCACACGGCACTTTGATTTATCCCCATAATATTTTTGAGGTCGGGATCAGTCCAAATGCTGAACTTGTACAGACATTTCTGACACAGGAAATGCAGGTGGGTCCGCAAACCTTGATCCCATGATTTGACCAATTTCAGATCGCGAAAAGAACATTCCGAAGAAACGGAATGGTTGTCGAATTTTTCGTGCAGTTGTTTAAGTAAATAACTTATATCGACAATGCGCCGACCTTCGATGGTGATCTCACGGACGTACTCGTTATCCGTGCTATCGTTTTCACCGGCTGGCGCATGGTCGTCACTTACCGATACCGGCAAACTATTTGTTTCCGCGACAATCGCGGTCTCTGAGGTCGCAACCGCGACGCTGGCTTGGCCATCATGTTCGTCAAGCGAAACGATGCTCTTCTTCTGGCGCCTGAAACAGATCGTGAATCCATAAATATTCGCAGCAGGTTTACGACGGGGTGTGTCAAAACGCGTAGCCACCGAAAAAATTCGGATTTATATGATAAATTTGAATTTCTTGATTGCGGATGGATGAGTGGGAAGGTTGAACCAACCCTTGTTGAATTTGAGGAAAAAAAATTCTGAATTCCGAATAGAGCAGATTTCCCGACTTGAAGACCGTTTACGTTATCCTATTAGCACTGATTTATTACCTTCGCAGTTGAATTAATGTAACTCAACTATTTATGCCAGCTCATTCCGGATTTCGACCAATTCACGGTTTTCCAAACGGGTGTAGATTACGAAGAATAATGATATCGTGCACGTAAAAATAGTAACGAAATCGTGATTGGATTTGCGCCCGCTTCATAAATGGAATGCTACAATGTATTAGACGTGGTAGGTATATAGTATGGAACGCTCGACTTGCACTGTAGCACGGTATTGATGGGGATTCTCAGTAAGTATATGAGATGTGGAAAATTGAACGAGAATTTGTGAATTTAGAGAAAGTATAGAAACAATCGTACTTACCTAGAAACAACAAAAATTCGCTTTCGCGATTTTTTGTTTCTTTTGTTGTGACTGTTCGCCATACTTATCGCAACCACACAGGTTGACTTCTATATATATATATATATTATGTGTATATATATATATATATATATATATATACTAAATTATACTAATTTTATTGTCTACACGCACATACACTAGTATTCACAAGGTAAAAGTCGATCACATTCACTAAGCACTGTCACTATATCACTTAGCACTGTCACATGAACGGAGACGCGTTGCGCGGCTGAAGTCACGTGTGCTCTCGACTGTTATTCTCCATCTCCTTCACTTCTGCTATCGGCGTTGCTGTCAACTATGAATATGTAGTTAGCAGAAAATCGCAAGCAAAAGATGGGCCAACACACGGTAGGACCTCACGCCCTCGCATGAATTAGGTTCTTCCAAATGTTGAACGACTGCTGAACTAATTTTTGGGGGGTGAGCAAACGCGCGTGCCGTTTATTACACGTAATACCCATAATTTAACAGTCTTTCTGAATGTTGTTCGAAAAATAAACTATGGTTTACTGCAGTTTTTGTAATTTGATCAAACGGACCGTAATTTTCTGTTTGAGAGTGAGCAAACGACCAAACTTTACAGTTTGTAATATTTGACCAGTGTCTACTGTATCCGCGCAAAATGAATTGTTTAAACAATACGTACCTTGTACTTCGCGCGTGCGCGGGGCGGTTATATTCGGTTGTTACGTTTTTCAGAGGGTGAGAAAACGACGAAACTCAGCGGGATTGTTCGGAAAACTCCCTCGGGTGCATTTCGTATCATTTCGGCATTTGCTCAATCTCGATCAAAAACGTACTGTCCGTTTGATAAGATTATAAGAGCTGCAGTCAACCAAAGTGTATTATTCAAACAAAATTCCGAAAGATTGTTAATTCATGGGTATGGCGTGTAACGAACAGCAGTCGTGTTAGCTAACCCTTCAAAAGTTAATTCATTAGTCGTGCAACGCTCGTGAGAACCTTATTCATGTCGGCGCGGGAAAACCTCCGAGCGCGGAGCGCGCGGCAAGCCTCCGCTTACAATTTTCTACAAACTACATCTTCATCTCTCGACTACCGAGCAGCGTCGGACAGTGGTCGGAAACGACCCGATACGCGCGCATGCTGTTAAAAATTCTTACCAATCCTGAGGTGTATCTTCTCTTCGGAATGTCACCATTATGAATTCAAATGATAATATCTCTGCGATTAAACATGCTGAAAAAATTTCAGACAACAGAAATTTAAACTAATAGAGACTATAAGCTTGACGTTCAGGTCTTGACGTAGTCGACATACGAGACTTCGTGAGTCATGCATTCAGATTTTCAAAGAAACCCAACATGGATGTTTTCACCATTTTATAATCATACATATGAACGAAATGTTATAAATAATAAAGAATGAGAAAAAAAAAATCTCGTACCCCACCGTAAAAAGTTGGAGGTTTTAGCTGAAAACAAGTCCTGGTAAAAAAAATGGGCGGCACGCTCGAAGATGTAGAGGGTGGAAGATAAAATTTTATGCTTTACATTGGATTAACGGAGGAATATATCCTCGTTTGTGTTAATCTATGCCACTTATGCATAGATTCGATATTATGAACTACATCTTATGTACTACAGACATCTGCGGTACACCATCTTATCCGGAATTTCAACCGCTAGAAAGAGATTCAAAAACCCGACATCATCATGCCAACGGTTTAAAAATTGCAGGTGATTGAAGTACCCTTTGGAATTCCCCTAACCTGATTTGATTGATTTTCATTATTCGAGGATCTCTCCTTTTTATTCATGGATTATTAGAATTCATTTTCTTTATTTTGATTCTTGTCCAACGAATCAAACACTTCATAACCGCAACTCTGAAGCTGCCGTCCCATGTAGGCCCGGACGAAAAACGGAACGGAATCTAGTGACTTTCTCCATGTATTGCGTGTATGTATACACCGAAACACATATAACGTTCCGTTCCGTGATTCCGGATTCCGGGGAACCGGGCCTACATGGGACGGCAGCCAGAGAGGAGATCCTATGCTAGGCTAGCCGTCAGTCAAGTGAGGTTGTGTGGTCTGCTTGTATTATGTGGATTTTCGTCCAACAAATCGAACTTTCCATAGCCTCGAATCTGAAATGAACTTCTATGTTAGGCTAACTGTCAAAAGTGTGAGGTTATGTCGTCTGCTTATATTATGTGGATTTTTGTCCAGCAAATCGAACTTTCCATAACCTCGAATCTGAAATGAACTCCTATGTTAGGCTAACTGTCAAAAGTGTGAGGTTATGTCGTCTGCTTATATTATGTGGATTTTTGTCCAGCAAATCGAACTTTCCATAACCTCGAATCTGAAATGAACTCCTATGTTAGGCTAACTGTCAAAAGTGTGAGGTTATGTCGTCTGCTTGTATTATGTGGATTTTTGTCCAGCAAATCGAACTTTCCATAACCTCGAATCTGAAATGAACTCCTATGCTAGGCTAACTGTCAAAAGTGTGAGGTTGTGTCGTCTGCTTGTATTATTTGGATTCTTGTCCACCGAATCGATCTCTCAGTCAACCTCAAATCTGAAATAGAGTCCTATGTTTGGCTAACTGTCAGTCGAGCGAGCTTATGTTGCCTGCTAGTTGTGTTTGTTATTCGAATCTATTTTTGCTATTCTGATTGTTGTTCCACAGATCCATCTCTCCATAACCGCTACTCTGTATTAGGAAGGAACTAGGGCTCGAAATTCGAATCAAAACGAAAGCGGGAAACGAACTTGAAAGAGTGACGACAATGGAGTACCTAGGAGCCGTATCGGATGACAGATTGAAATTTGAAGAACGCTGACCATATATATACTGAAAAAAGTTGGAACAAAAACTAGCTTCCTCAATAAGTAAATAGATATGCAAAGATTAGGGATATGCTAGAAGCGCTAAGTTTTATGACGATACAGGAAAGATTAGAGTTTAAAATGAATGTTTCCATAACATAATGCCGGACGAACTGAGCAACAGATCAGAATTAGTTGGGGGAAACAAAGGTATGGGAACAAGACAGGCACAGCACATACGGATAAGTACAAGGAAAACAGCGAGCGCCCAACAAAGCATAATATATACTTGGGCAAAAATATACAAAAATCTACCAAGGGAAGTCAAAAATTCCGCAGATCCCAATGGCTTTAAAAAAAGTGTAAACGGATACAAATTATAGAAAAGTTAATGTAGATATGGATATAAATGAGAAATTATTTAACAGATACTGTACATTATTATAGGAGATAATTTAGATGTAAAAGAGAAAGTACCAAATATTGTATATTACTATACGTTAGCCGAGAAGGCTGAATAAACCTGTATCTATCAATTAATCAAACAAAATCTTATCCCCTATGTTCGGCTTTCAGGCTAGCTACCAGAAATGTGAGATGACGACGTCTGGGATCTTGTATCGATTATTCGAATTTATTTTCATCATATGCCTGTTTCGAAAAAATCTAGGGGAATGAAATATACGCATGATATAAGTAAACGAGCTAAATGAATCCTGACTTTCTCATACAATTTTATTTATCCTACATTCGAGTCTCAGGTTAGCTGTCGGACGAGTTAGATTATAACATCTGGGATCCGATATTGATCGTTTACATACGTTATTCACTTTCGAAACATTGGGATCAAAGATAGGAGTAAAAGAAATTGAAGAGCAATCGTCTCGTTGTAACGTCAATCCCAAATACGATTTCAGGCATCCTACGTTCGTTTTTCAGGTTAGCTGTCAATGATTATTCGAACTTTCTTTCTTTCAGTCAGGAGATTTGGGTAATATGAATAAACGAGCAATGATGTTATCTCGTAACGTAAATTCCGAACACGATTCTACCCATCCTTTGTTCGTATTTCAGGTTAGCTGTTAGTCGGGTGAGGTTAGCCCTTTGCGATCCGATGTTGAATATTTGTATTTCTTGTCAAGCGGGAGCAGCAGAAACATCTCACGTGAAGTGACAGAAGAAACCTTCACTAGCGCCGCCGCTCGGTTGACAAGTATACTGATCGCGATGTCGGTACAGGCTCTCACCTCAACTAAATGTCGGTTTTTTAGTTATGACTGACGGAGAATTGTCAATTCTCAGTCATTTCTCTATCAAATGACACGGGAATAGACTCAAAGTGTGTGGTTTTTCATCGCGGAGTGGCTGATTGTCGGGGAAATGCGATTATCTGCGGCAACAGTGAATAATCTTGCGATTTATGTGGTCGGTACGTCAATCTGTGAAAATTTTTGTCAAATTTTGAAAAAGTGAAATAATCAGCCACTTTCTGCCACAATTATGTGTAACCCCTCAAAGTTTCATCGCGATTGATTCAGTAGTTTCGGAGAATTCACGATTCCCGTTTTCGAGGTTCTGACAAACGTTTCACTTCACCTTAATGCGCAACTTTCTTGTTTCTGTGATTTTTTCGTGAAAGTGATAAATACTCAACTATGAACGTGCAATGACAAAATGGCTTTCCAAGTGACAAGGGCGATAAATGTTGAGCCGGTCGTCGAAGAAGCTTCAAACTTTGTGAAAGTCAGTTTTTTGAGTTACCTTATGACATTCTAATTGGATATCAAAATCAAAGAGGGTGAGGGTCAATGGCAGGTCGATTTGGCGTGGAATGCCCCATAAATATTGCAAAAAATTATCTTCCCGTGTTAGTGAGATTGGAAAAATGATCGTCGTTTGCAGACATATTTAACGGATCATTGGCGTCAGTTGACGTATTATTGCACTCTGCACTATCACCAGTAGATTCGTTTAATAGGATTTTCCTTGAGTCATATCTGTTGCCCGTAACCATTGCATGTATCGAATAAGCGGATAATTTTTCATCAAAACATAAAGATAATTCGGTCCAAATTGCTTCATTTTTCGAAACGATCACCTCATTCTTAACGATAAAATTCTTTCTACGCATCACTTCCTCGATGAATTTATCTTTTCCCATGGTTGGTTTTTTTCCCGCAACCATTGTATTGTATTTTATAGATGAACAAACGTAAATTGAATCATTGGTGGATACAATGTATAAAAAATATTTTTCTAATTATACCACACCAAAACTTGACAACAAACCTAAACGAATACTATGGGTCGGACGGTACGAAGGGTTTGAGATCGCGCTGCGTCCACAAAAGCTCTGCGGGATACCAGCGCATGGGTGCAAACTTGGCCGCGTGTGGAGCACCGCGCCATGGTCTCGCTAACACCGTTTACCTACCCCCTTTATTAGGATGTTTCGTACAGCTATTAAACAGGAAAATAGAAATATAATACAGTTATTATATACAGTATAAAAAATCATAAACCGTCAAAAATGACCAAAAACTTACGCGCAGCTTGCTTCAACTGCGAACGCTGTAAAAACCGTGCCGGATATAGAGAAAATGTACAGACACAATTTTGTGGAGCACAAAATTTTCAACAAAAAAGTCCGCGAGAGCATATATCTGAAGTCAATAGAGTTAGCGTGGGAGCTGCTTATAATTTGACCCCGAAATAGCTGCAGTTTTCTGATTTCGGGGCCGTCCGAAATGCGCTCCGAAGTAATACTGAGTGAAATTTTGAGGTTTGAAGGTTGAATAAGAAAACGGAAAAAATGCATATCTAATCTGTATACTGTAGGAAGAATTTTCAGACAACAAACAAAAATTTTCATGAAAAATTGAAATTTTGCCACTGTCGATTTTTCATTATTTTTCGTCTACTTTTTTTTGACTAATTAGATACCTTTTTTTTAAAATTCAATTGCAAGAAATTGAAACTGGTACCAGTTTATGGATCAATTCTTTTTCTAAATATTCAATCCCCACTTCAGAATTCAATTGATTACCGGAAAACGAGGTAAACTGAATATATGTATATGTTCAAATTGTAATTTCTTATGACATACCATCTTTATATTGAACGATAACACTGTCAGATACATCGATACTTTGAATTTCCAAGACTTTCTCGATTTGTAGCGTGAGCAGCGCGCCCCGAGAAAAATGATACGAGACAAACACATCGATATTTTGGATTTCCAAAACTTTTCCGATTTGTAGCGTGAGCTGCGCGCCCCGAAATAAATGATACGAGACAAACACGTCGATATTTTGGATTTCCGAGACTTTCCCGATTTGTAGCGTGAGCAGCGCGCCCCGAAAAAAATGATACGAGACAAACACATCGATATTTTGGATTTCCAAGACTTTTCCGATTTGTAGCGTGAGCAGCGCGCCCCGACAAAATGATACGAGTGAAATGCATTGATAGTTTGAATCATCAAGACTTTCCGGATTCTCAGCGTAAGCAGCGCGCCATGAATTTTCAAACTGTAGCCTCAGTAGCGTACCCTTAAAGAATTGGTTGCACATATATCAGTATTTTCATTACTCATTTTTTGAATTATTATTCATATTTATTTATTTTTCATCAATCCATTGATTTTTCAATCATTTTTTATTCAATATATCAATTTTTTCGATCATTATTATTTTTTTAATTTTCTCATTATTTTCATTTATATATTCCAAGAGTATTTGTAACGCTACAAATTTTGATGTAGTACAAATTTTGAAAAATCCTCTTACAATCGGAAAAACCGAGTACCCCGCTATCTTGCGTTTAGGCTAGCAGGGTCGCGATTTTTTTGGGAACGGCTCACGGGACAAATTATTTTTTTGCGCAACAAATCAGCTACAAATAGGCTACAAATAACGCCATTGGTCCCGTTTTGTGCTGCTACTTTGACCCTGCTAACTTGATAGACCTACGTATATTGATGGTATCCGAACAACGATGTGTATACCATTAACAATATCTCAATCATGCACGTTTATTAAACAGATGATGATACGTGCATATGCCACACATTTCTACGTTGTTCCAATCACTTTATATCCGCGTATATTACACGTTCCTAACAGATGTAATGGCAACGTCTATTTCGTGAATGTCTATCAAGCGTTTCGATTTGATAATAATATGCACTCGATTTAACGTCATTTATACGTTTTCCCGATATAATAATGAATGTGCAATATAATTGAATCGAGCGAGAACGTGTGGAACTCTAGGCAAGAAATTAAATTGATAACATATTTTCAACTCGGATGTTTAGTTAACATATCTCAGTTGCATTAAAACGCTGATATCATTGAGACAGATGCAAAGTCCAAGACAATTACGAGAAAGTGACTAACTTCGTCAATAGGTAGTTTGGCGTAGCCGATAGAGCGTGCGAATAGTAATACAAGCGAATGCGAGCGTCCCCGGATCGAATTCCGGCCACAACAATAATGCGAAGTTTTTCTAATTTAAAAATTCTTAATCAGGAAGAAAGTGCGATTGTTTGCGATTAGTAGTTGTTGATCAACGCCTCATATATTGTAATCAATTTATTTCAAGTATCTTGATTTTTTTTCGCGCAACAATAATTTGGCCAAATATTCAAGTGGTACACGTGTATTCAACGTTGTTTATTGCGTAATAATGAACGTATCGACGTAACGTTTTCAATAAACGCTACTTATGCGTTTAACTGAGGAATATTTTTCCGCTCAATAAACGTAGAGTATATGACTTTTTTATACGTTTTTTATACGAATGGGTGCTCATTGGGACGTGTAACAGAGATTTATAGAGCGCAAGGTAAAAAAGTAGTCGAGCTAATTTTCAACATCGACGGCATACCGTTATACAAAAATTCAAGAACCCAACTATGGCCTATTCTATGCAAAATTTTTCACCCTGATGTTACATTTTCTCCATTTGCAGTAGCGCTATATAAGGGTGACACCAAGCCATTAGACTTAAATAAATATTTAGATGATTTCGTGACTGAACTGAATCAATTGCAAGACGTTGGCCTGACGATTAGTGGGCTTCATTTATCGGTTCGCGTAAAAGCCTTTTCTTGCGACATGCCGGCACGTTCTTTTTTGAGAGGCACTCCTGGGCATACCGGATTATATCCGTGTGAGAGGTGTACACAGCAAGGCACAAAACTAAGAGGAGAAGAAGAAACATTTGTCTTTCCCGAAATGAACGCGAATAAACGCACCGACGAATCATTTAATATTGAGGGTCAAAAAGAACATCATAAATATCGATCTCCATTGAATTCAATACCAAATTTTGGCTTGGTGACACAATTTGTACTCGACATCATGCATCTTGTCAAACCTATTGTCAGAGCTTGGGTGACGGGGCCCAAGTCCAATGTTAGATTCCATAAAGCCGCAATTGAAGAAATTAACGATCGAATCAAAACACTACACGACGAAATTCCGAAAGAGTTTCACCGAAAATTGAGACCTATAACAGATATTAATTTTTGGAAAGCCACGGAATGTAAATTTTTTCTTATGTACTGGGGCCTTTTGGTAATTAAAGGTACAGTTAGCAAGCAGTTACCGAAGCATTTTTTGAAATTACACGTCGCGATGCGTATTCTCTTCAACAGACTAGCTCTCATTGACGAGGTTCCAGTAGCAAGAGTATTATTGCAGGAATTTGTCCAGGAAGTTCCAGAGTTATATGACGAACATTTTCTCGTTTCGAATGTTCATAACTTACTCCATATGTCCGATGACGTAGAAAACTTATCGTGCACGCTACAAGACGTTAGTGCCTTAGCGTTGGAGAATTATCTAGGTCACATCAAAAAACTAGTAAGATCGCCCAATAAACCTATCGCACAGATTTGCCGACGACTTTCCGAAATAGCAACCGTCAAAATTAGCGAAGATATTACAATTCGTGAAGACGTGATAAGAGAGGATCCGCGAAAGACTATTACAAAACATACAAGACCACAAGACGATACCGCGGGTAAGATACGAATTAGAGGTATCACTTATAAAAGCTACTTCAACCGAAAATCACCGGACAATTTTGCAGTGCCGTCCAATAATAATATTTTCAAAGTTTCATCCATCTACAAAAACAATAATGGAAGGATTTATTTGACCCGGCACATATGCATTGCGATGGCTCTGTTCCATAAGCCGTACAATCCGGAGCTCGTCGGTAGCTTTCTCATAACGGGATTTGAACGAAGACAGCATATTTTTCAACTCGCAGACATCGAATTGAAAGCCATAGTTTTTACAGAAAAATCTAAATCAGTTGCTGTAAAAATGTTACATTGATTGAAATCTTTCGCCGTCTATTGCTGCCTTCATCAGGTGTTAAATTATGGAAATTATTTATATGTCCTTTTATATACGCGCGCGTAGGCTTTCCTTGATACAGCCACTATCCAGGGTTCACTTCAGGCACGCGAAATCGGATTAATTATAGTGTTCCAGACTGTACAGCGATGAGCCTCTATTAGAAATTGCCTGGCATCATGCCTCTGGGGGTGATGATCACCCTTTACTTCGCATTTGCACCTACCAATTTTCAAAGCATTCCAAATATCTTACTATATTTCTAAGTCAAGATTAAAGATATGGGCGAAATATTAAATTGAAAGAATTTTTCTTTCAGTACGAATTTCAATATAAAATTAAAACGTAGTCGAGGCAGGTGAAATTTGTAACGCAATTCCAGAAAGGGGTTGAAAAGTCTGTGACGAAGTCAAATAAGAGCATGGATATTGCAGAGTATAGCGTGAACTAACACCTGAATGGCGCTTATTGGGGATACCACAGTAACAGAAAAAAAACGCTGCATGTACTATACCTCTTGGGTGGTGTGGAAATTAGTACACTACTACAGCTGGTGGTCCATTTAACTTGGTACAGCAGAATATCTTGAAAAGAATGTGTTTTGGAGAAAGATGTTTGCGATAAAAATGTCAGGGCAGAAGGGGTTTAACTGAATCATTTATTTGTTGAACACCTTAAATCATGTTCTTTCACATTTGAATTTTTTTAGCGAAATAGAAACTATCAATGTTGAAGCATTCATCAAAAAATCGGGAAATTTTTGCTGAACGTTATGCTAGAACAAAGATTTACTCCAAAAATTTATGCTGATCCCCATTTGATCGACAAAAAAATTATTAGCCTTGGATTTATAAACGGAAGAAAAACGATGAAAATCATGAGGGTTAAATAATCTTTATCCGCGAACTGTTTTTTGTTCAATTCTGATCTATCCTTCAAGATCGGAACGCATCTTGAATGTATACACTATATGAAGAAAGATATAAAGAAATTCTCTGTCATCCAATTTGTGGACAACAGCGTCTCGGTGGTACCCACGGTTTGGTTGAAGAAGACTATCGAGGGCCACACATTTGCTCTTTGGCCACCAAGGAATATTGACGAGGCAATCAAGAAATGCCTCAATCCGACACAAACTTGGGCAAAGTTTGATGTCACTTGGTGCTTCACTGCGACAAGTAGGTTCTCATATGTTCAGATACAACACCAAGACAATTTGCATTTTATTCGAGGGGATTTATAGTGTCTCAAGTCTTCAAAAGTCTAATTGGGCAAGTAAAGAGTCCCATTGCCTCAAAGGTTCATCCGTGACTGATTACACATTTGTGCTCACTGTAAATCATTGCGGTTACAACTTTATGTGTGGACTACATGAATTCTTCTCGATAATATTGATTCCCAAGAACAATATATTAAACTTTACCACCTTTCAACAACATATTATTCCTTACCACCTCTTTACTTCATTTAGATACTAATAAAAAAGCGAGATTGGCTAGTCAGGCTGAAAATGACAGCCACTTTGAGGAGTCAAGTGATGTCGGGCGTGAGCCATCACCTCACATTTCTAAGGCAAATGCCTGGATCCCACAACCAGGTAAACGAGTATATTTGTTGCTAGAATGAAAAATAAATCTGTCATCAAAAAATCAAAAAATTGATCAATATGTGTAAATTAAGACAATTTTATATGAATAACAAATTTGAGAAATTGTTCCAGCAATTGGGCATTTTCATAATAATACTTTCGTTAACACTAAAATATGATCGTATGTAGTTGGACCACATGGAACTGCAGCCACTGCGATAAGATCGACCAGCGTTACCACCGCGTCTACTTCATCGACCGCAGTCCCCATGTTGACTACTCCGTCGACAACTACAGCATCATGTCAGACTTGCGCACAGCTGATGGGTATATTGTGGCTTGACGTAATCCATTAAATTGAAAAATATATTTCTTACCAGTGTTACGTCTTAGGCTGGAAGTCGAATACTCAATTTATAGGTACAACAGGTACCATAGTTATTATCAAAGGTATGGGTATACCGACGTGCAATTACTATCAGAGTTTGAATAATACCTCTATCGATGTAATTCCATTTATAATTTTTTATTCAATTCTCTTATATTATTTTACTCATAGATATAAGCCAATACTTTTGAAAGAAACAATCTCAACCAATATAAAAAATGTCATCTTATTTTCTCATAAATGGAATACGCTTGGAAACTTTTGTAAACACTATATATTTGAAAGCCAAAACTTTAAGTTAACTTTGAAACGTAAGAAAATATCCTTTTTGAGGAAACATAAATATTCCAGATCCTTCAGAATTTTACGACCGAAAGCGGGAAACCTAAAAAACAGAGACAGTTTTGTTTAAAAGAAGACAGATCATGGACGCTTACAGCATCCCTTCTCATCTCCTCGACGCTTGGGCCTCTGACCCGATCGTCTCGCGCTAATGATTTTTCAGCCAACCATATCTTTTCCCGCTTTGGTTTAACGAGCTTTTTACTAATAAGAAAAAACCCGCTTTCCCGCGAGTTTTCCAGAACCTCGCCTTCGCGTACCCGCGAGGAGAGATCCTTTTTCAGTTACATTAAGGCAGTTAGTCACAAAACCTCAAACAGTAAAGATCGAACTCATAGAATCATAGAACTTAGAATTATCAATTCAAAGTGTTTGGTGAAACAGTTGAATGATCAAGTGAATTACTAAATAAATAATGGAAATTACAAACTCTAGTTAATCAACACTCACGTGAAGAATAACAACCGAATTGTTGAGCAGATTGTGAATATAAATTGTTAAATGAATATTGTTATAATTTAAAGTGAAATCCTGTGACGTTGCAAGTCACAAATAACCCCAAACCACGCGGGGAAACCAAAATATACAATCATATTCAAAATTAACGAAAGTAACCGAAGCTAGCCGGAGACGATCGGCTGCGAGGACCGATCGTCACTTGAGTACCAAACGCCGAGTAAGGCACGTGTGACGGAAAAAGTATCCAAATAATATTAGTGAATTTAAGCCCGCTTACTTACGGTCAGTAACTCTAGACTATCTTACCTAGATTAAACTGCATAAGAAAACCATTCACACTCGCTCACACTCGCACTCACTCACACCCCCCCCCCACACTTGTAGCTAGTTTTAAGATATCGAATAAATCACGAATTAAACTCTCAAACCACCCGCTTTACTCGCCCTATCACCCCGTCCTAATCCCATAGCTATCTAACCGGCCTGCAAGCCATTACAAATTGGCGCCCAACGAAAAAATCCACACTCCCCCACCAACAAATAGGACGTTAAACAAATTAGAACAATAATACACAGCACATACAGGGTGTTGCAAAATTCGCGCACCATCTGCATACCAGTGGATTCCTTGCGAAAAATTAAGACGAGTGGCCTTTGTAAAAATGTCCGCGGGGACTTAGTTTTTCCGTAAAATCACTTAATAACGAACCAATCAGCATTCGTCTTTAGGAAAGACTGTCTCAAATCCGCATCACCGTCCGCCCCACTACGGATAACAAGACAATCATATGTGGTGTGCCCCGCTCCTCCCGCCGCGCTCGCAGCCTCCGTAAGCGCTTAACATTAGACAGGCGGAGCGGGGAACACCACACATTATTGTCTTTTTCTCCGTAGTGGGGCAGACGGCGATGCAGATTTTAGACAGGCTTTTCTAAAGACGAACGCTGATTGGTTCGTTATCAAGTGCTTTTACGGAAAAACTAAGTCCCCGCGGACATTTTCGCAAAGGCCACTCGTTGTAATTTTTCGCATGGAATCCGCTGGTATGCAGATGGTGCGCGAATTTTGCAACACCCTGTAGAATAGAGAAACCCAAAGACAAACGGTTAGGCACATCGACACACACATATACGAGATGGCAGAAAGACGACATAGCGAACCGCCGTTGGCATGCGGTACACAAGCGCACGGTCCTGCACGTGCGCGTTTTGAAAACGACACGGTAGACGTAGACGGTCGAAACGGTCACAACACACATAGGTACATACAGACACAGAAAAACAGAACACAATTTCAACCACGCATGCAGGTACACGAGCCATTTAGAGATGATAGACAAGTAAATGCATACAATACACGGGAGAAACCATATATAAGAGACAGAGAAATGCAACACACACTGCATAGCACACGAATACAGAATACGCCACCAAAACATTTCGATTTATCAGACTACACACACGACATACAACCAAATATCACATACACTAACACACGCGGACAAACGCCCTTCAAAGGACGGCAAAGACGAGAAACAACAGGCGCGGAAACATTTATAGGCACAAACGCGAGAAACTTACAACAAATGCAAAATTTAATAGATTGAAACCCACCACAAACGTACGCGATAATATATGACACACAGACAATACACCCACAGAACACGCAACACTTTGACGACAGACAATTACAGAAGGCAATAACACTCGTGAACGCGATGAAATCATGGGACATAAAATACACAGGGGAACGTCACAAAAACCTACACCAATTTTTAAAAAACCTAAACGACATACAAACAACATACGGCATACGAGACAAAGAACTAATAGATAGCCTCATACCGGTACTAGACGGAAGAGCAAGAGAGTGGTACCGACTAAACAAAGGAGAGTGGAACACTATGCAAGAATTTTCAGAACACATACAACACACATTCGCGGACACACAACTTACGGATAAGATAGAAGAAGAAATAAAAAACTGCGTACAGGACGAAAACGAACTGATATCAGAATTTACATTAAGAATAAGAACACTCTTCGCATAGTTGAATCCACGATACACGCTAACACGAGAACTAGAGATCACATACGAAAAACTCAAGATAGAATACAAGCAATATATGAGAGGATATGAAATAAGGACATTCCAACAGCTAGAAAACATAGGTAAACAATGGGAAACAGATAAAATATGGGAAGACAGGAGACGAAGCATGGCCAGAAGGCAAAATACACAATAGCTAGAATATACACATACACACACAACCCCACAGATGCAAGCACAGCAACGTAGAGTCCTACTACCAACACCAAACACACTACCGACGTACACATACACAACACAACCAAGACCACAGACACAACCACCACAACGTCGAGCAACCACATACACACCACCAAGATACACGCCACAACAGTACACACAGACGGGTACAACGGTACGCCGCTGTTTTAATTGCAATGCACCAGGACACATAAGATGGCAATGCACAAAACCACAACAGTCGGGAAACGAATAAGGGAACAACCAACACGGGTGGAGATAGTTCCCCAAACATAAAACACATACACACCCGAACACTCAACATACACCATTACACACAATCCACGCGATCCAAGATTTCATATAAAGGTAGACATGGACGGAATAGAATTTAATGCACTAATCGAGACGGGATCAACACATTCATACCTAGGACATAAGATCGGAGAAATCCTAAAAGAAAGACACACAGTCATACAAGACACACCCAACACTACAGTATTAGTAACAAACGGCTCAAGCGCAGGGATAGTAGGAATAACAACACGACTAATTAGAATAGGACACACAGCTAAACAAATAGAACTCGGCATAATACCAACACTAGCCTGGACGTGCATATTAGGTATTAACGCAATCAGACAATTTGGAATGCGATTAGATTTCGTAGATAACTCATGGTCAATGAAAGAGAAACCAGACCTAATATACAGAATGGAACGTTGGCCACAAACAACCCCAGTACCAGTGCAACGTCCAAACAAACAGGAAGATAGCACAGAGCAGAAAGAGAATAGACGAGTAGATAAAGAGCCGGAAAAAGTAAAAGAAACACACACAGAAACAAGGGAACAGAAAACACAAACACATACGAAACAAGCAAAGGCAGCAGCCATACAAGAAAAACTAGCGATAAAAGTACAGGAACAAATGCAAAACACTAACAAACAGGAACAAACACACAAAAACACACCACCTAAACGAAAAACCCTATTACCAACCCCAGATTTCCCACCGAATCCAAACCCATACAAAAATACACAAAACCAAAACACAGAAAACAGAGAGGAAACACATAAAACACACTACCCAGAAGAAAAGCCTTATTGCCAACCCCAGATTTTCCATCCAACCCATACCTATACCCCAGACACCAGAAACCACCGCGAATATGCAGTGGTATACAACAACTCACAGACACACAACACAAGGAACTACAGACACTCTTGAAAAACAAAATCACTTCACTACCAGGTCAACTAGGCCTAACACACTTAACAGCACACAAGATAGACACACAGGGATACGCCCCCATAAAACAGAGATACTACATGGTTTCACCTAAAATAAAAGACGCAATATACGCAGAGGTAGATAAAATGATTAAAGAAGACGTAATAGAACCATCAGAAAGCGAATGGTCGAGCCCAATCGTGATGATTAAGAAACCAAATAACACATACAAATTTTGTCTCGACTTCAGAAAAGTAAACACAGTATCACGTAAAGACGCATACCCACTACCATACATGACATCAATACTCGACAAATTACGCGCAGCACAATACATATCCAAACTCGACCTCAGCCAAGCATACTTCCAAATACCACTACACGAAGACAGCAGACACATAACAGCATTTACAGTACCGGGAAAAGGATTATACCAATTTAAAAGGATGCCATATGGATTAACAGGAGCACCAGCTACCTTCCGAACCTAATGAGCACCCATTCGTATAAAAAACGTATAAAAAAGTCATATACTCTACGTTTATTGAGCGAAAAAATGTTCCTCAGTTAAACGCCTAAGTAGCGTTTATTGAAAACGTTACGCCACTTGAATATTTGGCCAAATTATTGTTGCGCGAAAAAAAAAATTAAGATACCTAAAACAAATTAATTACAATGTATGAGGCGTTGATTAACAACTATTAATCGCAAACAATCGCACTTTCTTCCTAATTAAAAATTTTAAGATTAGAAAAATTTCGCATTATTGTTGTGGCCGGAATTCGATCCGGGGACGCTCGCATTCGCTTGTATTACTATTCGCACGCTCTATCAACTACGCCAAACTACCTATTGACGAAGTTAGTCACTTTCTCGTAATTGTCTTGGACTTTGCATCTGCCTCAATGATATCAGCGTTTTAATGCAACTGAGATATGTTAACTAAACATCCGAGTTGCAAATATAATATCAATTTAATTTCTTGCCTAGAGTTCCACACGTTCTCGCTCGATTCAATTATATTGCACATTCATCAAGAGACTCGGTATAGTCTCGCGCCAAGTACATTGAAAAAAAAATTTTCAAGCGCGAGACTCAACGAGTCTATATACCCGAGAGGCAACTACCCTAACCTATAACGCGAATTAGTATCCTCGTTTTCTTTCACCTCACATACTACACGAATTGAAACTAATTTAATCTAGAATATAGGCATGAAAAGCTTTCATTTGAGCCCTAGATCGATTAAATCGGTGTCCGGAGTGCTGAGATATAAGTAACTACCGTTTCTGAAACCTCGTTGTCTCGTTAAAATTTTCTATTTCCTGTTCTTCAGACCAAGATTCAGCCTCTTAAAACCATTCCCATAAAATCACATTTCGTCGCTGAACGCAGGACGTATGTTCAATGCTTATACACAGAACATACGTCTTTACGCATCTGGGAATATGACATAGAAAGGAAAATCCACACAAAAGTTGTTTCGCACTAAAACCATTCCCATGAAATCACATTTCGTCGCTAAACGCAGGACGTATGTTCTATGCTTATACACAGAACATACGTCCTCACTTATCTGGGAACATGACATAGAAGGGAAAATCTACACCAAAAGTTGTATAGAGTGCCGTTAGTACGAGCGGTCACGACGTAGTTAGCGCTCGGATCGCAGACAGAAACCGTCTGCAACATTAGCAGACGCGTGTTGTCATTACATGTTTTTTAATTAAAATAAAGGAAATGAAAGAAAGTACTACAAGCAATGATTATTACAAAATTCGAAGGTACAAAAACTAGTGAATACCCACCAAAAGCCCCTTAAGTGCGAAAACCTCACACCAAGTACATAAATATGATAGTCATCAACAAATATGTTTCGATAGGTTGATCTTAAATCCTACGATCTCGAGCTTTTGAGGTTATGCGAATCGACTGACGTGTAAAATTTATGGTGATAAATAAAATAACAATTGTGAATGGATAATTTTACGATTAGGTTTGGTTTACCTTGCATGACACAAGATTGTCAGATGTTGTATTCTAATATGTCTCTCGGTCTCGGTCTCGGTGTATTCTCGGTCCTACTATCCATCATGCGGCGAATTATAGAGTCTACTGTACATAAATTCGATCGATTTTGGTATGCGACCTGTGTTTGTATGATCGTCTGTCTTGAGCTTTTCTCAAATTCAGATTAGTGCTATCACGACAGATATTCAGAATGAAAATGCTTATTCACTATTAAAGAAATGATCGACCGCCTCCCTCGTTTTCAGATGATAGAGATTCTCATCTATATTTATTTATTCGTTTCAGACTCGGCGTAAGTTTATTTGTGAATGTAATTATTGGAGAAAAATCTTTTTTTCGGATTGTTCAATTTTGTAGCGGGTCGTCGTTTGAGAAGAGAGGATGATGAGAGAAAACGCTAAAGTTACAAGATATCGGGATGGTGTGATTTGATAAAAAAAACGGGTAGAGTCAAACGAATAGAGCAGAATGCAAGTGTTTGTCTTCAAAAACTTCCATTTTATGCTCTACGCTAGTCTTGCATCAATAGGCCCAATTCTATATTTTTCGATACTTTCTGTTCAGACTCGAAGTTGAAGTTGACGTTATGAGTACGGGACGCGTACATGTTCTTTTTGCAGAGGACCTAGCTGCATTAAAAAAAAAAAAAACTACCCAAGTATTGCAGTACATACCGTGACAATCACGTGAAACCGAATGGATCCATGCTACCGGACAGCGAATATTGGCGAATATGACGTCATTTTAGCGGGCTAACCATTCGTTGCGCTTAACAATCCCCAGGGTGATTTTGGCGCGCGGTCGATGCAACTCGGCAGCCGTTGTTGATAGAAGCCGGCTGACTGTCAATACATCGCGCAAGGTAGACATGTGGGGTTATGTTCGTTTATTTTGAGCAAATGATTAATAAGGTGATTAAAAACTACGTGAATAAGCTATGAATATTTATCAAAAATCTATCAATTAGTTTTGAATGATATCTTAATACAATCAAGGAATTGGTTGTTCTCGATGAACTCTTTGATTCTAATTAATTTGCAGTTATAGCTTAAGTTAATTCGTTGATTGTACTATGATATTATTTAAAACTGATTGATCGATTTTTGATAAATATCAATAACTTATTCACGTAGGTTTTATTCACTTCATTTATCATTTGCTTAAAATAAGCGAACATAACCCCACACGTCTACCTTCCGCGATGTATTGACAGTCAGCCGGTTTCCAACAACAATGTCCAACAATGGCTGCCGAGTTTCATCGACCGCACGCCAAAATCACCCTAGGGGTTTTCAGTGCAACGAGTGGTTAACCTGCTAAAAATACGAAATATTCGCTTTTCGGTAGCATGGATCCATTCGGTTTCACGTGATTGTCACGGTATATCTAATATTCATATATGTATTCAATCATGAGCAGCAACTATAACTCTGCGCGCAAGTACCTCCACCATTGCCGGTCCCAAGCCCAGATGAGACAGGAGGAGGGCTGCGCGTAGGGTCACACGTTGCAGGCATATATATATATATGATTATACGGAATTCTAACGAAACAATTCGTAGAACTTAATGAAAGAACACATGTTACGTCTATCCACAGAAATTCAAGGCTCACAGGAAAGTATGAGCATACGTGTATATTTCAACATTATTTTCATTCGTTTGAAATTATACTACCACATTTGACATTGCTGCTTTTTGAGGGATTCGAATGATACAAAATGCATCACCGTACATACGTTGAGATGTTCATAGGAACAATTGGCAGAATGTTGACAACTGAGCAAGCCTCGCGGGTGAGGATATATATAGGAAAACCCATTCAAGCGAGCGTAGCGAGCGAGCACAATTATTAGGTAGTCAAGCGAAATTGTACAAAAAGTGGTGATATCAACCCCAAAAAGCACCCCTGGTGCAAAAACCTTTCGCCAAGTACATTAATGTGGTCATTACCCCCAAAAAACCCACCAACAAAAATTCCTCATAAAAAAAAAATGATACTATCAAAATGTCTACTTACAAAAGGATTGAAATCAGATACAATTGCCAAGTACATGTCTTCTGTATAACAAAAGTTGACATCGGAAGAACAGAAAACTGAACCAACAAAAAATCATCAAAAGTTTTGCTCGTTCGCTCGCTGCGCTCGCTCACTCGATTGGCTTATGATTATTGGTTGAAAAAATGATTCGGATGAAGAAATTGAAAATGACAACATTTATCAAAAAATATTCACAACGAAAAAATAAATTGAACAAAATTTTGAACAAAAAATTTGGAGGTAGTGGTACTTGGATCGGGATCGTAATCCGTCTGCGTCTCAGCAGCCGTCTCAGCTGCTTTCTGGACGTTGGACGGACTAAGGCGCGCTAATTTCAAAATCGAAATCGTGTCGCAACGGAGTTGTGCCAATCGTAGTTTTCTTACTCCCTGATTTTCGTTGACTCGAAGCAGTTCTCCAGTCGTCCACTCATCCAAAAGTGTTCCTAACTGGAGGATTTGGCTGCAGTCAGGGCGATCCTGAACCGGATCTTCGCCTCTACTGCACCATTTGCGTCGCGGAAGGTCATCGAAACCTCCTCACAAGGCGCGCTAATTTCAAAATCGAAATCGTGTCGCAACGGAGTTGTGCCAATCGTAGTTTTCTTACTCCCTGATTTTCGTTGACTCGAAGCAGCTCTCCAGTCGTCCACTCATCCAAAAGTGTTCCTAACTGGAGGATTTGGCTGCAGTCAGAGCGATCCTGAACCGGATCTTCGCCTCTACTGCACCATTTGCGTCGCGGAAGGTCATCGAAACCTCCTCACACGGGGTAGCTGCTCGTTGTCGGGATGATATTCGTGAGCTTTCTCAGCCAACACGGCGACGATACGATAATCAGGAGGGTAGGTATTGTTCCTCTGGTTCAGCTCCAGGCTGAATAGTCGTCGATGAAGGAGGCTGTGGTGATCTATGCGATCCGCTCAGCCCTTTACGCTGTCATCGCGGCATCCAGGGTTCTTTATACGATAAGGCCGTCGTTGGCGCAACTTGGACGAGTCCGGGGGAGGTAGCTCCCTCGGTGAATGTTGACTCCGTTGTGCGCCGAGGCCCGTAGAACAATTTTCATAAAAAAAAGGAAGTAACACAAACAAAAGAGGATTAGAAATATGCTACCCTGCCTAATTCTGCCTTGGCTTATTCTAGGTAGCCTGCCGACCGTGCATCTTCGCCATCGCGTTTGGTAGTGCCTGGGACGCTGTCACAAAGTGCAACGTCACATGGTATACACATCGTCGTTCGGATACAATCAATATACGCGTGCATTTGCAATCGATTAAACCTATAAATCGAGTACATATTATACGTTGTGACGCGGACCGTTGGTAGCCCTCGTTTTTATACCGGTGGATAATCGCGAGGCTAGTCCGCGTCGACAATGACGAAAAGAAAATTATTAATTATTTGAAATGTTGGGCGCCAGTCGGATAACCGCCACGTACTTCAAAATCTAAATAAGAGGCTACTGAAATTTTAAGCGGCGGCTAGCGACAGTACCGCGGAGAGGGGTCGGGATTAATTTGAAGGATTAGCTAGGCATTAACAAACGACCCGTGGCGTAGAATTTAACCAAGAAACAAAATAGAATTTATTGAAAAAAAAATTAGATTTTGACGAGTTTTACAGTAAACAAAGAATACTAAATACGCTGCCACGTGGTGGCAATAACAGAAAGAAAATATAACGAAAAAAATAAATAAATAACTCGACAAATCAGTACCCCTCGGAACAAGGATTACCGATAAGAGACAGGAATATGCCCGCGAGGCGTAATAAGACTAATTGACAGAATTATTGCTTAAAAATTAACTTAACCTAACTCTGCCCTCGTAGGCGAAACGCAAAGGCTAAACAAAATCCACAAGACAATAACGTTCTGAATCTCTTCGTAAGAGAGAGCGACCGTGACGTAATTAGACTATCTTTATCGCACTCCGGTGCGAAGCCCCCGGCTCTACAAAAAGCACTCGAATGCCACCAAACTCAAAAATCTTTCTCAACAATCCAAGCTCTAAACTCTAATATAATGTGGGACACTGGTGACGGCCTACCGACTCGGAGGTCGTCTTACTTTGGTTCTCAAAGATCAGCTACAAGCCTCGTGGCTTCTATCCAGGCAATATGGCCGACGGCCAGTACTAGATTTAAACTATGGATGGGTACAGTGCGTCAGCGCTTACCGTCTTCCAGCCACCTTCCAAATTTCCCGTATTCTTCGAAAAAATTCGTGATTTCCCTCGCGGGATTATGCTCGTGGTATTCAGACACTCGGCACCCACACACCAGAACTCAAAATGCAAAAATACACTGTAAAACTGAGGCCCACGAGGCGGAACTCGAATACTCGAATATTCCACGCAAAAACAACAAAATACAGCTTATCGCTACTATAGCCTAACGCAGAGTGTCGTAGACGGCATGGCGCCGATAGTCAACCCCCTCGTCAGGTGATCGAATATCGATTTGCCTATCGACCGTCTAGTTGCCTAGTTGAGGCGCTGGATCCTTGCCTCGCGCGAAAATTAAATCCTGCCGAATGAGGAGGTGGCCGTGTAGAAGAACGCGGTTCGCAGGCTCTTGGGGGTGGCGGGATTCACATCCACCACCGATCTCCCTCGTGGCTGAGTGCCCCTGGCACTCCCCCGCGTTCTCACATGTTGAGGCATCGGTTCCAGCGGATCTGTTAGCCCCCAGGAGCGTACGTAGCGTAACTTGGTGGTATAGGCGTCGTTCAGGCAGCGGTTCGTCGTCGTAGCCTCGTCGTTGGGCCTCGTATTACTGGCCAGGTCTCCCACATAATAGAGAATAGGAGAGTAGACAAAAAAAAAATATGAGAAAGAAAGCTTAGTTTACAGGTCGGTTACGGTCGCCTCTCGGAGATTCTATTGGCCTCGAGGCCGTGAATTACGCACTTACTCAGTTCATCCACTCCACCCTACGTAACTAAGGTCGTCCAAGGGTTCGGGAGTTGCTTGTAACTGCAGGGGCCCCATGCAATGTTACAACGTTAATACCATCTAAATTCGAAACGTTTAATAGACATTCACAAAATAGACGTTGCCATTACATCTGTTAGGAACGTGTAATACGCGGATATGAAGTGATTGGAACAACGTAGAAATTGCGTGTCATATGTACGTATCATCAGCTGTTTAATAAACGTGCATAATTAGGATATTGTTAACGGTATGTACATCGTTGTTTAGATACCGTCAATATACGTATACCTTTGCGAGTGATCAAACCTATAAATCGAGTGCGTATTATACGTTATAATTATCCTTTATAAGAACGTGTAATATACATGAATAGAAGAATTTATTCGTAGAAAAATCGTGTATTATAAACGTAGTTGTATGGTTTCCTAATAAACGTATTTCCGAAACGTGCAATATTAGTATTGTCATATACTGATACCAAAAATCATCTGAATATTCATTTAATATTCGTGAAATATACGAATGGGTGCTTATTGGGAAGATTATTAGACAAAATAATTGGACCAAAATCAGAACCGTACGCATTTGCATACCTAGACGACATAATAATAGTCACACAAACATTCGAGGAACACTTATACTGGTTAGGGAAAATATTAGATAAAATCACACACGTAGGACTAACGATTAATCCGGACAAATGCGAATTCGGATGCTCACAAGTAAAATATCTAGGATACATAGTAGATAAACACGGCTTACACGTAGACCCAGACAAAGTACAACCACTAACAGACTACCCCGAACCGAAAACACTAAAACAGCTGAGACGACTAATCGGAATGGAGTCATGGTACAGGCGATTCATTCCAAATTTTGCACACATAACAGAACCACTCATACGACTCTTAAAGAAAGATCAGAAATGGATGTGGGGAGAAGAACAACAACACGCAACGGACACAATCAAACAAATACTCACAACACCACCCACACTGACATGTCCCGATCATACACTACCATTTCAAGCACAAACAGATGCAAGTGGAACAGGCATAGGAGCAGTACTCACACAAACAAAACAAGACATAGAACAAGTAATCGCATATGCCAGTCGTGCACTGAGCGAAGCAGAAAGAAAATACACAACAACAGAGAGAGAATGCCTAGCAGTAATCTGGGCGATACAAAAATCCAGGCCTTATTCAGAAGGGTATCACTTCACAGTGATAACAGACCATAGCGCATTAAAATGGCTACACAACCTAAAAAACCCGACAGGTAGATTAGCTCGATGGGCATTAGAATTACTCGAATACGACTTTGAAATAATACACAGAAAAGGCTCAGCACACCACGTACCCGACGGATTATCACGACTACACGAAGACGAAGAACAAGTACAATTAGGTGCAATAGAGAACACTACAGATAAATGGTACACATACAAAAAGACACAAGTGCAAACACGACCAGAAAAAAACGACTCATGGAGAATACGTGATACACACTTATACTTCCATAGACCCGATTCACTACACTCAAACCTACTACCTGACACAAACCTCTGGAAGTTAGTAATTCCCAAAGAAAAAAATCACACGAGTACTACACGAAAATCACGACACAACCCAACCAGGACAATCTAGGCATAGAAAAAACATATCAAAGAATAGCAAAAGAGTACTTTTGGCCAGGGATGTATAGGGACACAGTTAATTACGTCCGAAAATGTGAAATTTGCCAAAAGACAAAAGTAGAACAAAGACAACCAGCAGGTCTCATGGGACACAGAATAATAGAAGAGCCATGGACAGTAGTAGCATCAGACATAATGGGTCCACTCCCTATATCTAAAACACGACACCAATACATTATAGTGTTCCAAGACCTATATACGAAATGGAGTGAAATCATCCCACTAAAAAAAGCAACAGCTCAAACAGTAGAACACGCACAGTGGGAAACACCACGCATAATACTCACAGACAACAGCACACCATACCTAAACAAACTGATACGCGAATTAACACAAAAATTTGGTATCAGACACACAACAATACCTCCATATCATGCACAAGCAAACCCAGTAGAACGAGTAAACAGAACAATAAAAACCATGATGCAAGCTTACATCGAAAAAGATCACAGGGAATGGGACATACACTTACAAGACTTACAATTCGCATTAAACACAAGTACACACACATCGACGAAACACACACCAGCATTCCTAAACCTCGGGAGAGACTTGAAGCCGACGCAATGCCTACGGGATAGAATAGAGAACGAGGGAGACGTAGAACTACAGGATACAGACAAATGGACAGATCACCTACGCAGACTACAGATAATCAGGGAAGAAGTACAGAGACACTTGACAGAAGCCAACGAAAAACAAGCACATTATTACAACTTGAGACGTAGAATCATCGAATTCAAGGTAGGAGATAGGGTTCTCAAAAAGAACCACACACTTTCGTCAAAGGTCGACCACATAGCAGCAACACTAACACACAAGTATTTTGGACCATACATAATTACAAACAAAATATCACCTACGATATACGAATTAACATCAGAAAATGGAAAGGACGCCGGAAAATGGCATATTGATAATCTGAAACTATACATTCAAAAAGACATGTAACTAATAACGCATTCGATATATTACAGACACTGACAATGGAAAGGACACGAAAGACACCACTACTACCGACACCACGATCACGAACACCGCTACTACCGACTCCAGAACAGACAAAACGCACACACGGCTACGTGACAAGAGATACACTACAAGTAAACAGACCCATACACCACCAATATAACATACACCCACCGACAGAAGCACGACGCACACTACTACCGATACCGACCCAGTACACACTGTATACAACACCCACACCGAAAATACCACTCCTACAGACACCAGGCTACTACCACACACACACAGATACCCAAACCCACCCTCCACACGCAACACGCCAACAACCACACCGACACAACCAACCCCAAGCACATACAGACACACACCAAACACCAGTACACAGCAACACACAACCCCATACACACGAACGAAAAAACCAATTACAGACACACGAGACGAGATCACAAAACTAACAGACAGAATAGACGCACAATTCCAACTAATGGAGGAAGAAGAAAAGTACATCACACACAAAAACAGAAACACAAAAAAATTCGACACAACACCTACACAACCACCACTCATAGACCTAGACAACTTACCCCCATACGTACCACCATCACCACCGAAACAAGACATACCAACACTCACCCTACCCATACACAACCGAGCCATAAAACACCAAAGACGCACACGAACACGATCACACCCACCATTTCCGAAAACATATCACATAACACCAAAAACACATACGGAAGACACAACACAGGGACAAACCCCACAAGACGCAGACACAGACTCACACTCAGATACATATGAAACAGCAGACGAACATGACACAGACTCAGACACTATAATAATCGAGATAGACGACACAGAAACTACACTAGATGACACACAATAAGAAAAAGACAAAACACAGAGAGAGAGAGGGAGAAAAACAAATGCAACAGAACACCGGAACGACACGAGACACGGAAAACAACAAGACACCACGATGACACGAGACAAGGAAAAGAACAAGACACCAGAACGACAGGAAAACACAAGAAGAGGAACGACACACACTAGTAAATAAGGTAGAAATAACAGTACAAAACAGGAAATAAGTGAGAAACAAAGCACAGTCAAAGAGAAAAAGGAAATAACACAGTAAACTAGAAAGAAAGCAACACAAAATAGGGAATAAGGAAAAAGCACAAAAATAGAGCAGCGGATAGCATAGGATAGGAAAAGACAAAATTAGCACGTAAGTTAGGAATAAGAAGAGTACAAATTATAAGATAAAATAGAAAATAAGTCACAAAACACATACACACAGGACAGGGGAAACCAAAATATAGAATCATATTCGAAATTAACGAAAGTAACCGAAGCTAGCCGGAGACGATCGGCCGTAAGGACCGATCGTCACTTGAGTACCAAACGCCGAGTAAGGCACGTGTGACGGAAAAAGTATCCAAAAAATATTAGTAAATTTAAGCCCGCTTACTTACGGTCAGTAACTCTAGACTATCTTACCTAGATTAAACTGCATAAGAAAACCATTCACACTCGCGATCACTCACACCCCCCCACACTTGTAGCTAGTTTTAAGAAATCGAATAAATCACGAATTAAACTCTCAAACCACCTTTACTCGCCCTATCACCCCGTCCTAATCCCATAGCTATCTAACCGGCCTGCAAGCCGTTACAATCCTTAAACATTTATTTCACCCACCCATAGTGGTGGCTGTTTAAACCCATTACCTCAACAGATACGAGTTGAAGGACGTCCCGAAGAACTAGTTATCCAAGACTCGGTAAGAAACATAGAAATCTACCATCTCCAGATCTGAACCTCATAGAACTTAACTAGTGATTCGCATCTCTTAAATAACATTTATTCAGGACGTAACACCAGTCGCAATCAACCTGAAAAGCAAAAATTAAGTTACTAAGCGACAATAATATACATATATCGATGAGTATGATTGATACATAAAAATGACACCTACAACACATCTCAACTATGAGGACTTACTATAAATAATAATATCATAAGAACAAACAAAAAAAAAAAATAACAATATAATCAAAACCACTAAATTCTATTATAATAAAATTTTGGCAACCACCTTCATGGAGCATATAATATTAGCCATAAAGCAATGAGGGCGATTTTGAAAGTAATTAAGGAGAAAGTAGATAATATTTGTCCTCCACAGATTCAATGTGGATAAATGTACTGATGAATCATTTAATCTTGAAACTCAAGGGGATCATCATAAGTGTGGCTGGCTGATACTATGCTAAATGCCTGGCCCTGACATTACTGTTATTGTTAGTCCATTTAAAGCAGCTCTGAAACAAGGAACACATGCGACTTCAGTAAATATTCGTAATGCAAATAAAAATTTTTTTTTACAACAATCATTAGCTCAACATCTTGAGAATAAAAATTCCGAAAATTTTAAAGCGAAATTCTGAATTCTATAGATGCTGCAACCTGTGAAAGTTGAGCGCATCTCGCGTAGAGCAGGTATAACGGCGCGTGCGGGCAAACATAATTAAGCGTTCTTCTCGAAACTACATTTTCGAGATCTGCGGCAGCAATAAAAAGAAACTATTCATCCGATTCATTCAAACCAAAGTTTCTTAGATATCTAATTCCAAACCCTCGTCGATAAACCTATATGTTTAATAAAAAATTGAATTAACGATTATTTTTTTGGATAAATATTGGTGAAAATTCCCTTTTTTTATTTCTGAGTCTCGCAATTATTCAAATTAAACGTTTTCCCCCTTTTTTTTTTAGGTTTGTCGACAGTGTCATTCCATATACAGGGCGATTCTTTTTGCGCGCACCACCTGGTAAGGGCGGATTCCTTGTGAAATTCTAAGACTAATTTTCCTTTACCAAAAAGTCCTGGGACTAATGGTTCTCGGGCTACAGAAGGTCTTAGTTGACCAATCACAGAGCCTACAGCTGCTCAAGTTAGGGCCGGGTCGAAAGTAATAAAACTAGCAGTGCCCGTGGCGTGTAGATTTTCAGTGAAATAAAAATAAATGATTAAATCTAGTGACAAATTCCTTCACCATATGGCATTTAAGTTACAGGTAATTGTGAGTGTTAACGACATCGTCGCCGGGAGTTGTCTTCGCACAACATACGCTTTCGGTATCTGTGACCGCAGGACGACCGCTACGAGGTTTTGTCCTCTAGGTCCACCACCACGTAGTTTTTGTCCTGCAGGTCCATCGCTACGTAGTTTTCGTCCTCTAGGTCGACCGCACCGTAGTTTCCGTCCTCCAGGACCACCGCTACGTCGTTTGAGTCCTCCAGGTCGACCGCTACGTAGCTTCCGTCCTGCAAGTCGACCGCTGCGTAGTTTTCGTCCTCTAGGCCCACCGCGCCGTAGTTTCCGTCCTCCAGGTCCACCGCTACAGAGTTTCCGTCCTGCAGGTCGACCGCACCGTAGTTTCCGTCCTCCAGGTCGACCGCTACGTAGCTTCCGTCCTGCAAGTCGACCGCTGCGTAGTTTTCGTCCTCTAGGCCCACCGCGCCGTAGTTTCCGTCCTCCAGGTCCACCGCTGCGTAGTTTTCGTCATGCAGGTCCGTCGCTACGTAGTTTTCGTCCTCTAGGTCGACCGCACCGTAGTTTCCGTCCTGCAGGTCGACCGCTACGTAGTTTTCGTCCTCTAGGCCCACCGCACCGTAGTTTCCGTCCTCCAGGTCCACCGCTGCGTAGTTTTCGTCCTATAAGCCAACCGCGCCGTAGTTTCCGTCATCCAGGTCCACCGCACCGTAGTTTCCAACCTCCGGATCGATCGATTGTAAGTAATTATTGATGAAGAATTGATGTTGTACACACGACGTTGACAATAATTCATGCATCGTTATTCAGTAAGTTGTTATAATGCAAGATTTATGATATTCATACCAACGGCTAATGATAAAAATCAGGCAAGATTCAGAAATAATCAAATATCTCTGTGCCGAAAAAAACACGGGCTTAGAGGAGAGACAAAAAACCGAATCAAAAATTTCTAATTATTTGTTGTCAATTTGAAAATGTTATCGTTTTTTTGTAGATGTAAGTGATAATTAAAAGAGAATATTTGAAGTTTAATTTTTTAGTGAATTTCTGAGATACGAGTTAACCCCCAAAAATCGAGTTCGAGGTTACGTAAGAGTACCCTCGATGAGCTCTTTCGCGAATAATTCTTTGTATAAAAACTAGAGGCGATCAATCCTTGAACAGAAACAAGAATTATTGCATAGGCGTACTAATTACTGTACAGAACATACTGTTTCACAATCACGATTTCGAAAAATCGCTATTGTGATTCTTTAATCAGCTGGGAATATCAGGGCTGAAGTGAATGAACCAAAATTACTGTAATTATCAGATTTATTCGTCAAATAACTCAATAAACAATTCAAAATGCTTAAAAATAATTTTAAAATAATTTTAAAATAATTTTAGCTCATCGAGGGTACTCTTACGTAACCTCGAACTCGATTTTTGGGGGTTAACTCGTATCTCAGAAATTCACTAAAAAATTAAACTTCAAATATTCTCTTTTAATTATCACTTACATCTACAAAAAAACGATAACATTTTCAAATTGACAACAAATAATTAGAAATTTTTGATTCGGTTTTTTGTCTCTCCTGTAAGCCCGTGTTTTTTTCCGCACAGAGATATTTGATTATTTCTGAATCTTGCCTGATTTTTATCATTAGCCGTTGGTATGAATATCATAAATCTTGCATTATAACAACTTACTGAATAACGATGCATGAATTATTGTCAACGTCGTGTGTACAACATCAATTCTTCATCAATAATTACTTACAATCGATCGATCCGGAGGTTGGAAACTACGGTGCGGTGGACCTGGATGACGGAAACTACGGCGCGGTTGGCTTATAGGACGAAAACTACGCAGCGGTGGACCTGGAGGACGGAAACTACGGTGCGGTGGGCCTAGAGGACGAAAACTACGTAGCGGTCGACCTGCAGGACGGAAACTACGGTGCGGTCGACCTAGAGGACGAAAACTACGTAGCGACGGACCTGCATGACGAAAACTACGCAGCGGTGGACCTGGAGGACGGAAACTACGGCGCGGTGGGCCTAGAGGACGAAAACTACGCAGCGGTCGACTTGCAGGACGGAAGCTACGTAGCGGTCGACCTGGAGGACGGAAACTACGGTGCGGTCGACCTGCAGGACGGAAACTCTGTAGCGGTGGTCCTGGAGGACGAAAACTACGGTGCCGTGGGCCTAGAGGACGAAAACTACGCAGCGGTCGACTTGCAGGACGGAAGCTACGTAGCGGTCGACCTGGAGGACTCAAACGACGTAGCGGTGGTCCTGGAGGACGGAAACTACGGTGCGGTCGACCTAGAGGACGAAAACTACGTAGCGACGGACCTGCAGGACAAAAACTACGTGGTGGTGGACCTAGAGGACAAAACCTCGTAGCGGTCGTCCTGCGGTCACAGATACCGAAAGCGTATGTTGTGCGAAGACAACTCCCGGCGACGATGTCGTTAACACTCACAATTACCTGTAACTTAAATGCCATATGGTGAAGGAATTTGTCACTAGATTTAATCATTTATTTTTATTTCACTGAAAATCTACACGCCACGGGCACTGCTAGTTTTATTACTTTCGACCCGGCCCTAACTTGAGCAGCTGTAGGCTCTGTGATTGGTCAACTAAGACCTTCTGTAGCCCGAGAACCATTAGTCCCAGGACTTTTTGGTAAAGGAAAATTAGTCTTAGAATTTCACAAGGAATCCGCCCTTACCAGGTGGTGCGCGCAAAAAGAATCGCCCTATATAATACGAATATCTTTTGCTATTCGGTTACAGACAAGAAACAAAGTGCTGCAATTCGTCAGCTCGAAAAAATTTGTACAACACTAATTCTCTCCAAGCTGTTCGAAAACAATCATTTTACATGAACAAAATTTTTTTCTACGTCTCCGAATGTTCAATAAACTACCCTGAAAATTTGAAAATCAAAGGTTCAATAGTTGCGTTATGTTATGTTTTAATGTGACAGCTATATTCATGTTTTTTTTTTTTTCATATGAAGGAGTGCCAAAGCATCAATGAAACTTATAGGATATATGAGGCATATCACATCGCATATTTTGTGTAACGTGGAAGGTAAAAAGAATGGAGTTTTGAGAAAATTAGTTTTTTCGAATTTTCAAAAAAAAAAGACGCCATATTGCTAATTTTTGGATATCTTCTAATTTCTTCCCGGGCTTCAAAAGGATGCTAACAACCTCACAAAATAAGACGAGAAACTCGCAATTAAGTTATTCGGTTCCGAAGATATAGCGGTTTGAAGTAATAATTCGTCCGTTTTACTAGAACATCTGTAGCGGGCGCGTAAATATTCGAACGGCCATAAGTTCATGGGAATTTTTTTTTCAGCCAAACGCAAAAATACGGGTCTTTTTTTTTTACATCAGAAAACAACATATTCCAGTTTCGATCAATTCTGCAACATAACTATTTCCAGTCTGCTCAAACTGAGATGCATTCGGTCCATAAAGGTTAGTTACTGTGAATATCGTAAGTTCTACCTGGTTAAAGTGGAACCAGCATCCGTGGATATCACTCCGGGGAAATACGTCTCGTAACGCGGTGGTCGCTGCCCGTTCGTAGTCCCCCATAATAAAACGTACGTTATCCTGGAACCCGGGTACTAGTTCCGTGAGCCGTCGGAAAATCGCCGTATACAAGGCTCTGGTTCGACGACTACACAGCACGTATACAGCCGCAATCCCCTAAAAAGTGTATTAGTGATGTGAAATACGCCATGAGTATTTTTAATCATACATTACTGCAAACCATATCAAATAATGCAAAGACGTACGTTGTCCATGACTCGCACGTGCACTGTATAGAGCTGGGCGATGGGGGGATGGTACGGTGCGACCTGTGTTGATTGACATAATTACGTATTATGATATAAGATGAGTGTGAGGTTCAATTCACAAAGGGATCAAAGTTTCTCAGAAACTTTTTTTTTTATATAGGGTGATCCAGAATGCGGTACTTTCCTTATACCAGTAGACTCCTCGAAAAAATCTAAGACGAAAATTATCATTGCCAAAATGTCGAATGTGAAGCCCTTTTCAGGTAGGAGCCGTTTAAAGTTAGCTAATATGAGAGCAGATACTAGACTGGCTCAGGGCCGGTACCGTCATTTTGTCAATTGGCTAGATCGCGGTGGCCGGTGACGCGTTGCGAAAACCGCCAAGCCGGCGGTGGCGGCCTTGGGACCGTCTCGTATCTACTCTCGTAATGGCTTACTCTAGACGGCTCCTATTTGAAAACAGCTTACCATTTTAACATTGATAATTTTCGTCTTAGATTTTGACGAGGAATTCACAGGTATAAGAAAAGTACCGCATTCTGGATCACCCTGTATAGGACTTGAACAATGACGATTTTCTCATGATCCTGAAGCTGGCGGCTAGAGTTGGCGGCCACAGGCGAAGATCCCGGAAAGCATAGGAGTACGGGCCCCTGGGCATAAATTGTTTAATGCATGATCGAAAAATTCTGAAAAAATTTACCAATATCGTCTTTCGAACGTAGAACAGGATCTGAGTCGAAACTTTGCTTGGGAGATTTCAATTGTTTATTCAAAAAAATAATGAATATTCAGCGGCCATTCATTCAGAGAGTGGAAGTCACAAGCATTCCCGAAAAATTTCAGGAACTATATTCAACATTCTATTACCCAGGACGCTCGGAGTTACATAATATACAAAAATCTCTGATTACGAATTCAGTGAACGTAGAATTCTGATCGATATCACCTTGAACGTTCCGTCAACGTAAAGTTCACGGGCAGAACCAAGGGCTTCCAGCATCTTGTCGCTGATGAATATCAGGGCGATCGAGTTATCATCCGCTTCTACATGGCCCCGGTAATATTCGAGCGTCGCTCCGTAGGTCCGTAGGTGCTCTGCTAATTCTTGCAAACTTGCCGGGATTAGCGGTCTGATTTTTTCGCGGGCCCGCCTCATAGCACTTCTACACGCGGGATATAAAAGTTTCTGCCCGACTGCAGGATTTCTGTAATATAATCGTATTTTCAGGCTGGTCGTCACTCCAACATCGAACGGAGTGAAATGAACCATATTACAGGGAGTTCCTACTCCAAATCCAGCGGTATTTTGTATCCAAAGAAAATAATAAGAGCCGTATTCTACATGAAGTTCCGAATAGATACCCAGGCGACACAAAATCAAAAGTAGTCTTAAAGACGTCATATGGACGTCGAGTGCGTCACTTTTTGACGTCTTAGAGACGTCTTTGAGACCACTTTTAATTTTGTGCTGTCTGGGTAGATCATTCGTTTATTTTCGGACAATAATAGAGGAATGTTGTGAAAAATAGAATAATTTTCAAAATTTTTCGTGCTATTTGTTTAATCTTGCATGGAAGAAAAATTTTTGGTTCTATGGGTTCGGCATTAAATGGTAACATGCAGCTGCTATTCTCTTTTTCGGATTCTACCGAACGCCAATGATCCTATGTATCTTAGTAACAAAATGATGATTGAACCTGCGGCAAACGGTATCGAAGATCTCTTTCGGCGGACCATTCGTTTCGACCGCACGGTCTAACATGTCGAACCGCATTTGCTCCTCTTCGACGATCGTTGGATTCGCGTAGTGGCCTTCGTGCTCCGTATATACCTCGACGCGGTTACGAAGAGGTCCGCGAACCTCGGCAGCACCGCGACATCCGGTACTTGACCTTTTGGCGCAACGAAACAGGTGGGGCGATGTTGTATCAACGTGGTACTCAAAGCCTTGGTAAATATACCGTACGGTATTTGTGCGTTTCCCACGTATTTCCTGCATCTAGAGTTTGAAATCGTCAATGATACCTCTAATGATACTTCCAAATCGTGAAAGGTAATGGGACTCAAAAACATGTGGCGCAGAAGAAAAATTGTAAAGCACCGAAGACGAGTGAAAACCTTCGTCTTACAATGAAGGACGTATCCATCAATTTGATACGAATTATTCGTATCTTTAGTAGTGTATATATGAGAGTTCTGGATCCAGCCTTCTTTACCGGCCATCAGGCAGTGAGTAAGTTACCGACCGCGCCGATGAGTTATCGACGATCGGATGGTAACGATTACCGATCTTTGTTACCGATAGTCTGATGGTAACGATTTTGGATTGCCGATCTTATGTTACCGACAATCGAATGGTTGCGATTTTCCGCCATGCGATGGCGCCACTACCGATCTGTTTCTTGGATCATGGTAACGATGGCCGATCTTTGGTTACCGATAGTCTGATGGTACTGATGTTGAATCATGGTACCGTGAATCATGGATTGGCGATGTTCCGTTACCGGCAATCGAATGGTTGCAATTTGCCACTGGGCGATGGCGCCACTTTCGTTATCGGTAGTCCGACGGTAACGATTCTGAATCGAAGATTGCCGATCTTCTGTTACCGACAATCGGATGGCTGCAATTTTTTCCGTTTCGCGATTGCAATTTTCCACCGTGTGATGGCACCAGTTTCGTTATCGGTAGTCCGATGGTAACGATTCTGAATCTAAGATTGTCGATCTTCTGTTACCGACAATCGGATGGCTGCAATTTTTTTTTCGTGTCGCGGTGGCGCCACTACCGATTCGCCTTTGCATCATGGTAACGATTACCGATCTACCGACAATCGATCCATGATGGCCGCTCTGAAATATCTAATTCCTAGCTTACATATATATGCGAATTATACTAGCTGAAATGCTCAAAGAGTGGCAGGGTATGTTATATGCAAGCAGTGACGCGGATCATCCGATAATATATGTTTTTTATTTGGTATTTCTTAAGTCTAACCTATTCTAAAGTAACAATTTTCTTAAAACTAGCCTAAACTATATTTCTTAAGTCTAACATATTCTAAAGTAAAAAAAAATTTTTCTTAAAACTAACTTAAGCTATATATTTACAAAAATTTCTTAAAAACTAACTTAAGCTATATATTTACAAAGAGGTGGCGAACACGCACCGAGGTTCACGCGTATCTGAAACATACAGGTGTTGCAATAACCAATCGTTATGTGATGAAAAATGATATTAACCACTCTCAACCCCGAA